>JABJVR010000041.1:1275041-1297427 GCA_025773905.1 Chitala chitala | reverse complement strand
TTTCCTCCCACAGTCCAAAGACATGCAGGTTAGGTTGATTGGTGTGTCCAAATTGCCTGTAGTGTGTGTGTGTGCGTCCTGTGCTCTAGAGTGGGCTTTGGGCTTCCCTGTGACCCTTACCATGAATAAGCAGTTAAGATAATGGGTGGATAAATTTAAGGTCAATCTAACAATCTTATGTCCACATGAAATTTATGTCAGTCTTTTTCAGATCCAGTTTAATACATTTCTGTTCTTGTCATACTGATTTTAGAAAAATATGTTTGCACCAAAGCAACATACAATAATTTTTGACTATGTAAAGTGGTTACATCCTAAAACTAACAATATAACCATGCAAAATGGCTTCATTATGGTTTGAAAGAGATTCAACATGCTTGTAAAGGCATTCTAATATTTAAATATGCATTTTAACCATAAATTTAGCATATTTAAGAGTTTTTGCCAGTTTACGCCACTTTTGGTGATGCAAACCTGTTTATGCCGGGGTGGTTTAAACCGCGGTTAAAACCAGTTAATACCACCTGTCGGCGTAAACCCTGCAACCCTGCTGTTTGTAAGTCTGCACAAGTTTCTGTATTTCTGTGCTGATTGTGTGATTTTGTGTTAATTGTATGATTCTGTTGTGGATATATGATTCTGTTTTGATTTTGTAACTGTTCTGATTGTGATTCTGTGCCGATGCTGTAATTCTGTTCTGATTGTATGATTCCGTGTTGATCATGTGCCGTGCCCATTTATATGTGCCTGCTTAGCTGTGGTGCTTTTTACAAACAGTGTGACTTTGTTTCTGTGTTGACAGCTATGTCATACAGCATACATAAAATACTTTTAATAGCTCCATGAACCCTGTTCACTTAATCACTCTGCCTCAAACACCCCCCCCGACAGATTCCTCGGAGAGACCCGAGTAGCTTTGCGGGATGTGCTCAACTCTCCCAACCTGGCGGCCTCTTTCACCGTCTCTCTGCTGGATGCCAAGAGAAATAACACTGGGGTGAGTTGGAGCTGCCTTTTCAACTGCCCTGAGTGCTAAGGAAAAGTGTAAGAACAGAGATTACAAACTTTGACCTTACATTTATGGTTTTCTGTCCAGAGGAAGCTTACCACATAACTGGGGAATGTGACTTATTATTACCAATTTTAATTAGAGCAGTTTGTACGTCAATTCCCTGTGAACATTGAACTTTTCAACTGATTTTTTTTTCTTCTAGCTGATAATTTCTTTCAGTAGATGTGATCTTTGTAGTGATTAACATTTCTTAACCAAAAGTACTCAACAGTTAAAATCAGCCTTTTTTCTAGTCACTGTTGCACTGCACGTGAGTGAAGTTGCACACAAGATCTCCGTATCCCCTGTGGTGGCCATCACATCCTCCAGCTTCTGCCCTGCCTCTTCCTGCTCTTCTCTATTTTGAGACTAAATGTTTGCTTGTTTGCAACGCAGGCTCTATTGGCCAAACATAGTCTTCCTGAAAATGTGACTGAAAAAACAACCTTACTAAGTCCTCTCGCCACCTCCGGGCTTGAATGAGTCCGCTAATATAAACAGCTCGTTCCTCAACGGTGACCACCGCTAAGCAGCACTGTCCCGGCCCGTGGCCAGCCTCTCCCTAAACCACCAATCCAAGGGGCATTCGCTGGTTTCCTTTGATTGTCCCCAAGGCAGTGGGTTTGAGCTGGGTAGGAGGTGAGTTGGGTGGATACCAACAAGTTCTCCGGAGCCTTTGAGAGCACAAGGCAGAGGTTTCACCCAAATTAATCTTTTGGACCCTGCCCTCCAGCAATGGCGCACATCCTCAGGAAAAGCCTCTCAGTGTGCAGGTACAACCCTGGCGCTGGGCTCGACTGCGCTCACAAACAGGCCCGAGGTCTCCGGGGATTCCCTGTGCTCAGTATTTAGCCCTGCCCTCTCTCAGGGTTGCATAGCTGGGCCCAACACAAGATTCTACCACATTTGCACAGGTTGATCTGAGTGCACACTGGATCCTCTTACGGGAGAGGGAAATATATTGTATATATATTTTGCTTCCAAGTACTTATGTTAATTTTACTGTCGACACTTGAAGAAAGTAAGTAAAAAATAACTAGTTAAATTTCATTGTCCAACTATAGACGATTTGGTTGTTGACCTTACACTGGTCAGGCAGAGGCTTATTGTATTTACGACTGTGAGTGCCTGAATGTCTTAGAATGTCCATGCCTGGGACAGCGTCTTCTCTCCATCTAGCATAAACGTCACCTGAACTTCCTCAGGCAGGATCAACCCAGTCCACTTCTTCTGTGATGTGGCAAACAGCATGTTGAATAAGAATTTGGCTGTTTACACCCACTAGAAAAAGTAATCACTTTTTATTGTGTGTAGAACAATAGGTAGATAATTATATTCTACATAACACCCAATGCACGCTCAGAGTTTGATTGCTTTATTTTCACACTCTATTGTCTTTGCCACTGCCTGGGAAAAATATGCGTTTAACTGACATAGCCAGTTTAGAGCTTTGTAAATATGCAACGCTCAACCAATGGAATAAACAGGAAGTGTTCTTTGTTTTGCTAACACAATTCAAATTATTGGATAAAAGAATTATACAGTTAAGCAAAGTCTACTACATATACATGCACACAGGTTTTGTGACTGCTGTTTGAAGCTCTCGTGAGTAAATTTAGACCTGTATGGTTCCATAATGGATCTCTTCTTGACCTTTTCATGTACCTCTTGTAGGCCACACTGAGCCTACAGGTCTCCTACATACCTCCCCCGGGCATGGCACCTGTTTTCCAGCCTCCCACTCTGCCCGAGGCTCAGCATACTCCTCAGGAGCTTGACACTGTAACAGGTGAACAGTTTTTGCCAAAAGGGCCCATTTCTATCCTAACACAAGGATATACCTATATTCATGGACCAAATTGCAGAGCACTGTAGTCTGTGTACAATATTTCTAAATGGGGAGTAGGCTTGGGTACAGGGGAAAAAAAATCTAGACAGATTGCAGATTGCATCTTGTTGTATCAACCTATTAAATGCATGTCTCCTTCAAAATCAGTTGATATTACTCTACAACATACAAAATTATCTTGTATGGCTGTGTCCGAAATCACTCCCTACTCACTATATAGTGCACTACATAGTGTATTCGCCATTTTGTACTGTGTCCCAATGTTTAGTGAGTAACTGTATCCACTATATAGTGCACTCAAAATATCCCATGAAGCATCATAAAAAGTAGTGTACAACCATCCATTATCCATCCATTATCTTAACCGCTTATTCCTGGTGAGGGTCGCAGGGAAGCCTGGTGCCCATCCCAGAGCACATAGGGCACGTACAACTGATGGTCACTAACCCAGCACTATATACCACAATGCATTGCTCTTAAAAAAAAAAAGTAATCAATAATGCATTGCGCTGAAAAAAGAATATTCGGTGAAAAAATGAAGAGTTCTGAAAGGTGTTTTTCTAAAGAAAGTTTTTTCGATGGAGCACTGCTTTTGTAAACAGGCTCGAGATACATCTGAGTTGTAGCATAAAAAAACTATTTAATATAAGCTGTGCAAATCACAACACAAATTTGCACAAAATACATATTTATTTGTAAAATATAGTATTAATATATTTATGATATTATTACACAGTAATAAGTAGGTAGGTGCCTGGTTTCGTGTATTTTCCACCGTTATTCATTACGTTTTATTTACAAGACAACGGCGACATTCTTCTTATTTGTGATACAGAGATAAAAGCTGTCATTTAAGAGAACACACAAGCAGGTAGTTTGTATCACACATTGAACGTAGTCTGCAGGACTCTGAACCCCTCTCCCCTCACCAGTCTTCTCCATGGACACCATCGGGGAGGAGGATACTGAGAGCATGCTTATGGTAGAAACCACAGAAGATCCTGAGCCAATGACAGGACCCCAGGGACAGGAACCACTAGTCACTCCTCCCAAGAAGACACCACCTAACATCCAGGGCATGAAGAAGAAAAAGCGTCAACCTAGCAAGCCTCCCCTTTCCAACAGACCCCAGGATCTCCAGGTGTGTGCTGTGTCAAGTGGGCATAAACAGATACAGTGTTTAGCTCCATGTCACCCACAGTTTTCTCATATTTATATTTTTAGTTTGCCAAAATATGGAACTCACAGACCATACTGTTAATACTTATGTGTACGGCCATGGTCAGTAAAAGAAATACTGTAATAAGTTAATTTTCAAGAGAAGACAAAACATTCCCTGAAGTATTTTTTTTTTCCTGAGGGATAATTTGTCGCCATCGTGTGGTTATAGCTGTAGAGCTAAACTGTTTCTAAACAGAGACCAAGAAGTGGATGGTAGTGTAAGACGCAGCACAGTACACACATTAGAGGGCATTTGCATGACAGCACTCAGTGACATAAAACTTGCAGACAATTTGGGGGAAAGAATAAATAAAAAACAGGTCACCCTCTAACCCCAAAAGACCCAAAAATTTACTTTCACAGAAAAAAAAAAAAAAAAAAATTTACAGTATTTAAAACTGCAGTTGCTCAGATGTTCACTGATTGCACAAACAGTACGACTTTTAACAAAACAGTTGAGGCACGATTTAATTTTATTCCCTTTAGTGACTGATCTTTCCTAAAAAAATTTACAGGGCGACGCAACGTTCTTCGGACAGCTGAAGACAGGGAGCAGGGTGTTCCTCACTTGGTCAGAACGGTGTGATCAGGAGCGTGTTGCTGAAAGCTGCCTAAATGAACGTCTTCAGGAAGGCTGCGCACACTGAGCTCTCAGGTGCTGTCAGAATGTGCAGTCTGAGTGCAATGTACTGAACACAGATGCTGCTGTGGGACATCTACAAACCTAATTCAAGAGTGCAAACAGTAGCAGCAATTACATGGAATTTTTGAATTCATCTGTAAAAGCTGGTAATATCTTTACACATTAAAACTGATACAAATTTAGTTCACAATACAATCTTTTTTCCAAATCTGATCATAAGAGTCCAAGTACAAAAATGCAATAAATCAGGTCTTTTGTGGATCATATACAATCAATGTAAACAGTATTTCCAAATTTCTGTATTATATAAACACTTGTATGTAAAACCCCTGGAGATAAGCATGGAAGTTATGATTGGGAAGGTCACTATTGGCAGCCAAGTCTAAGAGTGTTGTAGACTGCGTGTTTGTGTGTGTCGGCGTGTTTTTGTGTGTGGGTATTCATGCTGGTGCTTATGGCAGTATTAATGCCACTCAAAACACTGAGATGACAGTCGGGCTCCTACTTATTCCCCCCAACAGTGCTTTGAGTGTCAGTCACTGCAGCAGAAATACAACATTTCACCTTGACTACAAGGCTCACACCACTGTCTTGTATCCACAGTCAGTTCAGTTCTCTCCACCCTCTCCCATGTGATGGAATTACAGTTCAGTTGGTCATCAGACTAGAACTGCAGCTTTCTAATGTACAATGCTAGGCCACAAAGGGACCAAGTTCATTATTATTTTTTATGGAGGCGGGGAAGCTAAATTTCTAAACAAAAGTAAGTTAAATTAACTATGCAGGTCTTAACAGAATTATGATTAAGGGCTCTCTGTTATTTTTATCCAAACCAAAATCAACCATTATAGCTTCAAGAGCCAGAACATATAGAACACAGCACTGTCTAGCAAAAAAAAAAAAAAAAGGGGGACTTGTAGCACCAGGAGAGCTGGCTTCAGCACCACTGTGTGTAAACGTGAGTTTGGCAGGCTCTCCCCTACACTAACAAGTCCATTCTTCAACAGAAATGCTGCATCACACAGGAGTATTACAGTACCAAATAATCCAACAAAGGAGTCATAAAGAAAAGTTAAAGTACATGACTAAATTTTACTGATATGGATAACATGACTTTGGATGCTGTGACATCTTATGCATTAAGTTATAAAAACCTCCTGTGTGGTCCTTGGTTTTTACACTTGTGTTGTATGAGATCCCTGCATTTTTCTACATGAAATCAAACTGCTGAAAAGTGAGAAAAAGAAAAGAAACAAAAAGCATCTGTGGGCATCTTTGGGGAAACAGAAAAGGAGGAGACTACCATCCTTGTGGTCCACTACACTTAGTTATTATGGGAAGTGTACAAAACAGGCAAGAGATCATTACATTGCGCCTGATATGGTGGTAAGCATATTACCAAGATTGACTTTAAAATCTATTAAAAACTTTTACAAAAAGAGAAAATCCCTGTTGGCCGTACCTCACTCCTCTGGTCATATTATGCATTATACAGATTTTGAATTTCTTGGAAAATTTACAGAAAAGCACTTGGGGAGAATTAGCTCCCTCCAGTGGATCGGAAGACTACCTGCGACCTTGCAGGTGGATTCCATTGACTGGTGGCAGACTGGGTAGGGCTAGCTCCAACTGTGCAAAAAGGGAGAAGTGGTCAGAAGGGATGTGGGAATGTGGGCAACCAGTTACATTGCTGTCAAGCCAGTTAGGATCCACAGGACCCAGGACTCCCAAAATACTGAGCAGAGGCTTTGAATAGAAGATGTAATCAATGACACCCTGCAAAAGAAAAAAAAGAATAATTAATTTGGAGCCAATTTTATGCACACACACTGCAGGCAACAAACCCAGCACAGGGTGACTGCCCCTTATAGCACCGTCATTTTCATAACTGTTAGACAAGTTTGACCAACAAGTCTAACTGCAAAAATCTATTATGCTATTCACAGCAACAACTGGAAAAACTGTCCAGTTGATAATTTGTAATGTTTATAAACAGTTGTGAAGATTAGTTTTCCCCTTTATGTGCAGTCAGTTACAAATTACGATTTATCCTGAATGGCCAAACCGTACCTTGAAGTCGAATGTGTAGTTGGTGTAAGGCATTAGACCGTTCTCATAGGCGCTCTTCAGCTTGAAGCCATGCGTAATCCTGCCGTTGGGGGTGCCGCTTTTTCCGTTACAGTTGAAGTTGGTCAGACTGTCGATGTAGCGCAGCTCTTTGAAGTCCTTGTGAGTGCTGTCAACCCCTCCTGTGCTCAGGTACTCCACCACACCTGCACACACAACACACACGGCACATTTTGTTCAACAAAATGTTCGGCTCACTTAAATTTTTTTTACAACATCAATGGAAAGTACGCAGACACCAAGCCTCTGCAGTCATTTGCTACATCTCGGATGACAGGTTCACATGTGGCAATAACACATAAGGAGAAAAGGTAGCTCACTCACCAGAGTCAGGCAATGAGTTGAGATCAGCACACAGCACTAGGGGGATGGCGTTGGTTTCCCCGGAAACAGAAGACAGCTTCAGGCTGCGTGTGGCCTTGTCAATTATGTTCTTTATCTCAGACAGGAACATCATGGTCTGAACCAACTTCACGTCCGAGTATTCCGGGTCCCAGTGCATGTGGGCGTTGGCCACCAGAAGCAACTGTTTCTCCATCCCGTGCAAAGACTTCCCAGCTGAAGGTCAACAAGGAACAGGCAACAGACTTTAGACAGCACAGCTTTGACAGCTTCAAAACCAGACAGCTTCAGCATGACACAGAGACAGGATGGGGTGCCCTGTGTCCGCAGACTGACCGGACTGCTCCATCATCTCTTTACGCAGCTCCAGTAGCACCGCCACTCCAATGTTGTCCTTGGTCATCACACGGTTCAGCATGGCCTCCGAACCCTCGGAGTTGGCCATCGCCAGCTGGTTGAACTCCACCGTGTGCTTCTGCACCATGCTAAACCTGCAGATGAAAGGGGGGGGGGATTTAATGAAGCTGGGCTATTGTTGCATGTCGACAGCTCACCAATAAGAGTGCAAACGTGAACTCACTTTTCTGTCTTGTAAAATATTGCACAGCCATCCACATGCTTGCGGTCTGACTCGGACATGGTTCTGGCTCTGGACTTTGGACTGAAGAACCCATCATATCCCTGCCCTTTCAGCTCTACCAGGAAGTAGTTGTAGTACTGCTCAGTTTCAACTTCCTGCAAAGGTAAGCACGGGGCAGATGTAACACTTCAATCTTCGTACAATGCCTCAGAATTATTGAGGGCTTCCAACAATTAATTAACTTGTGCAAATTAACAGAGTTCAAATCCACCCTGAGCGACTCGCCACCCCGAGTCTGAATGATCGTGTAGCACCCACCGTTTCTAAGCTATGTCCCTTACCTGTAGGCTGATGATGTCAGCATTGCAGCTCAGGATCTCCTGCATGATGGCCTTCTTCCTGTATTCCCAGTTGAGAGCCCAGGACGGACAGTATCCATAGAGCTGGCGTGTTGCGTACTTGTCACACAGCACATTGTAGCACATGACAGAGAAGACGGCTGCCATACAGCACAAAGAGGAAAACAAGGCGTTAAGCACTGCAACCTGGGGGTCACTCTGCCTGACCAACACTAAGCAGAGGAGCCTCACCTGCTGGGTGTGTCCTGTCAGGCTCCTGTAGCACAATCCAGGACCTGGGTGGGGGCTGTTCTGTGGATACTGGAGTCACAGAAAAGAAGGGCTCATCATGTCTGGACTCTCCGTTACAACCTATTCAAGATCAGAATGGCAGCCTGTTTGGTTCATCAATTAGTCATTTAGCTAATCGATTCACTGTGCTTAGCAGTTAAAGGATTGCATTTCAGCGTCAGAATCCACTTTCAGAAGGGCAGCGAGATGGAGATGGCAGCTATAGATTCAAACACACCAAGCCTTTTTAAAACTACACACAAAAACGTGGCAACCAACCTCATCTTCCTAAGATCTCAATTAGTCACGAATTACAGAACTCCCTGACTTCCATCTGCTTACTCCAGCAATGGCATTTCATACTGACCATTACTCTCGTTTCAATACTACAAATTTTAAATCCAAAACTGTATTATTCTGTTTATAGAGCTACAGGTGGAAAAAAACGTGCATTTGTCAACACAGCATTGAACTTGCACTCCACTGAGAACGAATACTTGACAACATCACATTGTGCAGCCAAACTAAATCATTAGCCTTTTGTACTTAGCGGTTGTTGCGTCTGGCCTTTAAAGATTACTGTCAAGCAAACAGGCAGAAATCTGTCCAGCAAGACTTTTCCCCACTCTGACAGCTAGGCTACGTTTACACAAATAAATGTTTAAATGTTTTTTGTACTGTGGTATTGTCCTTTGTTTTCACTGTATAATAAACCATCCGGAATACTCATATGCTCTCTGGTGTAATCAGAGTGCACCCTTCATAAAACTGGGTAGCATGTATAATTACCATAAAATCTAAAATACAATACAGCGTTTCCTCACTTTTTCAGTGTTGGTTGTGCGCTACATATAGGACCAAAACTTTCAAAGTTGTTTTCAAGTCGCCGAGCGTGAAAACGCCACAATGCCTAACATCATGAGCAGCACATTTTAAAAGCTAATATTAACATGAGTACCCAGTATTTAATACATTTCTGCTTTAATACTAATTATATTATTCCTGTCTTACCAGGTGACAGTGGCTTACACAACAGGTAAAAAAAAAAAAAAAAAAACCTTTGTAATGAAAACAGGCGATCTGACTACACTGTGCCAACACCATTTCCAACTGCATAGCTCTACTATGGCAACGGTTGTCAGAACAGCCACACAGGCTGAACTGCACCTGCAGTTACACCAGCTCTCAACACAAAATGTACACGTGCACACGTGCGTGCAGCAGAAAGTCTCTCATATATCCTAGAAAAGAATCACTCACTGCGCTTGGTGGTGCCAGCAAGGTTATCCAGCAGGTAGTTTAGTAGACGACGTGTTCCGTCAGGTTCCTGATAAAGGCTCAAGATTTCTTGCGTAAGTGGGTTTCCTGTAGCAAATACAGTATGTAAGAAACAGTTCTCTGAAAAAGGTTAAGCTTCTTTATCATTAAAAAAAATGATATACAAGGCAAAACAATGAATTTCAGAAAGCTAAACATATAATACATCATATACATATGTGCGCACGCACACGCACACGGTAACGTGCAAATAGATGCTTGACATCCAAAAATAATTCATTTATTCTGATAGGATCTAAGTCATGTCAGCAAAACCCTCTCAAAATACCATTCATTTTGAAGAAAAAGACTACCTAAACCTACATGCAATTTAGGGCAAAGCTCACCTTTTAACCCCAGTGTTTGTAACTGAAACAGTTTGCCTAGTTCGAAAGGCAGAACTCGCAACTGGTTGTTATTTAAAAGCAGTTCCCTGAAAAAGACAGACAACATATCACTTTAAGTGCCATAGTAAAACTAGTGTGGTGTGTACCCGTTTCAATTTCTTAGTTAACGCCAAGAAATTATCCATGACAATCATCAAGTCCAAGCAAAGAAAAAAGCAAATATGCCACTGAGTAGATTAAGCTGAGACAGATGGAGGACATGAGCTTAAGGGTAAAGGTACATCTCACTGGTGCATCACGTACTACACATTCATCACGCTTTAAGCTCCAGCTAAAGTCACTTGAACTCAGTCCAAAGCACCATATAAAACCAAAGAAAAAGTATTTTTGAAGAAAAAAAAAAAAAAAAAACATTTAAAATTAATTTATATGGGTATATCAAATAACTCTATACCTTCTTTGAGCAGTTATATACTTGATAAATACTTGTAATTTACCATTATAAAGGAAAACCTCAAACACCTGCATTGTCTTCCCAATCCGTTAATTACATGTTTTTCTTGTCTCAGGCATTTTATTTAAGAAAAAAAGCCTGTGACGCTCTGCTAAATTAAGTTTGAGGAACAGCAAGTACAAAGTGTCTAATTCATAAAAATTAAACCTTGACCCACAACACTGGTCCTTTCAGCCTAAACAAAGAGCAATATAACACCATCTACCTGTGCTGTAACACTTGAGACATCCATAGCCTTTTGAAGTTTTACCCCAGCACTTTGCCAGACATCACAACAAATTCTTGTATTCACTGCATAACACCCACATGTCCAAACATTATCAATCTGCAGCACCTAGTGGGAAGTGTGGCAGATTCAGCCCTCACCTGAGAGACACCAGGTTGCCGAGCTCGGCTGGCAGGCTCCTGATCTTGTTTGATGAAAGGTCCAAGTACACCAAATTTTGGAGTTTGGCAATGTCAGGGGGAATGCGCGACAGAGAATTGTCACTGATGTGCAGAGCAGTGAGGTGAGTGAGGGACCACAGGGCAGAGCTGAGACTGCGTACTCTACCTGTGTAAAGACGGTGATGAAGGGAGGGAGAACGTCACACAGGGGACATGCTGCCCAAGTCATAAAAATGAGTGAAATGGACAGGAACATATTTGGTGTTCATTATACAGTTGCATTTTTAAACATATCCACTGTCACTCTCAGCTTCACAAACACCTCAACATTCTACAAGTCTTACACATAGACAAACTGACATATTCATCAAAAAAACAAACTAAACATTGTTTAGAAAGTTTCGATTTTCCCATGCGTCCCTGTAGCACTGCTCCACTTCTAAATTAACTTTTGTAAACCACTTTGAACTATGTTCCACCACATCTGAGAACAAAGTACCTTCCTTACCACTAATTTCGAGCTCAGCCCAATACGACTTCTTTCCATTGGCTGCCTCTTCACTCGACATTATTGTGTACATCCGCCTAGGGTCTGGCGGATCATATTTTTCCTTAGGCATTCCTGCTAACACTGTAGAGAGAGAAGTGCATACACTCAAACACAAACAAATACCAAGTATCATTTGGGGAACAAGTGAAATGCATGTTTTAACTAAACATAGCATACCAAGTGCCTTCAACAGTGTCTGCAATAGCTTTATCAGTGTGATAATGAATTACATAATCTGGTCAACGGTAGCAGAAAAAAATATTCAGCATTAAAAACAGCATTATTGTAGCATTTCTTTCTTTAACAGGGAGTCAATATATTTTCATTAAATAAGTATTTTTCCACATTTGATTCTGACTGCATTGTTTCTACTCCTACAGATACTGTATTTCATCTGAACTTAATTTTCCTGAACATTAGATTACCAGAAAAAGTGAGCTTCACCAATTTCTTAATAAAAAGCATGCTTCTACACTAATGGTCAAATTGATGTTATTAATACTCCCTCCAACAAATACACCAAAACACAATTCAAATGTTTATACTGCCAAGAAAAAAAAAAGTGATAACAAAAAAATTTAATTTGAATAATGCTGAACAAAACTACCCTCCTTTAAAATTTTTGACAAATGACAAACATTAAAAAAAACTTCAATATGTATAAAAAATTGTACACAGTCAAACCATCAAATTAACATCTTAGCAAAAAACAAAACGTTAACAATAAAGGTTAAATCCTCCAGTTAACAACTAAGAGCATACAAATACAATACTAAAAGTATTCATATAGGATAGACAAAATGTAAAAACTATATGTACTCCCTACCGTGGAGAACACTGCACTATAAATGCACGTAAAAACCACACAAAAATATATAGTTCATAAGGTTTTGTGCGTATGTTCAAATTCAAGTTAGTGTACTACTGGTTTGCATCAACAATTCAGTGTGAAAGACTGCGCAATTTCTCAAATTACAAACAGTACTTCCACTGAACTCAAACACCTTAGTTCACTCACCAATTTTAGTTAAATGTAAGACACAAAAAAGTTTGTACGGATTCGTCCTGAACCTGTCTACACTCGCAGTAATAAACAGCGCCAAGCGAAAAATGCCATAAAATTGCAAACATCCCATGAATTCCTCGTGTAATGTACAGTAATATAAGCAAAGCGATATGTTCTTTTCTGTGTCGTTATTGGAGCATTTCTCTGTCAATCAAAACCTCTACGATTTCCTCCTATAAGTTTCAGATAACCATCAAACTATACACTGAATGGCTTCTACAGGCTCAAACAATACGGATTTTACTAATAAAAAAATTACACAAAAGGTACCCCGACATACATTAAGTTTTCCAATCTGTGTTTAATTGAGCAGGGTCCACACTGCTAGTCGAAATCATTTCAATTTGATAACATTATTCAACACTGGACTGTTATCAAAAAATACTCCCGCGTACAATTTAACCAATTCACACTTTATTTGCACAGAAAGGAAAAAAAAAGTTGATGGGCAGCTATCTGAAATAAGACACATACTAAATATTTTCAGACATGCCAAGCAGTTATCAACAATTACGGTATAACGAAATAACCGTCGTATATTTGTTACATTAAGTAATTCAGCTATTTTGACTTATCAAAATATACATATTTACTCCGGCTATATAATGCCTATCACCAGAAAACAACGTGCTACCAGAAGAGTGAACATGTGTTTACATTCGAGGCTAACGGATAGCCTAGCCGCTAAGAAATCGTTTCGATAACAACAATATCTTTCGATTTGTTGGCAACTACTATTCAAAAGTTGTTACTTTGCAACGACTTGCAATTTGTTTTCAAAAATAAATCCAGTTATACAGCTGGCTAGGGACACAGTTTTCGATCAGGTAAATTATGCGTTATATAAACAATTGCCAAGCTACCTACAGGAGTGCTGCTTTGACAACATTGTTAGCGTTAGCTAACCGACATCTAATTTCCAGTACCTACAGTTCGGTAAATCGGGCACCTGAACACTAGTTTTCAACTTCGGTGTATACAAAACAAGCGCAGTAGCTTTCAACAAGATATATCGTCACAAATTTCAGAACTGATCGCAGATTTTTTTTTCGTAATTATGTTAGCAGGGAAAACGTCACCTCCTTAAAAAGAAAGAAATCAAATACACTACTGACTGATACTTAATTGGCATTTTTTAAGATATTTGTTTATCTTTTTGTTTTACCTGAAAAAGCATACCAGTTTACGGGAATGAGTGCGTGTTTTCTTTGTTTGTGGTTCACTGTGCATCCGCTGCTTTCTTCACGCAAAGACGAGAGCAAACAGGCATCATGGCGGAGCTGCGATCTTTCGTTTCCGACAATAACCCTGCCAGTGATTGGCTGCTTGGTAGAAGAACCCAACCATTGGGCGTCTTTCTTGCTCGACACCCCCGCACAGTGTTTTCTCTTTTTTTAACTGTTTAATAATACTATATTTGAGGTGACATTAAAATATAAAAAAAGAAAATTATGAACAAGACCAAAAGTACAAATGATTCTTTATAAAATTATTCAGATTCAGACAACTTTATTTATCCCAGATGGGTAGTTCTGTTTAGCAGTCCGCAGAATGTTCTTTTACTAGCCCTTGAGTAGTGTCGTGACGTGCGCTAAGAACATTGTTACAAACAATAAAATAATATATGTAACCGTACCTTAGGCGTTCATCTGTCAAAATTCAGTAAATACCAATATATAATGGATTATATCGACCTTTAATTGCATGAAATGTACACCTTTTCAGTAATAGAAGATAGATTAATTAACGCAAATATCCTAAAACAACTGCAAAAAACGTTAATAAAGTAAGTAAAACAATAAATTAGTATGAGTCATCTAAATTTTAATACATGATGAACGGTTAACTTTTTATAAAAGATTGTGTAACCAATTTCTTACAAGTACTTTGTTTTGTGCTTTCTATTCACACAAAGCAATATTACTGTACTGATTTCAAATACTGTACTTGCCGTAGTACTATATTATGATTTGGGATGTGTGCCATTTTATTAACAGCATAAATGTTTACGTTTTACAGTTGTCGCTTTAGTAAGCAACTTTACCGGAAGTTAAAGTACTTCCCGCTGAAGTTTCATGTTCTTTGTGAACGCCTCAGACATTGTTTATTCGACTTATATATCGTAAATAGCGCCCACAAATTATGAATGTTTTTGAACTAAAAAAAAAAGCACGATATCTAACTATGTATAAATCTGGTTAACCTTCCTATGAAGTTGTAGAAATTAATTACATCCATTAGGCTACATTTTACGCATACTTTACATAAACTCAGGGAGTCACATCGAAACAATAAATCCTCTTTACACATTGGTAGAACATTTTGAAATAGGAAACTTGAAAGAATATTGTATATATTGGTATGCTATATTTAACAACTAATAAAGATATTTCTATTTCACAAATTGGCATTTTGATAGCCTAACGCTTTAAAATAAAGTTACAGTAGATTGAATGAATGTTCGTTTATTTGACAGGGACATTGTACATTAATTCACATAACTGTAAATGCACCAGAATTAGCCAAACGGCTATTTTTCATCTGCAATCCCTGGACAGAAAGTGTTACCCTAAAAACAATAACAATAAATAACAATAACCCCACAACAAAACAAACATTTAAAACACCTATGTAACATCTCAGAGACAGGAAGAAGTAAGGCCAGGATACAGGGGAGATCTCATTAAATATGTTAATGTTGACAAGTCTGATTGTTGATGAGTCAATTCCTCAGATTAATTTTGAACATGTTATATGAATCCAGTTCTCGGATGCTCACTGGGACAGAGTTCCATTCTTGTGCTGCTTTAACGGAGAACGACAACTGACTGAATGTACTTTTCCTGAGTGGAACAATGCAGTCCCCTCGTGCTGCACCCCTTGTAAGTCGGGATGAAGTAGTTCTTAAATTAAATACAAATTAAACACAAATTTACATGGGTAATTATGTTATCCCATCTTAAAAGTTTGTGTGTCTGTAATAGCCTACAGTGGTGATAACATTGGGCGGATGGACAGGCAGACGGTCTTTTGAAGCTGATTTTTTTTAGCTTTGCCTGAAAAAAACTATTGCAGCACAAAAAAGTGAGAAGGCTCCTTGGTACCCTTGCACGGCAATCAGAATCATGCATCCATTTTCCAAACTGCCTATTCTATGTAGAGTCATATAGAATAGGTGAGAGGGCCTGGAGCCTATCCCAGGAAGCTTAGGGTACAAGGCAGGCAATACCCTGGAAGGGGTGCCAAACCATCACAGGGCACAATTGCACACACACTCACAATCAGACATAAGAAGCAATTTGGAAATACCACTCAGCCTACTACGTATGTCTTTGGACTTGGGGAGGGATACAGAGTACCCAAAAAATACATGGAGAACATACAAACTCCATGCACATAGACTAGAAGCAAGATGTGAACCACCAGCACTGGAGTTCCAAGGCAATAGTACTAAACACTGAGCCATGTATATGTACATAGCTCAAAATGAGTAAAAAATATACATTCAAGATATTTATTTTTTGTCTGTGTTCCAGTATTCATTAAAGAAAATGTTTTGATTTTTGGTCTGTGAACGTATTAGTGTACATTGAAGTGTCTATGTCAAAATGATCTACAACATTTTCTTTGTATACAATTTCTGTTGAGACTTTCCACGATGTGATAACATTTTGCATGAAAGTTTATGAACCTAAATGAGAAAAAATAGCAAATTTCAGGAAGAAAAATGGATAATTAACAGTTTTTCAGACAACTCAAAATTGTAAAGGGATCAACAGGACCCACAAATTGATAGGAGGGTTAAAAAGTCTAATCTCACTCAAATTCATTTTAATAGTGACATACAAGTAAGAAATACAAATTCAGCTTTCAATGGCAAGTAATGTTCAATTACGTCATGGCTTGCTGTCTCTGGCATATAAATGGAAATTTAAATATTTTCTTTGTGCTTCAGGTTTTGAAAGGATGGAGGAACTGTAATATATATTTGAGGTTGTAGAGATAACATTAAAGCTTTTGTAGATTTACAAAATGAGTATTGTTCAGGTGAGCATTTACAGTATATTATCTTCAATACAAAATGAAACCTACTCACAATAACTGGTTGGTCTATTTGACAATCAAATGCACCATTACATCCAACTGGGAACTCCTGCCAGTGTATGACTCAGTGATTATGATCAGCATTTTTACTTGGCTGTGGGCTACAAGCTTGTTCAAACCTGTGCACAGAGTACAGTCCAGAAGGTATGCATTCAAGCCTGCGTGTGAGTCAGCTTTCTTCAAACTTCCAACTATTTAAACAACACGTGAGATTCCTAAAACACTACTGAATACATTTTTCCTTATACTGCAATACGGAGAAGTTGCATTTCCTTTCAACTAGTTAACAGAATATCACTAGACAATAACATATGTTACTACAAACATTTTCAAAATGTGTTCTATAATTTATAAGAATTTGAGGATTGACAACTCATTAAGTTTTCCTTTACAGAATAAAATTATTCTAGAACATAATTTGTTTCAATTCAAAGTATATTTTACCAATAGTTTGTACTTTACCTAAAACCAATCATGTGACTGTAGTTCAGTGCAGTAACAAATGTACTTCTAAAATATCTAACTCGACAAATTTAGTCCATAAAACTCCTTAATGTAGTCAAATGCCTAATAGGCTTTGTGTTTCATAGTAATTTGATTATTATTCATTATTCCAAAACTCAGATCAAGTGTGTGGTTATAGGGAGGTTTGATCCTGTTAATAGAGACATGTACTGATCTGCGTAAAATGCCTGGCTGATCACTACCTTTTAGGTAGGAGACCCTGTTGATTGTCATCAGAGGATGTCCTTGGATCAGATGGGACAATGGCAACAGAAGTGCAAAACAACACCTGGCAGCCTACAGGGAGCTTCATGTGGGATGTGGTTTTGCTGCACATGTCCTTTTGCCATACTGACTAAGTGACAATGGCCAGCGCGGGGGTGGCATGGCAGGGAGTTGTGTACAAATCTTAAAGACATCGTTGATCCAGTGGGGCGGTCACTGCTTTTGGTGTAGGAGATGGAGGTGTCACTCCCAGTAAGAGCTGGATCGCCCCATCAGGTTCTTGTATTGTGTCTCAAAACCTTCTATTGTGTCTCAAAACCTTCTGTAAGTCACCCTACTTGTTATCTTTAAAAATATCAAAGTCAAAATCAACTTAATTGTCATCTCTACCCTTATGTACCAGACATAAGGAGGAATAGAAAAATTGCGTTAAATATGTGCCCAGTGACTCCATGAACAGAACAGGGATGTAATAGTCTACCCATTTGAGTCCTGCCCCAGTCCCCAGGTGTGTCCCTGAGTAAGACACTCAGTGCTAGTTTCCTTGGGGCTGAATGACAACTGTTCCTGCTCCCCCCAGGGAGATGGGTTATGACAATGAAAAGCTCTTCTAAAATTTTCATATAATTTTCATGTTTAATTTTTTCAAATCAAAATTACATAATTAAAAAATAAAGCCTAACATTTAAGAAATTTTAGCACAGAAAAAGTCTAAATGCCTTTTAAAGGATTTTTTTAAATAACGTTAATTTTGTCTTGTTTTATTTCATGTTTTACATTTATTTATAATGCCAATTTCATATTAAGATTTTATTTCAATATTTAGATCTACTTTGTAATCATTTTTTATTTTTATAACATAAAGCTAGGTCTTGCATTAGTGTGTGGTATACCCAAAACAGTGCTAGAAATGTTACAGTGGGATGATTTCAACGGAATGGAAAATATCTCTGAACAAATTCATATAAGAAGTTAAACAACGGCAGGAGTGAGGTGGCAAAGCTTGAGACTATTCTAGTGTTGAACAGTGATGGTGTCACTCAACCGAGAAAATGTGAATATTTTGTTTTTAATTGGTAGCATAACATTGGTAGTAGGAAAAGATAAAAGTGAACGTATTTTCTGACCATGTTTTTAATATATTAACAGCTTGTGTATTTCACATTAATGTTCATGTTAAGATACATGTTGGTTGTTGTCTAATGTTTAACCATCAAGAAGTGATACTTTAATTTGTTTTTCAATTCTGTTTACTTTTTTTCTGTTCAGGCTAAAGACAATGCACATTTACAATTGTTCACAGTTGCCATTGACGCTGAGCTGCTTTTCAGTTGAAAAGACTGAGCAATTTTATTCACATCAATGCAAACTTGCTCAAAGCACTGAAAAATATGTTTGAATCCTTTCAACCTAGTTCTGCCAGCTGGTCGTGAGCTCATGTCATTTCAGCCTCCTACATCATTTCAGGTCCTCAGATGAAGATGAAGGTGTTTCTGAGATCTCTAGGGTCTCCTGGAAACCAGTTACATTGAATAATGTTAGTGTCATAAAAGATGAGTCACTTGTACTGACATGTGCCAAGACAACATCACAAAACGCACTACCGATGTAACAACGTGAAATCTTTTCCAGCATGACATATTCATGTAAAATGAATGTGTTTGTTTGTAAATGATAGGGTGACAGTAACATGGGAGTCGTGCTCCTTGCATTTATTCTTATACTGCCTCATGAAGTCACAACAATTATACGTGGAGACTGCAAATGTCAGTTCTATAGGCATGCATATTATAACCAAATTGAAACTAATTGACAGTAGCACAGTAAATGACCAGGGACTGGTTACCAAGTGAGATGCAGTAAGATCGTTAAGGTAATAGAAAAAGAATTGATGAGGATCACATGAGTTCTTTGGGCCCACGTGCAGGAGGCCCTAAAATACTCACA
Source organism: Chitala chitala (assembly GCA_025773905.1). Taxonomy (NCBI): domain Eukaryota; kingdom Metazoa; phylum Chordata; class Actinopteri; order Osteoglossiformes; family Notopteridae; genus Chitala; species Chitala chitala. Next base: position 1,278,024 of record JABJVR010000041.1, on the reverse strand, counting down.
TTGAGTTTATCCAGCTCCACCTTTCCAGGTAGTGATTTCTGGGGTGTCTGAAAGGCCTGTGATATGAAAAGGATTTAGACAGCACAATCAGTCATCCATTAACCCCACCATACATGAAGCTCAAAGTTGCATCTGAATTGCTTTTGTGCATTTTTCACTGAGCTTGAAGAAAGACAGGGACTGTCAAATACAAGTGATTACGCTGATTACCTTTCTGACTTGCTGGATCTCATCAATAGACTTGGATCTATTTTTGACATGTTTCTGGGGAGGTGAAGAGGAGCACTGCAGAGGAAAAGGGAGGTTGTCTGAGCTTTTTCAACATACATTCTCAGCACTTAGTCACAGAGTGACTGCCAGGCATTTACCTTTTTCACAGCCTCTTCCATGATTTTTATCTATTGGCCTTTCCACGTAGTTGTACTGCAGTGTCTCAGTTTGTTGTCTGTAGACAGCAGCTTCTTTCTGAAAACGCAAACAATGCTGTAGTAACAATGCTGTAGTAATAAATGCAATCTTTTAATGTTGTTTTAAAATGGCCAGCAGAGTCCACGTAAATGATTATGTTTTCCACCAGATGGCGGTGTTTTGTAGTTTACAGGTTTGAGGTTATACAGTTCATGCTGCATATTTGTTGTCGTATTAATTTGATCTGAAAACAGATGCCGTGTTGTGTATTGGGACATGACTTGAAGTAAATATCAAGACTATTTCAATAGGATTAAAACGTACAGAGCAAAGCATTTCTACAGTATTCTGGAGAACTAAGTGAGGTCGAATTATGCATAACTATATAATTAGCAATAAATAATTTAGTTCATTGGAATACATGAAAAATGCATGCCACGAAAAAGTAGCAATTAGACATTTTGATGTAAAAATTAAAACATATAGATGATTTACAAAACACAGAAATTAGGTTTACCAAACAAATTAGCTTTGATAAAAGATGTACACAATCACCTGAATTCAAAGGACAGTTATGTAATGGCGACTTATAAAAACTTACTAGTGAAGGTAAGGGACCTATTGTTCTATAAACTCTGCGTGTGCTGCTCAACCTTTGTTCACGCTAAATTTGTTTAACAGCATTGTTTTGTTGATCTGAGCATGACAGTGGCACACAGAGCATCACGATGATTGGCACTCTAGAGGAATTCTGCTGTGGTTCCTGTGGTACCATGAAGACCGACAGTGACTCATTGCTCTGCGGCATTAAGCACAAGGATGGATGAGCAGAATGTGTGTGTGTGTGTGTGTGTGTGTGTGTGTGCATTTGTGCGTGTGTGTGTGTGTCTGTATTATGCACTGGCTTGTAATACATCTACTGTGTGTGTGTGTGTGTGTGTGTGTGTGTGTGTGTGTGTGTGTTTGTGCGTGCGTGCGTGCGTGCGTGCGTGCGTGTCTGTATTATGCACTGGCTTGTAATACATCTATGGTGTGTCTGTGTGTGTGTGTGTGTGTGTGTGTGTGTTACTTAAAGTGTTCAGTTCATGAAGTTTTTGCAATGACAGACTGCACTGCCTCTGACATTAGGGATTATAGGACTGAATTATTAATCTGCAGCAACAGTAAAAACTATTCACAAAAATCATGAATACCAGGTAAGTGTGCCCTAACAGTTTTTTGTGGAATTTTGATTCCTGGGACAAGAAATGGTATAGACATTTTCTGTGTATCTGTTACTGTAAAACATCTAATTCCATCTCATCCCCACCCCTGATGGGAAATAAAAATAACACTGTTGTTAAACTGCTTGCTATTTTACATGTTTGAGAGAATGGAGTTTTGAAATTGTCTAAACTCCCATCAAATATAATGCAAATGCCTTATTTGTGCTCCAGGGAGCTGGCAGAAAGGATGTTGTCACTATGGCAACAATTAGGAACAGGCCACCAGAGAGCTGTAGAAATCTAAGAGTCAATTATAGAGAGATGCCCCTTCAGGGAATGTTAAAATGAAACAGTTGGGAGTTCACCTGACACTCCGTCAGCAAAACACCCGTAGTATAGGGCACGTAGAACTCAAAAATAAACTCAACTACAACACAGGCAATTTTACCAGCTCGCTCATTCTTAAATGTTTTAAGATGCTATATTATTTTAAAAAGCTATTTCATTTTTTAATTCAACCAAAGGAGTGATAATCCAATCCATATGTGTTCAAACTTTAAAAATATGCTTGGACTTGAAGTGTAATCAGATTTTGTTTTCTCACCGCAGTTTTACACTGTAAACTGTGAAATGTTTTCTTCTGGGGATTTCTTCAGTTCACTTGATAAGAGACTCTTGGCTGCAATTAACATAATTAAGATCATTTACTCCATCTGATTGCCAGTCATTAATGTACCTCACAATGAGCTGAAGTAGCTTTTCTGCAAACATGTCTGATGCCTAATACTGGGGTGCTTTCTGGCTGGACTGAGCAGGATGCAAAAGACATGTGTGTGTGTGTGTGTGTGTGTGACTGGCACACACAAGTGCACGCTTCATCTCCCCCTAAAGAAGATGCATCAGCCCCCCCCCCCACCTAGTCACCCCTGTTTCAGGTTCACAGCTTAATTTCTGTTGTTACTGTATAGCCACATGGGGAGGAAAGATGCTCTATTTTCTGCTTCTCTTGTCTTGCTCTTATTCCTCTCTGTCTCTGCTCCACAGTTAATTCTTGTTTTGCACTACTGTCCTCTTCCCTTCTCCCAAATCGAGTTACATCTCCATGCGACTGCCAAAATGCTCCTTGAAATTGTGCAATGTGAAAATTAATTCCTCTCCAGATTTATGTAAAGTATGTATTATGTTCCTATGAAAAAAAGTCTGATTTAAAGAATATTGCTAAATTGAAGACATATATGAAATATTCATAAATCAAATTGTATGTTTTTTTTGATTGAGCTTATCTGAATATCAGTGTGTGTGTGTGTGTGTGTGTGTGTGTGTGTGTGTGTGTGTGTGTGTGTGTGTGTGTGTGTGTGAGTGTGTCTGAG
>JABJVR010000041.1:1242202-1271023 GCA_025773905.1 Chitala chitala | reverse complement strand
GGTGCGAGTCCCAGCAGATTCACTTCCCTTCGTGCTTAACTGATGACACGGGTGCGAGTCCCAGCAGATTCACTTCCTTTCGTGCCTAGCTGAGAGCAAATAAACGTGCAGCCAATTTCCAAGCAAGTCGAAGAAAAAGCCTCCGTGGGAGAAACAGCAGCAAAAGACGCCGAAATGAACTGTGCCTTATGGCTGTCATTCGGGTTTATTTCGTCAGCATGTTGATGAGCACTTGAGCTGCCTGAACGACACTGAGAAAAACAGAAAGCATGCCATGCTATTAAGGAGGAAAAAAAAGGCTTGGTGAAAGGCACAGGACCGATAGTCTCTCACGATGACAAGCATCAAGCGTTCCTAAAGAGATTTCAAAGCACCAGTAAGTGGTTACGGATGCTGAGAGCTCTGTAGTCAAGCAGACATCCTAAAGTAGGAGCAGGATAGACACGCATCTGCTGAATCGTTATGCTGATGTCATCGGTACCAAAACGCCAATGCAGCCATTGTAGAGGACATCCTACCTGGGCTTCTACTTTCATTAGTATTCATTTAGCCATTATCTTTTATTTATTCATTTGTTACAACATTCACATTATGTATGTATAAATTCCCAGTTCATGACAACAGTACTTTACCAGAAAGCGTCTCTCCAAAATCAGAGGGGCAACCGAAAACAGCTGGTCATTCCTTCTCATGCCCGTGGATCAATCGGTTCATTACCATTTGGGGAAATCTAATTGGTGTATGTGTCCTTGTACAATAGGACATATCGGCATTCAAGTGGAAAATGAGAAAAGTGCATTGACTGACATTAACCAGGGCCCAGCTTGGCCTTGTTGTGGCAAATAAGCAGACATGAAATCTATTTTAATATTAATTATTAAACAGAAATACCCGTCAAGAGGCAGGCGTAGTTGTCAGTCATTCGCCAATAAAACAGTGGCATTAGGTTAAAGGGTAGGCGGGGTTAAATAATCAATCTGAGTGGGAGCATGTAGAAGGGGGTTTTTTTTCTTCAGGACACTGCGCACATTGTGCTCTTGTCTGAACTGTGGGAGCCAGAGGAGCCCTCAGGAGATTCCATGATGGAGTCTCTGCCATCAAACTCAGACAAGTCTAATTCATTGTGAGAGTCCTGCAGGCCGTTGTCCTGGAGTGCGTCCTTGTAGTGTGACTAGAAATGAGAGGAAAGAGGGAAAACAGACAAGCAAAATGGGTTCCACAACCTCTTGCCAGCTTCCTTGACCTCTTGCTTATGCTTTCTAGTTAACACGCACAAATAATGAGAATAATTTGCAACCTGTGACGTAAATGTGGGTTTTACAACTGACATACCTATTAATTTCATATCAAACAGTATGCAACTCTGCCCAGGGTTTCACTTTCTGACTCTTACCTTACTCATAGAAGCTTCATCCACCCTTCCTTCCTCAATGGACTCTTCCAGGGAGTTTCCGGAAGTTTCCATCTTGATTCGGTGGGACCGAATGGATTTCACATCATCCTCATCCTCGCCTGCCACTGATGGGAAAACCTAAAAAAAACATGAAGTGAAGAGATTGGCTTGATTTTTAAAAATGTTTGTATATGGAAAAAGCACAACTTATATGAAAATGTTGACTTTGGAACAAAGAAAAATTGGATCGTACCAACACATCCTCATCAACAGGGGGCTCTGGGGCAGAGATGGTAGCTTTACTGATAGTTTGTGCTTCAAACTGGGGGCAGGCAGCCTGGGCATTCCCATCTTTGTCCCTTTTTCCTTTTAGCCAATACGTCTCAATTTCTACATTCCCCTAAATGAGAGACACAAATGAAAGGCTTTTTTAACTTTATTTCCAATTATGCTGTGTAAATAAACAGAAGTAGAATGGAAGGGCATGAAGTGTCATTTGCATATCCACCGGCATTTAAACACTAACATTAACAACCAAGTTGTCTGCCTTTTTATTTTTAGCATAGTCCTGAAGCAGAGCAGCTGTCTTTTACTGACTGATCCAAGCAATGTAACTGCAGGACCTGCCAACCTTCTTTAGGGAATTACCTCATTAACCTCATAAAGAAATATCACTTATAATAGCTATCTCATTCTTCATGTCTTAAACCCTGAGCATTGGGTTATAGGTGTACCTACAAAGTGGTCTATCAATCAGGGTTTGTTTAAGACCTCCAGCAATGACTAATTCCAGTTACTTCAAACCATGAATCCACTATGGAAATTCTTTAATCACTGTCAGAACTACTGCACCATATAACCATATTAGTAAAATGTATAAACTAATACATAACACTGGTGTGAATAGTTAATGACCTATGAGTGAAAAGACTGAACTGTACTTAAAGCACATTCTTTGAAAAAAGCAGGATATAATCTGTGAGCGATGGTTCACCTTAATTGTGATGGTACCCCTCCTCTCAAAGATGAAGTGGCTTCCCTTCAGGTGCTCATAAGTAGCACTGCTCAACTGTATGTGCATTTCCTGTGGTTTCAAAACATGGAATTAATCAAGACCCAATTCAATTTATTTTGCTAAAGCACTAACTTGCAATCACCAACTTGTCCTACCACTCTAAATCATCTAACAGAATCTATGAGATGTATTAGTAAATCTTATACTCTTTTTTACATTGTCCTCTGTACCTTTCCATTGCTCTCCATGGCAGATGCTGTGTGGACCGTGTCTCCATGGAGACCATAGCGTGGCATCTTATGCCCCACCACACCTGCTACCACCATTCCAGAGTGGATGCCTAAACAAGAGAGGGAATGAGGGATCATCTCATGAACATCCATTGTGGACACCTTTTTGGGTCTCAGCATAACTGGATGCTGGTTAAGAGGTTTTTGTTTCCCAAGCCGGCAAGACTTCTGGAAAACCCACCCACTCGGATCTGGATGTTGTTCCCGTTGGATGGGTCCTTCAGGTGGTCAATGGAACGCACCATATCCAGAGCCATGTCACAGATGTTGTGGGCATGGTATTTGGTTTTTTCCGGTGCTCCAGCCACCACCATGTAAGCATCTCCAATGGTCTCTACCTGGAAGACCATTAAAAAACTGTTTTGAATTCAGAGTCTGTTTACCTATCTGACACCAAAGATGCTGAATAATATCCCTCCAGCATAATATCCAAAGTAATATCCACTCCAGCACCTACAGCTTCATCTCACAGAAATATCAAAGTATGAATGTGCTCCTCAGAAGGTGATTATGAGAAAGCACACAGAGATTCACACACATCAGCTGCAGACAAGCCTCCCCTAGCAGCAGCATCACACCTTGAAAACGCGGTGCTTCTCGCTAAGCGTGTCGAACAGCGTGTACATGGTGTTGAGCATGGAGACCACCTGCATGGGCGTAATGTGGCTACAGATGCGTGTGAAGCCCACCACATCGCTGAAGAGGATGGTCACGTCCGGAAACACCTGTTAAGGTGCACGAGGAAAAAAGGGAAGATTCTCAGAGCCAAAACACCTCAGTGGAACCTCTTCATCTGGTCTCTACGTTCCTTTTACATAGAGGAACTGTCAGCAGTACGGAAGACCAGCTTTCAACATGTTCACACAGCTCTTTTCCAGATATAAAAGTCAAAAACATGACTTAAAAGTAATGAGGCACTCATGATTTGAGAGTTTAAAATCGATCTTTTCCTATGCTTCACTTTTATGTGTTTAGAAACTGATAAAAATAATTTTTCAGTCTTCAGTATTTCATTGAAATGAGTAAACATGGTAACACATTTGTGTTTTGCAGCAGACCACCTGTTGAGTTACCACCACCCCAGAGACATGAGGATGACCATGATGAAGGCTGTGAACTCTGACCTCGCACGTGTTGACAGCTGGCTCCCCCTTGCGCAGTCTTTTTGCCACTGGCTTCGGGATCATTCTGTACAGAAGGTCGTCTGTCTTTTTCATCTCGTAGTCCAGCATCTTCATGCTCTCCTCCAACTTGCTGGATTTCTTCTGCTCCTGAATTTAAAAGGCACAGCTTTGCTTAGATGTGCTGATACACACCCCAAGGTGGCAGCAGTGCTTAGGGCTCTGGCATTCAAGCTGCTGTATGACAGAGCCGGTATGGCTTCATTGTCTTCTGCTAAAACTCTGTCTAGGACCACTCAGTGTTTGAAGCAGTGTAAAACTGCACAGTGTTAATGTCCATTGCAGAGAGGTAATAGTAGGTCACTTGCGGTATGTGTTTTTTATTGCCTGCATGTCTGGTCAGTACCATACATATATAAAGGTGTGGCCTCTGTGTGGCCTCTGTTTGTAACTTACAATGGATGTTATTTAAAACAGTTATTCATCTGTATAGGTAACAGAAAAGTGGTACGGTCCACACCTGGATCAGGGCCCTTTTCAGCTCCTCGGACTGCTGCGTCCCAGCCAGCACCAGGTCCCGGCTGGAGTCGTGCATGCTCAGGTCATTGATGTACAGGCCAGTCTTGAACATAGCACTTAAGCTCTCCATTCTGCAGGAGGGGAAACAAGCAGTCAGCAGTTAGGGCATGTTGCTGAACGTGGAGGGGGGGGGGGGGCTTCCAAAAGCAGCACATCACAAAAGCCCCCAAAGCTTAAAATTACAGTACACCTGACAAACTGCAAATTTTGACTAATTTGTTAAACAAACAAAAGTCAAAGAGACCACTAAAGCAATATTCTAAATTGTAAGCACTGGTGGTGAAACGTACTACATTCCCCTGTGCTAGAGTCTGTGGTTAAAGATTCTTGACATCCCCTGTCCTTATTTACATTTACAGTGTGCAGAGAGAATTTACAATGACAGTAAACTGGGGAGACAGTAACAGCAGTGGTAAGGAAAGGTAAAGTGTACTCGAACACCGAGGTGTGTGTGCAAGTGGGCGAGTGTGTGCGCGCAGGTGGATACATGTGTGTATGTTTGGGTGGGCTTGTGTGCGTGCATGCGTGTGGGCTTCCCTTACACAGGCGTGCCAAGGAAGATAATGGACTCCCACTCTGGCATGTATCTCATCTGGCCCTTGAGCTTGAGGCAGCGGCTCCCATCTCCCCAGCTCTCCATGGCGTTGGCACTGTTGCCGTCTGCGGAGAGAGTATCACCTCATCCTGGCTCTGTGCCTAAGCACGTGCAGCCTGGCCACTCCCAAGACTGGGGCATAAGCCTCCATTAAGGATTTGGACAATGATGGGTTGTTTACTGGTGTTTTTAATGAGACAAATTTCCTTTAAGCTTTCCCTCCTGCAGAGACAGTAGCACCACTAAATGACTGTGTTTGTCGCTCTAGCTGACACATTCTTAACCTGAAGAAACTTTTATTCCAGTGAACTTTTTTGTCTACATTTGTATTTCTGCCATGCCTGTATAACTCATGCAGTACGGACTTTCATCTACACTTTTTCCATTCAGTTGCCACGTAGGTGTAGTGTGGGAGGTTGCTAGGTTGCCAGACCTTTGTAATCATCTCCAATTATGGACTGAAAAGCCATGAGCTCCACGTCCACGTCCGCTGATCGATTGGCGTTCTCATAGTCGGAGTCTGCGGAGGGGAGAAAACTGATTAGCACTGTCAGCTCTCGCTAGCCTCACTAGCGGAGGAGAAATGAGCGTGACCATTAAAGGCTCTTAGCGCGGCCCTTCAGCTGCAAGGAAGCACGTTACATGACTGTCGACGGCTTTGCATTACTCTGAACTCTGTTATGGAGGTTCCTCTCCCTCTTCACTGGCTCTTTAGACATGATCTCGAACAGATTATTAGGATGGGATATGATCTGTGTGATTAATCCAGAAAAAACCTCTATCTCAGTAGGTAAAAGCACTGGTCGATATCTGCATGACAAAGTTTTTAATTAAATGCAAAAAAGTTATTTTGATGTTAAATACTGTCTATGAACTTGCACTGATTTTGAAAGCTTTTTTAAAGCCTTATCTCCCTGAGTTTCTACATTCACCTGGACCTTTCGTTACAGCTAATGACTGACTCACCATATTCCAGGTGAACTCCACCAGAGGCCTAGCAAGCAGAAAGGCATCATTGATCTTTTTCCCATCCAGGTCAGGGAACACAGTGGCAAGCCCAGAGCCTACATTGTGAACCACCATGTCCTGTTAGCAGCAAAAGACAACATAATCACATTTAAGGAATGGTTCACAAATTATTACCACAAGTCAAAGAAGAAAAACTTGAAACCACCTCCAAGACGTACCTTGAGATACCAGGGATATTCTTCACAGCAAGTAACTTTGCATAACTAATTAATTCTAATTCCTGTAACTGCTCATGACACAAGGTATTCTGTGGATAACTCACAGAGGTACACACACCTGTCTGAACACAATGTTGAAGGGGAAGACCTCAAAGAAGAAGTCGCTGGTTATGGGCAGAATCTCCTGCTCTTCCTCATCCTCCTTCTGGATGTAGCGATAGGCAGAATTGTCAAAGTTGAGTCTGTAGGGACAACATAGAGGAGCTGTTCTGTGGAGTCCGGGAAACCAGGTGGGAGGCACCTGCCCAAAGCACTGTGACCACCTGAGAGCAGGGTTACTCACGACTGACATCTACTGCTCGTACAGAAAAAAGCAATAAGCAAGAGATTGCTTCCAATTGCTTGTTTGACACTGACCGCATGGTGACGTGGGAGTAGTCTCCCACCAGCTGCTCCGACAGGACCTCCACGTGGATGTCTGTGTCATAGAACTGCTTGCCCATCTGCCGCAGCTGCCCCATGGCATAGTGCAGGTAGCCCTTCCTCTTGCTCCTGCATGGGAGACCAAGCACACGACACATGCTCTGGGGTGACATGCGGAGGAACCTCAGCCCAGTAAAGACTGAGTTTAATATTCAAAAGTTAATTTAAATAAATACTCCATTACCTCAGAGGAGACACACAACTCCACAACAGCTCCTAAATCTTTTCATTCTTAGCGCAAACTAAAGTGCCATGAAGCATTTGCAAATGTCACACTTCTTTATGCTGAGATCATAAACAAGAAAGGACCCACATTATCTTAATGATGCTCATATGTTTATAATCAGTATGGACACGCCAGCTCTGTATTGATTGTATGTGATACTAATTGGCTCTTGAAAAATGTTTCCTTAAACTCCCATTGTTGGTTTTCTGTTGGTCTTTCATCTATCTAAATTTACAAGCCTCTTCCCCAGTAAAAAGAAGAGGTACAATCCTAGCAAAATCTATTACACTTTCAGGCTGAACGGCAAAATGGACGGACACACACACACACACACACACACACACACACACACACCATCCGTAACAGCAGTTTTGTAATTGAATTTGAGTTTACTCTGATTTCTCATTAAAACATTTAATTTCTTCTGGAGTTTTTGATCAGTTAATTAACTGCCTTAAGACTCTGCTGCTCTTACTTCTTGTATTAAGCTCTATTTAGCATGTAAAACATTTCCTTACTAATTTAATGGTGCAACACTTTGCAGTGTCCTATTAGACACTAATGTTTCTCCACACTTTACATGTCCTCTCACTCGTGTCATTCTGCCTTTTGCCTGTCTGTGTTCATTTCTCCTCTGCCTCTTTGTCCACCTTCATCTGCCTCTTGATCTGTGTTGTATCTCAGGAGACCTGTAATGGAGGGTGACTCCTGTGGCGGACTCCTCTTGACAGAAGAAGGTGGGAGGCTGGACTTTGGGATAGCTGAAGCGCAGATACTCGTGTAGGTTGTCCAGTCCATTCACAAAGTCACGCACGTGCCTGCCAAGCACCTACAGAGTACAGGCCCATGAACACAAGTGACAGCTCCACAGCACCAGTGTACACACAGTAAGAAGGTGCAGCCCTGGAAAAGTCAACACGGACCACTGACACGCAGGGTGTGGAGTACTGACAAGCATACACATACAGTGTGTAGCCCACAGGTTTCCCAATAAATGAGTCAACAAATTAAAACTGAATGACGACAGATAGAACACCATGTAGAGATTTGGTTCCCATCATTTATTTGCATAACTCTTTACTGCTGACTCTTAATTCAACACAGTAACATAATTCCATGATATATAAAACATCTACCCTACCTTCAGGATTCTGTCATAGCCATATTTTCCCACAAAACCCAGGAAATAGACACCCCAGGAGTTCATCAGCTCATTGTAAGGAGTGCCAGTTACTCCGCTGGCGGCCTTGGCAATACGGGGGATGACACTCTCACTATACACCTGAAAAAAGGGTAAAGACAGAGTGTCGTTCACAGACCGTGTCATTCACAGTGTATGTGTGTCACTGCTGTGTTCATAGATGACACATACTTTCTCCCAAGTTAAAACAGGCAATTTCATATATAAACATAACAAAGATATTCTAAGATATACTTGGAAGCAACAAGCTTTGATCATGACTAAATAGAATGTATACAAACAAACATCAGTTAAACAACCTTCCCCATACACATTCACACACCCACACAGGCTCCTGAAATTCTTCGACCTAAGAGCAGCAGGTGCCAAAAAACAAGGGGCGTGTAACTCCTCAGCCCCGACGACATGCAATCCCAGCCACGCTCGGAAATATCCTCACCTGGTGCGTGACGAAGGAGTGGAGCCTGACATCGGCTCGCTCGCGCACCAGCTTCCACACGTCGTCCCCGTACGACTCCTTGATGAAGTCGTGGAGGCTCTCGCACAGCAGGCCGTACATCGCCCTGGGTCTCAGCTGTCTGAGGGGCTCGGTACTGCAGGATGGCTGTGTCCGTGACTCACTGGCTCAGACAACAACTGTAAATAGGAGCCCACCAGACGTAGCAGAACACAGCCCGTCCAAGTAGTTTAGAAAAGAAACATTCACCTAAAATAAAATATTTCAGAATCTGCTTTTTCCTTTTCTTGGTTGAAGACCTGCTGGTTTCTCCTAGCTTCAAAGGAGGCTTCTGACCTCAATGCACTCAGTTCGTCTTTATTAAAGGACCTCGTGACCATGCAACGCATTGTTCTGGAGTCACCTGTCAGCACCTGGTGGCCAGTGCACATTGGCCACTTGTTCATGACAGGAGCATACTGCCAAAGCAGCCTCTCAGGTGCACCTGTTTCCCATCCAGCACTGTTTACCTGAGCCAGCAGCCTGTCCTGTGAAACCACGGGCCTCAGAAGTCTCACACTACGCGTCAACAGGCAATGAGGCTATATGTTATTTAAAACATGCTTTCAGATCGGTTTCACTTTCACAGAACATTACAGCATAACAATAATTAAAAACAACACATTCCTCACTGGAATTATCAGATTACAGAAACGCTGCTTATTAAACAAATGGTTTTATTAAAAATAAATTACGATGTCATCATGGATTTGGACATCTCGAACCAGAGCTGCTAAATGCATGAGACTGCGGATTGCATTGATTGCGTTTTAGCGGCGATGAAGGAGTGGTTTCATCACAGTTTCTGACTCTCATCGTTTGAACAGCGGGAAAATCGATAAGTCATTTTACCAGAGTAAAATAGCAGAGAAGGGGAGATTGTGCATTCTGAAATGGATCTGTACTTGGAAAATGTCAGTATTGTTGAAAGAGTCGACTGAAGTTGTGCATGTTGACAGAGTAATACAAATATCGCTGATGCAGTGCATAAGGTAAATTTATAGAGAAACTTGACATTTTTAGGGGTGGAACGAGACAGCTGTATTAGTATTAAATATTTATCAACATATATCCCAGAAATGATCTACAAATGACATCATTTGATCAACTGTATCAGTTTAGCATAAGTATAGACCTACTGATCATCTGCTTTAAAAAAAAGACATAAAACTGTATTATTTGCGTAGTCACCGAATACATTTCAAAATAATAATTATTATAAATGCTTTCAACCATTATTATAAGTATTTTGGTGTTTGGTCAATGGCATTGCAATTCGTTTATGAGAAAACGTGAGTCTCTTATAAGAGAGAGAGAAAGAGAGAGAGAGAGAGAGAGAGAGAGAGAGCGTGCGTGCGCGCGCGCGCGTTCTCTGGAACATAATGAAAAGATGAATCTTTAATGTTCGTTGTATAAAAAGAATTTTTCTTACCATATGTCAAAATGAAAAACTTGTCCTTTTATAGTAATATCTACACGTACAAAGGCAGGACAATGTTTAAAGCAAAACGTCTTTTTTTCTATTTAGTTTTTATTGTTTGGCTGTTCAGTTGTACCGTTTCAGGGAAATTTCCTATATCTGAGTTGTTAGGCAGTCCGTTTCCACTAAATGATTTATGCGTAGAATATAATGCGTATGTGTACGTCGTTTTGTTTCACCATTTATTCATTTATTTGTTTGTTCCTTTTTGCAGGAAAACGTTATTTATGGCAAAAGTCATTTTAGCTAAATGTCAACAGGGGTCACTGTTTTTTACACGTATTTTCAAATTACAGTGGTATGAAGTAAAATGCTGCACGTTTGTACATTTGTTTTAGCGTTCATAGACTTATGGGACAGTCGCATAAAACGAGCCATTAGTGCATCTATGAATTTTCACATCCATGTTTAAACTACAAACAAATACAATTAATGATCATGCAGTACCACAGACATAAATACTTTGCCTTCAACCACTATAAACCTTAGTCCTTGCGTCAACCACGCTACAAATATAGACAGATGCACAGGTGATTCAGCAACATCATCACTGAAGCAGGCACAGGGAATTTCTGGACGTGGTGCTGAGGCGCGGCTGAATGACGGGCAGCGGAGGGTCCAGTGTCACAGCCTGAACTGTGTCAGCTGTTCTCAAGGTCTACACCAGCGTGGCCCATCCAGATCATATTTTTATGATCATGGATGTGAAGGCAGACTGTGTATAATCTAATCGCTGCAACCAAGTACAGCACAAGCCAGCCAGGTTAAAATAGAACTGTGATGTAAGCGCAGTGGAGAAGCCCAAATCCCATCCCAGCTGGTCACCCTCAGACCCAGAGACTTTAACAGGACGAGGAAGCATCACTGATCTGTCAGCAAAAACCTCACAGGTAATACGAGACCACACGTGTCATTTCACCTGAAGGACAGGTAAGTAACATCCCATGCTCGTAGCAGCTCAGTTACTGGCAGTGCCTGTGGCCAGGCTAACCAGCACTGGTTTTGCTCACCTTCTGCTTTTAAGGTTTTTCAAAAATGGTAACTATCATGTACTGCCTGGGGTTATACATAAATTTATTTGTTCTTATGGCAACCTTGACATCATTATTAGAAATTTGACCAACTTTATAAAACTGTTCTTGATGCCAACTGAAAGCTAATAAAGAACAGTATTTTTCACGTTCTATTTTTAGTAATTTTAACTGAATATAATGTGTCCTAGCCCAAATTACAGGATATTAACAGATTTAGTACAATGCTTTTTGTGCAGTCAACAGATATTGTGCAAGTTTGAATATAAATCTGATGAGTTAAGGTTATCACAAGCCCTTGCAAGGGAGGGCAGGTTGATGGCTTTTTAGACTCACCAGGTACCAGCACATACATGGTGTTTAAGGTGCAGCCTAATGCATTACCTATAAAGGAAGAAATTTTCAATGTACGCTTACTCAGTTAAAGTCCAGTAACTCTAATAACTGTAAAGTCCAGTAACTCTAATAACTCTAATTTACTGTTTTCAATACATGATCCTATGTAAACCAATGTAGACAGTTTTCTTTTATGGATTCATCAACACCTTGAGTGTCAAATTTCAGGTTTTGCAAACATTCACCACCAACGTAAATGCAAAAGTGAATATCACAGTTTTATGTAGAGGAAATTATATTATTTACTATGCTGCTAATTTTTTTTGCTTCATGTAAAGTATTAGCAAAAGGTTCTCTTTCAAGTATACATCTGAGTATATCTTCTGAGTACTTTTTAATTCAGTTTCATTCATAGCTTTTTCAGTTAATAGTTATAAAGGGCTTGTGAGCATATAGTGAGGTTTGCGGTCACCAGAACATTATTTCAACCCTAGATTCTCCAGAGAGAAGATGACTACACTGGTGTCACACTCAGACTTGAACAAACAAAGGAAGGAGCAAGCTAGGGTTTTGTCCAAGGAAGCAAGAGGAGGTAAGAAATGTTTCAATCACCATGCATCAAAGTTGCCATCTCCATAAACAATTCACTGTAGACTTTGGGAACAAAAAAGTTGTTTGGTCCTGTTTCTCCTCAGTAGAGAGCATAACATGTTAAAACAAATACGATTATGAACCTGCATGCATACAACCACCCAAAAATGGAAAGATGACTCTAAGCAGGTTGACCATTCCAAGGACATTACAAGAGTTTTAACTATGTGGACAATTTTCCGATGATCACAGCTCTCTCATTGCCGGTTTGATATGTTTGAACAGCACCAGTTAAATGTGACCTCTGTGGTGTATTTTATATATATATATATATTTGTTATATATTGATATTTCATGGAGGTTCCCGTCACAATTTCTGGCATAGTGTCAGAAATGCAGCGACTGTCAGCAGACTGCACTCATAGACATGTGCCCAAACAGCCTATTTATAACCCGTTACCCTCACAACCCAGCTCATAACAAATAAGAAAACCCTTGGCGTATATGTCCTTGAGGCCACTCCAAAACTGCTAGCCAGTTTTGATAATTCTGATGTCATGCCTTCATGCCTTGGAAAACTCTTATAAATACAATAAAAATAGTGTCAGATTAAATCTATTCTCGTATCCATTCTCAAATCTCAATGATTTTCTTGTAAACAGTAATTTTTTGGTGTTTGTAATTTTTGCACATTTTTACCTGCATCTAGAGCATTTAAACCTGGGAAAGAAGATCAAAATGCCCAAAGATTTGCAGATAGAGGAGCTGAACCTGCAGTCTAACAGAGGTTCCCGCATGTTCCTGGAGAGGCAGAGAAGAGCGGAGAAGTTCACTTTGGAGAATCCAACAGATGTTCCAGGCATTGTAAGGCACTCTTAGAGACTTGAATAGATAATTAGAGAAATTTCTGCAACAGCTTCCCTTATCCAACCATAATTTGCAAAAATGATCTATCAAAGGGTATAAAAGCAAGAAAGCCATTTAGAGACTGATTCCTGTCAACGCTGAAAGAACTGATATAAAATACTCTCACTTTTTCCTCAAATTCAGGCTTGTTAATCAGGAATCTATAGATGGCAGCCTTTGATAAGACAGTGCATGTCTGAGTGATGCCGTGGTGTCTGTACCCTCTCTTACACTGATGATACCAGTTAGGAAAATTAGAAGAACTTGAACGCAGAAAAATGACAAAAGGACAAGAAGACGACTGCATTAGACAGTATTATCCATAATGAATACTAATCAGACACTTTGAAACAGCAGGGTCAACACGGCAACAGGAAAGTGGGCTCCTTCATGGTCAGTGTTTCTGGCATATAAAATTTGTAATTCTGATCTTTTACAGCACTCAGACCTAAACCAGACACAGGACTCATGTGGCACCCTTGGGGGGAAGGAGAACGTTCGAACACAGGTTGTGAGCCAACAGCCTGGGAAGCACATCGTGGCATCACACCTGACTAAACCGGCAGCTAAGAAAGGAGGCCCAGGCTACCTGGTTCCAGGTAACTCCAGGTCTACCCATGGCTTCTGGCCCCACGGTGTTACAAAAGGGTGTAATGTGTGAGAGCCTGCAAGGTACATGTGGGCAGAGTATCCAAGATCTATGCTCCAAAAATTGCCTCCTTCCACTGGCCAAGGTTACCCTGGTCTACTGAAGGAGATCCCTCGTGAAAAGTTCAACGTTACGGTGATTCCCAAGTCGTACTGCTCTCCGTGGAGGGAAGCTCTGGACAACAATGAGGAGCTCCTCGGCACTAACCAGCTCCTCAACCCCCCCCAACAACTGCAGCCTGCCAACTTCCGCTGCTTCAACAGGTCAGACCATCAATGACCCACGTTGTCCAATGCATTTGAAACCTGTAGCATACAACTAATGAAAATTTGTCGCATCAACAATTTATCAGTTTTTATACATTTAAAAAAGGCTCCTGGGCTTAACTTGGCACTTGTTCATGTTTCCACTCTCTCTTCCAAGAGGGAACTGGAGCCTTGTTTGAGTAGAGCTCCTTGAGCAAAAGCTTCCAAAGTCTATTTAAATCGGCCAGGGGAAAGGCAACACCCTAGCCCGTCAAATAACTTTCATCTCCTCCAGACATACTGCGCATACGGGGCATCATGTATCTTAGGAGCAGAGAACAGTACGTCATGTTGGTGTGCCACAACAATGCAAAGCTTGTCTGTGGTCTCATGGAGTTAAACCCATACCCTCTATACTGCTTAGAAATGACTGATAATTGAAATTAAATCTTAATTACAAGTGAGGTACTTTATTTAGGAACATGATAGAAGAAAAATTTGAACTTGTCCACAGTTCTCCAAGTGCAGACACTGTATTTCACTTCATGGATGCAATACCACAGTTTGATGTTATTCAATGTGTGTAACATCTTCATAAGAAGCATTATGACCCAGATCTCCTCCCACTTTCCAGAGCACCAGTGCCCTTTGGTGGACCAGCAAGAACCAAGGTAGTCCCCATCCAGAGCTTGGAGCGTTTGCAAACCAAACTTGAGCCTAATCCAACTTGGGATCGCATGACCAGACGCCCCAACTTCAACCGCGCACCCCGAGGATGGGGGAAGCACTATTCCCCTGAGTCTCACAACCTGTGATAAGGGATGGGAAGAGGCTGGAAACCTAGAAATTTCCCATCAAAGACAATAACTGGACTACAACCACCATTTCACCCACTGAGATTCTGATATTTAAGACGGCTCCCCTACAAACCCCAGAAGATGTCATGGCAAGGCCTCCAGCCAAACTAGCAGGACTGGAATGATCCGCAGAGGAGCCCTTCATATTGGGCATGTGCTACAAAGACAGTGTCGTTTTGTGCTGGAAGAATGATAATTTTTGATAAATCTGAATTTTAAAAGACTGTATGTGTAGTTTTTGGATTTCAAAGGCTTGAAGCATCTGGGGTCAATACCACAAAACTCCTTTACAACACAATTTTCAGGTTCTTAGTGATTTGGCTGCATCAGCAGGCAAATTTAACAAAATAAACACAATCAACTGGAATACTCGGATCATTAAGCTTCAATACATCTATTTGCCCTCAAAGACAGGCTTAATTTTCAAAGTGCAACAGTGAAAATTAACAAGTAACCAACATGTACCAATCATGTATCCATCATTTACAATGGAATAATATAATGGACAGAAATTCAAGGAAACAAAAATATGGGTGTTTAATTTTTAAAGTGGGTAGTAAACATAAGACTTTACAAAAAAAAAATGCCATTTTTTTAAAGGATGTTAAAAAAAACACATGACCAAAAACACAAAAGGAAACTTGAGAGACAAGGTACAAGCCGCTTTGGACATAAAATAATAATAAATAAAAATAAGTTCAGACAGTTTCAGTTTCAGCCACTAAACGTTTGAAAACCTCTTTCCAAATGTCTAGGCACGTTAAGCTAAAAAGAGCTCTGTGTGCTCTAAGTCACGCTGTCTCCCAACACTGAGACGGACCCTTGGATAAGTGAATACAGTCTTATCCAAAGTAAGGAGTAAGAGACAGCGGGTTGTTTTGAAGCCACATGAACCCACTGAGCTGCTTCTGCAGTCCTCGGGTCTGCCTGTGACTGGGCATGATTTCTTGACCAGTCTCAACAGATCAAGCATTATATACTCTTAATACACTGAAAGTAGGAAGGAGCATGGTCTAATTGGACTGCTCTCCCACAGCCTCCTGTAGCTACCAACCAATGCTCTCCCACAACACAAGAAACACCATATATAAGACAACCGTGTGTAAAAACAAAGCTGGAGGCTTCGGTGTAGCACAGCTATAGTTCACATAAGATTACAATTCTTTTTAAAATTTAAATAGTTATGGAAGATGTCACAAAATAACAACAAATAGCATTTAAGCACTTTTGTGAAAATGTACAAAATAAGCAGTTGGGGAATGTTTTCATTCAATTCAATTCACAATTCATTCAATTCAATTCACAATTCATTCAATTCAATTCACAATTCTAATTCAATAAAAGGGATAAAATATTAAGTAAATAAGCAGGCAGTCATTGCACAACCCAGGTCCTCCTTGTAAAACTAGGAGCCACCGTGGCGACTGGCGTGAGCACCCATGCGCTGAGGATCTTGGGAAGGATAGTGTATCTGTCCAGGAGGTCTCAGGGCCATGGGTGGAGGAGGAGGAGGACCCATTGAACCCATGGAATGGAACATCGGCGGTCCAAAACCTGCGAAACAGAAAACAGTTTCTAAAAGGGTCAAAGCCAGTACAGGCTAATCAAGCACACTGGTGTATGGACCACTAATCTGTAAGGTTTTCTTGTGTTGGACTAGCCACAGAGCAAAGTGTGGAGGAAATGAGAGAAACCGTACCCGGAGGAGGCGGGTTTGAGATGCCAGGTGGCGGGGGAAGGCCCATGTTCATGGCTGAGGGAGAAGTGCTGGGGCCCAGGTTGAAGTAGTTGGCCGGAGCATCTTCCTCTGACGCCGGGGGCGGGGGCAGAGCTATTCAGTAGAACACGGAGCCAAAGACACTATTTAAACATGAACAGATTCTCTAAAGCGGAGCTGTGCAGCATTCCAGCCAATACCGTCTTAATTATATAACCATAACAACGGAACAACTCGGCTTCTGAACTCACTGGCTAACAGGACGGGAAAACTAGTAATGCAAGCACCTGGACCTGGCTACTTTTTTCTCTCTTTCTGTCTCACATTAATTTCATACAATGGTCCTCCTTTCTACAGCTGGAACTCATGTTCGATTCCTTCCATCTATTGCGCTCTCTGCAATACAGGGTTCTTACCATCTACAGAAAACCTCTCATCAGCAAAGTAGTTGAATCCTGTTTTTAATTTCCATTATTTGTGTCCAAGTTGCTTTGATGGACAGAATCCAGGTGTCACAGTACCTCATTGTGACTTTCAGACCACACACACGCAAACTTACTTCCAGGAAGGCCTGGCACAGGTTCCAACTTCATACCCATGTCACTCAGCCCATCCCTGTCTCGGTCTTTTCCTCTTGCTGCCTGGGATCTGAAACAGAAAGATGTGACTATCTCCCCTGCTTAAAGTGTCCCCTCGCAGACGCATACTCACAAACAGGCTACTCAATAAACAACTAGGCCGAGGAACTGGAACGCAGAGTTCCTAATGATTTTTACCAATATTGACTTAGCACTACAATGACCATGGAGTTCAAAGATGCTACTTTGCAGTTCACTCATGAGCATTATTGAGAAGTAGTTGGGTATTTGGGAGAAAGTAGTCAGTTTTACCCTGAATGTTTAAAATTACAGCAAGGACAGTCCAGGTACAGGCACAAGAAAAAGCACGTGAAAACTTTGGAATAAAATGTGGCCTCATCTAAGTCACAGTAACAGACAAACTGCCTAAACCAACAACATGCAAACAATTGTGCTTTCCTTTTTCTTTAATGAACAAACTCTTCAGACTATTCATTACAGTGACAAAAATAAAGATCAGTCCACATATGTGGACTGCAGAAATCCATGAAATTTCATAAGGTTTGCAAACTTTTTGTCACAACTGTAAGCGGACCTCTCACCTGCCCCACTTGACGGTAAGCCGACGGCCGTTGACAATGAGCTTGTTGAAGGACTTCTCTGCGGCCAGCTCTGCAGCCTGCCTGGAAGCAAACTGGATGAAGGCACACTGTTGCCTTTGTACTATGGTGATGGTGCGGATCTCTCCAAACTGGTAGAAGTGGTTCCTGTGGGACACCGAATGGAAGCACTGAGTACACGAACAAATGTCACTTTTGAAATAAGGTTTTCTCCATAGACACAGTCAGCATCTCTACTGTCAATGAGATGACCACACAGGGGTGCCTCTCGTCTCACCTACCTACTCATCTTCAAGGAGAAGGTGCTCACCTGAGGTCCATATCTGTAATGGTGTCCCCAAGCCCTCCTACATACAGCGTAGTGATGGTCTTGTCCTCAGGCGGGTCTAGCCGGGGCATGGCAGAGGCCCGTTTCAGCAGTTTGTCTGCCACTGGGTCATTGATACCATAATACCGATCCTTGATGTTCTGGTCGGCCAGAGGATCATCCGGGTCAGTGGGTTTCTCATGCCTGTGAAAATAAGGTGATAACACCAAATAACCAGTGAGCTGCATGCTCAAATAACTGGTTTACTTGCCACAAACATACAGAAACAAAGCACAAACTGGCACTAAAATAAACTCTCAGGAGACAGTAATACTGTTGTGATTAAATACGTATTTGTATATCCTATGATACTCTAAAGTGCATTTCTTGCACAACAGCACCATCTACATAATCTTCCCAAAAATACCCTAAAAACAAGACAGACAGCTTTAGATAGGCATACTGGTGTATTCCTGTATACTGTAAAAAAAAAAAAAAATTATCAGATATGAGCACACAATTGGCTCATTTTTCAAAATAATCTAAAACAGACTGTTGGATAACTTCCTCACACAATGCGGGCAAAATCTTATTTTCTTATTTTACATAATTTGTGCATATAAAATGAAGGAATAGGACCAGTTATGGACTCAGTCTTACTAGAAAGCCCCAAACATAACTCACAGCACTGTTAGATTTACATTGCCAAAGACAAGTGTGCATCTTAGTAACTGGTCAGAGCATTAATATGAAAAATGCATCAATTAGAAACTAGGCAAAGCTGTTTGCAGAATTGATGTATGCTGAATCTATAGCCAGATATTTGCTGGAGTGATTCAGATTCATTACCTGACTCAAAAAGACCACAGATCCCATCCTTGTACGGTAACAGGAACAATTTACCTTACCAGGAAACACGTATCTAGCAGGGCCAGCTGCCTGTTCACCTGTAGAGACACCCCTCACCTCTTACACAAACTCTCCCAGCTGCCTGCTCACCTGTAGGGACACCCCTCACACACTCTCCCAGCTGCCTGCTCACCTGTAGGGACACCCCTCACACACTCTCCCAGCTGCCTGCTCACCTGTTGGGACACCCCTCACACACTCTCCCAGCTGCCTGCTCACCTGTAGGGACACTCCTCACACACTCTTCCAGCTAACTGCTCATCTGTAGGGACACCCCTCACACACTCTTCCAGCTAATTGCTCACCTGTAGGGACACTCTTCGCCTCTTTTGCACTCTCCCTTCACCCAGAAGGAGCAGATGTGTGGGCGATTCCTCTTGTAATAAGGTGTGGTGCGGGCCAGCTTCAATAGCATGTCACTATGTCCAGGTGCCTTGCCCAGGAGCCCCACCGGGCGTGTCCCGTCCGAGTTCTGGATCTATGGGAGAACACACCACATCGGACCGGTGCTTCACAATGGTGGAGCTGGGTACAAGACTATTGTCTGTGTGTCATTTCACATCACCAGAAAGGCGATGAAATCTGATCACCAGAGCAAAAATACAACGACACGAGATGCTTGATGGTGATGGAAGCAGGCAGGTTATTAAAAAAATATATAAAAGTGACTCAAACTTGAAAAGCAATTAAATTGACATTACTTCCCAATGTTAAAAGTTGTGTGAAAAACCAGGTCATCAAAATGTATCAGAAGATCTGAAGAGTTGGACCCAAATAAAATCAAGTGCTATTTGAGTTCAACTTCATTCTGCCTCTGGTTTTACCTTGTTTATTCCTTGTATTTGAAGATTTCATGATTTAGAAACAAATGAAAAGTCAGGGCAATTATCACAGAATTCATACAGAACAAATTATTCCAGCAGAAATAACCCCTATAGTGGTGTTCTACAGAGGTTTTAAAGAGCAGGCTTTGATACATTAATTGTTGTAACACAGGTTCCTCCGTAGTTAACGTTTAAAGACAAACCATCCTTGATATGCCACATTTGTCAACAACACGGCAGAATGTAACATATGGTATAAACAACCACTGACATCATGCGCAAGAGCCACTAAAAGGAACGCTTTGACAGTGACATGGGGTGGCCAGAAAGCTGAAAATTGATTCTTTAAGTATTTTTTAGAAATACTCAGTGGGAAATTAACATCAATTGGAAAATTATCAGATGGGGAACCCTACAAAATTAATTGTTTAAACTTGTTACTCATGCATTGCTGGTTTAAAACAATAACTATTAAACAAACTGCTCACAGAAATGATATGCCCTTGGACAAAATCCCCACAAACTCAAGGAATGGTAGACAGGAAGCTCCATAAAACTAAGGAAGCCTCATAAATACACCAAGATGCATCACGATGACTTCTTCACCAGATGTAAAACAACTCTGCTCTTTAGAATTCTGGTTCAAATCACAAAATATCTCTACGATTCAAGTTAGGCTTCACAGAAAACAAAAGGTCGGTTGTCTGTTAAGTGTCTAACACAATATCTCTCGCAGGCGTATAAATAGCCTCACAGACAAAGGTAATGTCATTTGCGGGTGGAATTTCACATTAACCTTTTTCAGGGAGCATTTAACGTCAAGCTGGGCTGCCTAAACCCGGTGAATTACAGCGACTTCTGAATGATGACAAACCCACGCACAGGAAGAACACGCCTCACCACACACAGAAGCGGGCTCCCATTGTCTTATGTACTGTACTCACAAACCAGCCAAGTATGCACTCTTTAAAGAGAAGAGTAATCCTATCTGAAGTCCAGCCAAGTCTTAGTAAAATTAAATTAAGGGTTTTTTTGCCTCCACAAAAAAAGCAGAGGGTTTTATTTAATAATGCATCAAGGCTCTGAATAAGCACAGTTGGCCCATGTAGGTAGAAAGTTTTCTAATGCCATACAGTTGTCCCAATAATCAAACCAGTCAGCTGACGAGCAAAGGGGTCAAAGAGTCCAAATGAAGAGGACAGGTCACCATTGTCTTAATGAGACGCTAAAATCAATGCAACAATATAAATTTTGGCTGTTTTTATTTATCATAAAAATAAGTTGTTTATAACAACAGGTCCTTCGGTGTTTTGAACTATAAATATCAGTCTCTTCGCTTTTCTTTTTTAAAAATAAAGTTTTTACAGAATCAGATTTTTAGATCTCAAGAATTAAACATGTTATAAAATGTGTACATTAAGCTGACAAGAACCAGAGGATATTGTAACGCCTTGAAGCTGCCTTTATATATGATCAGGATCAGGAGAAGGGACTAAATTTTGTCAATGTTACTGATGAACATGGACTGGTTGCATGGAGGTGCTCACTAACAGCTACCTGAACAAAGCTAAGCACACCTGTCCACACCCCGGTGGTACAGAGAACTCACAGAACCCGTCCTTCCCATGACAGGACTCCATGTAAAAAAAAAGTTTTTTACAAGAAGACTGTCACAAATCAGCAGAGCTTGTT
Source organism: Chitala chitala (assembly GCA_025773905.1). Classification (NCBI taxonomy): domain Eukaryota; kingdom Metazoa; phylum Chordata; class Actinopteri; order Osteoglossiformes; family Notopteridae; genus Chitala; species Chitala chitala. Next base: position 1,249,695 of record JABJVR010000041.1, on the reverse strand, counting down.
TTTGCCAGTTTCAGTCAGAACACTATGACACGGCATCTGTACAGGGACTTAAAAGGGCCGCTGTCAGGAACGTCTGCTGACAACTGCTGTGTACCCACATTCTTCACCAACGAAAGCACGCAGCGCCCTCGCCTGTCAGTCAGACAGAGCCCAGCAAACAGTACAGAGTGTCAGGGATGAACACGGTGGCAGCGCTCCGAGGCAGACTTCCTTGCCAGACGCCACTGTACCTCTCTCTCCATGTTTTGCGTGTAGTACTCCTTGTTCACGTCAGATTTTGGCATCTCGTCCTTGATCGCCAGCCCTGTGTCGCGCACCTGGATGGGTAAACCTGAAGGGATAAAAAGGTACTGCCAGTTAAATAATACCCGTCTATCCACACCGTCACATTTACGGTAACACACCAGTCTTACAGTCTTCAACAAAGTTAAAGTACTAACCAGAATTTGCCACGATTTTAACTGCTGCTGAATCCCAGTCATCTCCCTTTATCACTAAAGTGATAAACTATGTAAGGTTTGAAACCCTTGTGATGGACGCGTGAATTTCAGGCTCTCTGGACCAACACGCCTACGGGTCAAGCCCAGAGAACTGGCTCATTTCCTCCCCAAGTATTTAAGGAAAAACTCCACAAACTGCCATATTTACGATTCACCTGACCAAGAGCAGTAGGAAACTGCAGCTAGCAAAGCAGTTACACAGGAGCTGAATCTTACCGTACTCCAGGTCCAGCAGACAGGTCTGACACACATTCTTCATCTTGCTGCATGTCTGGCAAACCTCGGTCTTCTTGAAGCGCATCCGCACCCCGGGGCACCAGCGGAAAACCGTGAAGGGACGTGCGCATATCTGGAGAGGCGGAGGGGAGCGCATAATAGACGTCTGTGTGTTTTTCTGTCACAACATCTCACAAGTCCTCGCACTCTGTCCTCGAGGCATCTTATTTTAACACAGCAGATGTCTGACTCCACGCACTGTAACGAGACATTAACCTGTTCAACATCCTGCACGTCACAACGAAAGACAAACTGAAGTATACACACAAGCACACAAACACCTGCTCTTTGCAAGAATTCACACTTGTTCTTGAAAAACACAACATGGAATTAAAATTACAAAACAATATGCACAAAAATTGTACTAAACCAAAAATCTGTATGTAGAGCATTTATAACAAAAAAACTGTTTCAAATAAAGTCACAAAAACAAGGAGAAACACACACTGGAAAAGTGAAGTACCTTACCTTACATTCTTTTCCATATTTCTCTTTAGTCTGTTAAAAAAATAATACATTAGCATCACAAAAACAACATCCAGGTACCGTTTAAATTTGCAGTGCAATCAATGACATACCTGTGCATGCTAAATAAAGGAACACATCCTCCCACCAGTAGTCAGAAATTAAATAAGTCATCTTACCATACGGATGTAGGGATTCTCCCCCAGACATGTCTGGCACAGGATGGGAAAATCCTGCAGGAATCGTACTGTTAACTTCAGCCACTCAAATCACCACAGTAAGTAACATTCACAGAACCAAGATTCCAGGTTACAGTCCCATTCACATCAATAACCACATATCCACAGAGAACTGAGGAGTTCAAACTCACAGGCTCACCCATACACACAGCCATACCTACACACAAAACTACCTCCCAACAGCTAAAGCAGCCAAATGCTTCTGGTTTGACACTCCGGTTATTGACTTATCAGTAACCTCATGTACTATTAGACAACCTAGTAAAAACAAATAAATACCATATACCATTTGTACATGTAAAAACTGCACATTTTTTTACCACGTGCATGTGTGTTGTCCCTTGCCTTTACAAGCATGCTGAGAAACCTAACACTGTCAAACAGTGAAGGACAAGTAGACAGCAAACACTCTTCCCAGCTTCACAGGTTAATCAAAATGAAATACAGTAGGACCTCCATATCTGTGGTTTCAGTTTCCACTGATTCACTCAACCACAGTCAACAGCAGGGGAAAACAAAATAAAAACTAAATAGAAAAATTACAAACACATGCAGTTCACCACTTTTAAACCGTGTGCCAATCAAGTGGGTACTGTACAGGCGAGCATAAACATGATGAAGAGGGCACGCTGAACGACACAACGGTCATTTCCTTTGTTTTGGTAACTGTGAAAGCTGATGGGGACTATGTAGAGTGCTTGGGGGAAACATAAGTGTGGAGTAGATAATGAGCATGAATTCTGTGTTTACATTTTATATTTACATTTATTCATTTAGCAGACGCTTCTGTCTAAAGTGACTTACAGATGAGTAATAGTACACATGCATATTAAAACAAGGTTGACAGTATCTGAGAATTCAGGTAACAATAAGTGCTGTCCTAGTGTCAAAAGAGCACAATATTTAGTTTATTATGAATAATAAAACAAGTAATTAATGGAAAACAAGACGATCCACTACAGCAGACCTTAAAGAAAACATGCACTATTTTGGTAGTGAAAAAGTGATAACGTTATATTTACAAGTGAGTAATTACAATCAAACGATGCAGGTCTTCCAGGTAGTCACTTTTATACTGTTTTTAATTCCTGAACCAGAGACTTTCTGTCAACGTCTTGGTTCCTCGTTATTTCTTCAGTCTGGTGATTGGTCTTCCTGATGACCAATGGGCATTCTCCAATTCAAGAGTCAGTCTCGCGAATGTTCAAAGAGACGCACAGACATAGAAACAGAAAGCAAATACGATCGGGGATGTAACAAAAGGTTAGTATAAAGGCGTTCACTCTTATCCGCTGTCCGGGTCCGGCTGTACACAAAAAAGGCAACCTCTATCACTGGAAAACCTTTGGGTGAAGCAAACTCAAAGGATAGTAAGACTGTCTAAGGTCACTCACTGAACTCCGCAAAACCCCATAATACCCAGCAACACCAATTAATACATTTAAATGTTGTAACCATATTCTGCTGATTCTTTTATTGCTCAAAAGTATTGTGGTTCTTGTTTACACACATAAGTCCAATGCTAAGGCAAGTCAGACAAGGGGCAGTTCTCATTAGTCTGGAAGAGTCACATCACAGTCATTAAAAGCCCAAATGAAAATGTGACGTTAACTACGGACAAACCAACAAAAGCCTTTTACATGCTGCACACACGCTGCATGTCTGAATACTCGTAATACCGCAAACCACAGTCAATCTTCCACTTGAAAGTTTTTTTTAACAATCAACCTCCATGGTCCTGCTGGCTCTGATTTGTAACAATTCTGGAAGAATTAATACAAGTTGCTGAACACTTTATTCTAGTGCAGAGGTATTCGATTCTGGTCCTGGAGAGCTTTGACTAACTTATCAAAACACTTCCTTCTCAGATGCTGTGACACTTATGCTTGATTCCAATTTTTTCGTTTCAAATCTTAAAGGAAAAGTGTCTAATCTTTCAGTCTTCTTGGTAACTCTTTCTCTGAATTAATTAGAACTAAGAGCAGACATATGCATGCATGATTAAGAATAACGAAGAGATGTACTTGACATGTAACTGTCAAATTCAAATAAATTTATTATTTATAAATAAAACCTGCTTAGGCCTCCAAGACCATAACTGAATACCCCCGGTTAAGGGTATTGTACGGGTTGCTACCAAAAGTGTGGGACTAACAGTGTTTTTAAAATTACACTCAACGTCGGCAATAGACAGGTGAATCCAAAACAGTTAGCTGGTTAAAAATATGAAACTACAATTTTAAGTTAGCAAACGAAATATACAGCATTTTAAATAAATATGTTAAATATGAAAAGTACTTCCTTACTTGTTCAGCTTATATTAAAATAAACAATACTAGTTATGTTACTTTATGGAAAATAAACTAAATTAAACAGCACACAAGACAGTCGTATTTTTTTACATCGTCGATTAACTATACAGTATATATTGCCATTCTTAAAACGAACTGGATCGATGTCATGTGGACACAACTGATTAAACTAACAAAGGCCTTATATTCACATTTTCAGTGGCTTTCTTGGTCTCATGGTGATTAAAAGAATCAGCAATATAGCAAGTTCAAGCGAGAAGAACGTATACTAACATCATTGTCTTACAAATTTCAAGACAATTATTGATGTACCCATTTAAACTTATTGCGCGATTCACAAAACCCCTAAAGGTATTATTAAATTGAAATTATTTTATTTGAAACATACCGCATCTTCCCAATTCTGCCGGTTGTAAGTATTAGCTCCTAATGAGGTCGCCATCTTTGATAAAATTAACTCAGAAATCCTTACGAGACTGCCAGTATCCCAGAATGCAGCGCGCCCACGACGACCGCATGCATACTACATTCTTCTACACATGATGGTTATGAATGAATGAATTTAATAGTTTGTGCAATAAAGTGAAATAAGTAATCCAAAATAAAAAAAAAAAAATAAAGATTAAAAAGAACAACCTAAAAAAATAACTTTTTAAAATCATAACTCCATATTAAATATAGAATGTTTTGGAGTATTAATAAATTTGCCAAATGTTGTCAGATTAATTTTTTTCTTTCCGTTAATGTATCATGTCTTGGCTAATATAACGTACTAAAGAAATTGTCAAGCTTAAGATTTACTCTTTTCCATTTTTTTTTCTGAAAATATCTTTTAGTTTTTGTTGGTTTCTAATTTATTGTACAGTTATCTATGTGAAATCTTAAATCATCGAAATTATATAGGGAAAATGTACTTTGTTTCAGACAAACATGAGATCACTTTCCTACGTAAGGGAGTGTGTGACCCCGTTTAAGCCTATTTGTAGATGATAAAATACCTGCAATGTAGGTATTAAGAATAAAGGCTAACCGTTTTAATCCCAAAGCTATTTGTCTTGGCCCAACTTGCTTGTTAGTATACTTTGTAGAATTTAAGACACCTTCTACCTTTTGTTAGAAAAGTGGTTTTATCGTGCATCTGCAATTTTGAGTGGGTCCATTGACTTGGATGGGGGAAAATACATATTTATTCTCTACTCTCTGAACTCTGCTGCAATTTTGCATTTGTTTTGATTATTAAAAGTAGTATAAGCAGTACCCGTGACTATGTTTTTAAAAATGCACAACTATTTCAATGGTTAAAATTGAGACTGGTTTTTTAAAAGCAAATAAAAAAATCTACCAATGGTCATCTGTTTTTTTTCTTTCAATTTATTTCAGGAATGTAAGGCCAGTGAGCGCATAGTTCCATGTACATGATAATACAAAAAGAGTTTTCATACCACCAGACACCATTACCAGATTACCATGTTTAAACAGTACAGTGACATTACAATGATAGGAATTCCTGTCTTTTCTTCATTCCGTTATAGGTATAACGTGCACATTTCCAAACATATTCATTAACTCAAACAGCTAATAGATCAACATCAACTTTGTGAGTGACAGAAAGCTCACCAGATTTTTCTTGTGCAGATTTTGGTATGGGGGCAGTCATACGATAAGTGTTTTTCGTCTTCAATCACAGAAGTGCTTAAAATATTTACAAACTCAGTCCAATAACAGAGTGTTGCTCCATTTACCTGTTTCAACAGCCAGCTGATGGCCTAAACATCTAAAGAGAAACAATGATCTTACCAGCTGTTTATCACAGACAATAGTGATATAACGTTCTGGTTCCTTACATCACCAGCATACTTTTGATCTCCCAAACATTAGAAAAGCCATAAACGCACAAGATGTTTCTGATGTGGGAGACCCATGTTTTTCTACCAACCGTATCTAGATAGAAAAGCATATTGTAACACTGCCTTGGATAACAATACTTAGGTATAATCACTGGTTTTAACTAATACAGAATACATCTTTTCATATAAAAAAACAGACAGTGAAAATCAGCCTAGAGCACACAATACAGCAGCATTACTCACACTGGTGCTAACTTTCATTAACTTTTTACAGAAAGAAATCTCAACATTTTCAATATATTCCACAGACTCATAGCCCCATATCTCAGACCCATAATACAGTATGGGGACAACCATACAGTCAACCAGAAACAAGGCTTGGTAGTGACTGAGTCCATATTTACAAGCAAACCTCAGCATAAAGAACATAGCCTTCTTGCCTTGGCTTGATAGATATTGATGAGTCCTCTACCATGACAATTTTGGAGTAATGCATAGACCTAGATATTTATAGCAGTTGACTACTTCAATCTGCTTGCCAGAAAAATGCTATTTTTTTGTACTCATTAAGAGTACCCTTCTTCTAACAACCATGATTTTTGTTTTGCCCAGATTCACTTACATTCCATAATGGGAAGAAAATGATTCCAGCTGTGCAATTTGTTTCTGTAACCTCCCAACTGTATTGGCTAGGTTAACCACGTCATCTGCATACAACAAGGTCAGCAATTCAATGCCATTTTCATTTAGAATTCCATTACAATTTTCTTTTTGGTCATCTATCCTGTGTATTAGAACAGATTGTTGAGCAATTGGACAGACAGCAAACAGACACCACAACTGACATCCAAATGCAAAACTGGTATGCAGAATGTAATTTCTAAATGCAGCACTTAATGCAGATTGTCCCAAATTTGTTATAACAGCTACAGATCATGTTGTGTGCCAATGTTGTGTGGTTAAACAAATTGAGAATAACTTTGTAATATGCTGTTAGAAGGCTTAGAAATTGGCACAGGAAACACGAATACAGTATATTCAGCATTAACATCTCTGGTTAGTGTTTGGCAATGTGATTTAGTAGAGGATGTTTTCTTGCCATGAATTCAGGCCTCTGACTGAAGAATGCATGATTGGTATGGTCTGTTTGATCATTGCTGCTGGCCAGGTATGTCCATTCATGGATTTTGTATATCTATTCTCTGATGTACATTTCCTGCATGAATATGAATTATATCAAGGCTGTTGGTGATAACCAGACTAACCAGCAGTGTGGACACATGACACTAAAATTTAGTTCTATATAAAAATGTAATTGGCAAGAAAATTTAACTTAAAGAGAAGATACAAAAATTTGATAAAATGGTTAAAGTCAGAAATTGAAGCCTGCTAATTCCTGTAATGTTAACTACACATTCTTTGCTTTGTTGATGCTTATTTACTGCAGTTTTGCTGCTACAGGTTTCTGTAACTGAAGAAACAGGATTATGGGATCTTCAAGGCACTTTTCATCACCAAATGATTCCAAGAACACAACCATGAGTTTTCATTGCTTAGTTTCCTTGACCTGTACAGTAAGAACATCTTAACCCTATTGAACATTTTTGTGTTGAGGTGAAAAAGGCCGATGTATTTGGTGTTTCTGTGCCTGGCAATAATTTGTGCATAGTATCACATTATTGTCCAATAAGTCCTTTCCAGGATCTTGCACAATCCATGGCCAGAAAAATTCATGCTGTTCCAAAGGACAAAAGAGACTTTACATGCTTCTAGGTGGGTGAGTATCAATTCATTGTTTATCTGTCCAGATTTTCTATCACTACATTTCTTCTTCTTCTTCTTCTTCTTCTTCTT
>JABJVR010000041.1:1228972-1242102 GCA_025773905.1 Chitala chitala | reverse complement strand
TAGTAGTAGTAGTAGTAGTAGTAGTATTACCAAAAGAAAATACATTAAAATTTTAACTTTAGTTTATAAAGTTTGATATTCATTAACATACTGTACTTCATGTGAACATTTCCTCTTTGTAACACTTATATTTCTTGTATTTTGGTGAATCTTTCATCTTTTCCTTGAAATGTTAGACACAATATTTTCTGAGTTTTTTTGTCAGTTTAGTAAAAAAAAAAAAAAAAGGTATTTTATAGTTGATTAAAAATAAAAGGGTTATGTGCACCACATTTTCATAAAGACTGAGGGACAGGCACTTGCTATCACGTTAAACCTGGATGTCCCGTGGGTTTTTTGTGCCATGCACCACTAGGGCAGTCTGTATTTCCCTGTGAAGCCTTTGAGGCATTAGTGGCCACGGGAAACACAGCCTTACGTTTATCCACTGACTGGTTGCATAATACGCGCAAACAATGATAACAATGTTTACCTGTTGTTTGCTGAGAAGCATTAATTTAGCACACAGGGAGAGTAAGGAAGGGAGGAGTAGAAGAGAATGGGGTCGGCGTGAAGGCACGGGGGCAGAGGTGTATTACAGAGAAGCCGGGGATGACTGTGACAAAGTGAACACTGGCGCTGGGTTTGAGGCTCTCCTTTCTAAGTATGCGTGTTTTGATTGGCTTTGTGTGTGATTAACAGGCCCAGCTTCCCTCTGTCTTTCACATAGGAGGAAAAATTAAAAAAAAAGAAAACCATTTAGCTAGTTGAGGATTTAAAAAATCAGGGTTCAATGTTAATAGAGGTGAAATCGCACGTTTATTTAGAAGTGTGGGACAGCAAATCCCAGAGATCCCAGAGAGGGAGTAGAGACACCAGGGTCTGAATGCATGTATGTATATTAAGCAGAGGACATGTACACATAGGACGAAGACAGGACCTACCCAGGTGTGGGAGTGAGTGTAAAAGAAATAGGCCTGGTGAAACTCCTTCATATTTGGCTGCCTACACAATACCCTCCCCATGCCCTCAGGCTGCCATTGGTCTGAATAGACCTTTACATTACCATCAATACATTTTTAAATTATGTGCTCAACAGAGTACATTACTCATTGATTTATATTACCTGTTTTGGGTGTATTTTTTCATTCGGATGGGGGTTTGGAATTGTAGCACTGTATGAGCTGCTCCCTAATAGCCAAAGGGAATATAGTGTATAATGGCATCCCCAGGCATCCTGTGTATTCATTGTGTGTAGTAATGATTAGAAGTCAGTCATCTGTTATGTGTCATCTGAGCGGCCACTCTATATAACACAACTTCATCTGAAATTCATGACAAACTGAAATACATTTAAGACTGCTAGCATGAGCTTATCATAAATAAAAATTACTTATTTGAATTTGTGTAGGCAAATATTTGCTCACTTATATGTAAAATACCTTTTTGGAAATAGCTACACACATGTAGTGTTATGATAATAGTCACAAAGAGCTGCTTACTGATTGCCATTACATCATTAGTCATTAACAGAATAACGTTTTCCAGATTCGAGCATAGTCTCTATGGTGTTATTAAATTGTACAGTAAAGTCTTTTGGTTGTTTTCACTCTTGCCTTTCTATTTCTTAAAAGGCATAAAGACATTTATTAAAATAGACACAGAACATTTGTAACATTGTAATACTGGCAGCTTTTTACCAAATAGTTTTACACTTTCTCTCCAGGCCTTTTGAGCTAGCTATTAAACAGCTCCACCTGATACTAAATTTTCACAGTCACAAATGTACTTGTTCAAAGGCTCTTCCTAAGTAATTGGGGTAAAAAAAAAAAAACGAGCAGGCAAAAGTGCGCCACGCTCGACACAAGCCTTGTCCACCAGAGACCAGACGAGTGCATGTGCAGTTCAGAGAGATGCCTCGCTGGCTTCATGTCGCTCGGCTGTGTTCCCGTGGCGATGTGTCAGCCGCACCCCACATGCCCAAGTGCAGACCTGTCAAGTGCAGTGAACCGGGGCCTTTCAACTCCCGCCTCTTGTCACTGCTCTGCATACATGGGACCTTAGCCTGGAGGCTGGTGATTTTATTAGATGCGTATGCGACAACCAGCTCTCAAACAAAAACCAAACTGCTGTCCTTGAGTTCTCTGGTCAACCTTGCATGTAGGATTGGTCTACCTCTTTGGGTACTGATACTTACCAAAACCCTTGCCATGAATCCAATCATCAATGTATTACTAAACCGCTTATCCCATCCAGGATCAAGGGTGACCCAGAGCTTATCCCATGCATTCTAGGGTTCAAGGCAGGGAACACCCTGAATGGCGTGCCAGCCCATAGCAGGGTGCCTTACCAGGAATGAAGGTAATTATTTAAGGCCACAGCTGAGTTTTTGTTTCACTCAATACTGTGATGTCCTGTTCACCTTTTAAAAGATGGTGTACTTGGGTCTGGCAGCAACATAATGCCCTCTATGGCTCATAGCCCGGGCTGCACTAAAAGTGTGTGTGCGAAAAGTTAACTGTACACCTGAAAATCATGTCAATTGAATTTCAAAAAATTTAAAAGCTTCTTTGATGCTCTTTCTGGTTTTATTGTTGTTTTCATATCCAAAGGTCTTGTTCCTGAGTTAGAAGACTCCTCATCATGGACTGTTCAGGCGTGAAGGCAGAAGTACAATGCTGACTTCACGGAGCCAGCGCTGGGCATTGGACATCTGCTGCTGAGGACAGGTTTAGTGGGGCTTCGTTTCATGCACTGCTGCTTCCTGGCCACCGCTGCTCCATTCTCGCTGCATGACCAACGTGCGCTGTCTGAAAGGTGTAGGGCACAGATGTGCTTCCACTTCCTACACTACGTGTCCTTCTCGCACATGTCTTCCTCACACATTGGTGTTACAGTGGGATTACCAGCAACTGTTTGTCATTCTTGGGTCACGTTTGGAGGAATCGCTGAGAAAGGTAGAGCAGAAGACATGGGCCAACCTGGAGGAGATGCCAGTGTAATGTTTCACGCACAAGTGCCCAGACAGACAGTGACCTGCTGATAGTCGCTTAACAACACAAGAGACCTTCAGCAAATGTACCAAGAACAATGGCCAGAAATTGCAGCAAGCCTCTCTGCCAAATTACATTTAGCATTACAGTCTTTTTTATTTATGTCACAAATGCTTTCCTCAAGAGTGCCCCGCAGGTCAAGCTGAGATCTATCCAAAAAGGAGTGCAGTTGTACTTTCTGCCTTTCTACAAAATACTGAGCTCACGGTCTGTTTAGGAATCTTTATTGAAATAATAAACTCCAGTTTTTACCCCTTTTATTAGGCTTACAGCATTAAAAAGGTCAGATTTTATAATGAAAACATTACTTCATACACAGTATATAATTACAAATCATAATACCTGCAGAACAATTTGCATGAAACGTTGAATCTTTGAAAAAATGTATATCAATTTCTTAGCACTTCATATGTCTGCCTTTTGCTTTAATGACAGCATGTATTCCAGATGGCATGGACTCTGCAAGTTTGTGAAAAGCTCTAAATGAGTAGATCAGATCCACCTGAACATGTGCTTTAATGAAAGGAAGGTAATATTTTTATTAAATTAGACAAGAATGCAAAATAGAAGCATTTTCTATGGTGATCTGTATCTATAAATAAATATGCTAAAACACACTTTATTTTGTCACCTAATAATAAGGGAAAACTTTGGGCAGTTCTGAAGACATTTCCTTGGTGTGATATACAGTATTTCTTTCCAGCAACAGCCAACAGACACTTGCCCGGCCAAATCACATGACAACTGACATATAAAATACTTCTACCTTTTACTATTAAAAATATCAAATATTATAAATATGTTAAACGTTTTTTCAAGTTTGACAACAAACACATGCCAAATTACATGACAATAATCCCTGCTGGGTTATGCAAAATGCAAAGTCATAAAGCCTTCACGACAAAATTTCCATTTTTAAATTTTTTTCATCTTATGTTGATGATTTTCAATAGGGTATGTATACCACAGTAGTGCAGCAACCTACACAATAATCTAATTTGTCTCATCACAGCTTAAGCATAGGATGCCCAGTCTCCATTATCTCACAGATGAGCAGTACTTCCTAACAAAGTAGTAGAGAAGATGTCTTGAACAGGCTCCAACAGAACTCAGTGTGCAGCTGCCTTACTACCTGTTAATGTGAATATGTGTCATGTGACTGTGAACATGATGCCTAGAGCTGTCTGTCCTTCTCATTTCAAAAGTCCTACCATCTGGTCTTGCTCCTCTCTCTCTCCCTCTGCTTTAATCAAATAACCTGTATTAAGACAGCATAGGACCAAATGGGTAGGAAACTAAATTAATACATGCAGGCCTCTGCCACTGGAAGTTAAAATTAGAACATCCAATGAGCCTCTCAGATGATATTTTATGTACTTTATTTGCAGCTTCATGCCTTTGGTTAGCAAACATTCCATTCCATGTGCTGTAAAAGCCAGTGATTTTTCATGGCTCTATACGTAGAGGATTTTAGTGGAGGATCAGAGAGTAGGCAACACGCTCCTGATATCATGGTGCTCTAGACAAGGACTGACTGGATGCCTTCCATTAAGAAAGAAAGCTTACAGGTTGTTCTCTAGATGTTCAATAAAAGCTTTTCATAAAAATATGTTGTCAATAGGAATGAGTTGGTTTGTATGCCGGATTATAGGAAGTGGTGCTTGAGGATGCGAACAATAAAATGTAACACATTTGATGTGATCTCCATGTCCATGTAATCTAATAAAGAAGCCTAACGTTAGATGTTCTTTTATCCATCCCTCATATATCCAAACACTACTGCTTATTGTATTGACCATTTCGAAAGACGAATAAATGGAGTCAACTGACAGAACGTTTCCAGAGAGCACAAGAAATGGTCATTCAGTCTACTTTATATTGGGAACAAAAAACAAGAATCATTAATTTTGCCAAACAAAAGAAAATTAAGTGCAAATTAAAGATTTTTTAAAGCAATATATTGGAAGTTGCTTACGCCCCTACCCCCCACCCACCCCCTTGTTCTTTTAAAAGCATGGCTCAGCCAAAAGACAGAATGCATAATTGAACAGGGAGGAACACTCAGCCATTGTCTTGTCAGAAAGGTTTCCAGCTTTACAGGAGTCAACCTCAGGAGGCTCCTGGCTGCTAATGGGTTTGTGAAGCATTAAAACCCAACTGTGGCCTCCTTGAACAGGTCACCTCAGAGCTGCCCTATCTTCTCCCAGTCTTCTTTAAGGTCCACTTTGTCACATCTCTTTCAAATGCATTGTGGTTGGTCATGGCAATCTCTCTGAATCATGGAAACCTGTCATTGTTTATAAAAAAAAAATCACTTAGAGTTTTCAAGCTCTTCTATTTCAAAGGTCAAACTTCTTATTTTATTTTATTTATTTACATATTTTTTTTGCATACAACTGACCTGTATCCAAGTATATATAATGTGACAAAGAAGTACATACTCATGTCACCATGTGATGTGCTATGTTTTAAGATGCATTTGTAGTATTTAATAAGTATACAGAACTAACAGGCCAATAAAGTTTATATATGTAAATTATACTATATTTTGGTCTTTGCATATTATTTCAACGCAGCCAATAAATATGTTGGGGAACATAAGGATGGGGGGGACAGTTTGAAAGATGGAAGATCACAGCTGAACTAACACTTTCATGACCTGAAAAAGTGGAGACATTAATTGAAGACTGAAGCGTGAAAGAAAACAAGGGGTGAAGACTGCAGTTACGAGTGTGTCAGATTTTTACAGCATAGCCATGCAGTGCTAGGTTCCTGCATGCAAATTTAATTATTATGGGGAGTAGATATTACATGAGGGAAAAAGGAAGCTGTATTTTTAAAAGCCAGTGTCAAAGTCCCTGAGCCATTAGTGTCAGAAAGAATTCCACACCTTTCAGCACCCTGTTATTGTTGACCTTAAAGAGTCTGCACTTTTAACATTCATTAAAAGCAAAAACTTAAGCAGCTACCTTGGTGCTTTGTGTTAATTCCAATTTGCATTGTGTTACATCTAAGGGAGTAGAACTGTGGTTGATCTTGTTGTTTTGCTTGAAGAAAGGCAATGTGGCAAAAATACAAAACGTGCCACCAGATACAAGGCTTTAAATCAATAATAGGTAATCATTGCTGCGGGGTAAGATCTGGTGCTGTAGGTTAGTCTTGCACATTTATGACTTGGCTCAGTTTAAGCAATCTGTAACTCACGTAGCTTTGAGAACCACTGATCGAACGGTGTCAGTTCAACCATAAATTGCAAAGTTTTCAGCGGCACATCTATATATCCATTGTTTGCCAAAGTTACATTACTTCCATATAAGCCACTTATATATCAAGCACTTGCTTGCTTAATGGAGCTGATTAAGGGATAATTCTCCACTGTATTCAGAGAATATAAGTCTCTTTGTTACAACAGACATAAATAATAATTAAGAAAAAAAACTGTGGGCACTACAACCTTCAGGGCCCCTACATTATGGAACAGTTTACCAGATTGTGTCTGGAAATATATGTACACTGAATCTGTCTCAGTGTTTAAATCTTGACTGAAGACCCAGTTCTTTAGTCAACCCTATCCACTCCATACACAATAGCTCACTTTCATGACAGCTGCTGGTGCTGCTGAACATGCCCTTTTCTGTGGTTGCCTACAAAATCTATATATCTGTCCTGACCCATCTTTACTGTTCTCCTTCTCTTCACATGTCCAGATGGTGCCTGGGGTGGGCACCGCCTGAGCTGGATGCTGCATTACAGTCACTGATCCAAGTGACATTGTAGATACGGCCTTCAGTCAAGGAGACCATACAGCCTGCAGAGATCTACACTGAGTCCTGGCACATGGATAGAGGTTATTTCAGTTTATATTTTAGTTATAGAAGTACAGGGTATTATTCTTGATTTTGCATACCAATTGACCTTATACCCCCAGATGTCTATTTCTCTCTTTCATGGTTTTTTCCTTCCCCCTCTCCTACTCCGTCGCCTGGTTTTATCTGTTTTTTTTTTTCACATTCTTATTAAGTGCCTCAGGGCAACACTTTTGTGAAAGTAGCTGTATAATAAAAAACCGGATTGTATTAACCGATCCTCAAACATTGGATAATAACAAGTTCGTAAGTTTTGAGTACTATATTCAATTGCCAAAAATAACGTCATTTAGTTTAATTAATAACATTTCACTGGTATTGAACTTCAATTTTTTCATTTCGATTCTTAAAAAAATAATAATAATAAAAAAATAATAATAAATAATAATGCATATGATTTTTCTGCATATGATAAATAATCAGCAGTCAAACTGTACCACCGTCCCAACAGCTGATTAGTGTTTTGCGAGGAAAAGAGACATTGCATGAGTATAAAATGAAACGTTATGAATTCTAACACAGTGCGTAAACCCGAATAAAAAAGCAGAGAGGTTTTGCGACCTGCAGCTCTCGGAGGCGCGCACACTATTGGTTAATCTTTAACGCTGCTCGCCCTCTAGTGATGGATCTGCTCGGTTCCTGCTCCCTGCTGCAGAAATAAGAGCGAAGCTTCTCACGGAGCTCCCAGCAGACTCGTTCGCAGCACAAACCGGGACGTAGCTGGTTACCCCGTTTGAAGAAAGCGAGGTAAGGCGCTCCTAGCGCCAGTGCTGTCGTGCAACGTAGATTCACTCCGAAACAGTCTTCCGACGGGGTGGGGGACGTTTAAAGCGAATAAAAAGGGTGAGTAATCGTCTTGTTTCGGCTTTGTAGAAAGTGAAAATGTTTTTGTTTGGGAGAGGCTTGGGCTGCGAGCCCGTGTGAGAGCAGCGATCAGAGCAGCCCTTTCTCTGCCGGAGCGATAGCTGAGAGCGCACGGTTCGGCCTTACGGAGGGGATCCAAAACGAGCCTGGCCTCCGAGTGCATTTTCTCATCATCTTGTGCTACCCCTTGTAAGGATCGCCTTTTAGGTTTTACGGGCCACACGTACGAGTCAGAGCTGCCCGATTATCGCGGAGCACGTATATCTCTATTGCAGCTCCCAAGTCGGGACGTAAACTGTCGTGGGCTTGCGCTGCGGCGTGATCATTAAATGCATGCTTTAGTTAGGGGTGCAAGGAAAAAGACTGGAGGGATAAATCACCCTCTAAACGAACGAGACCACGAAATAACAGTTCGAACCGTAATCTTAACCAACACTGCCCGGGTTGTGCTTGTATAATTATTTATAAACTGTTGATAGTGTCGTCGTGGATTGTAAGAGAACAAAGTTTTATGTTATAAAACTACTGTGTCAGACAAATGATTGAAGATCCGCCGCTCGCCCTCTTTAAGCGGAACAAAGTAAAGTTTTATTTGCATTTAATTGATATTTTGTGTTGTGCAGAATTTGTTTATGAGGCCGAGCGTGCAGTGTTTATATTGGTTAGACGTTTTCTTAGCAGTCATATTTTTCTGTGTAGGAAAATCGCTTAATGATCTTAGGCTCATTTAACTTTAGGATGGCGTTTTCCCCCCCCTTACGATTACTTTTACTAGACCAGCTGAATTTAAGGCAAACTCCGATTGTGTCCGTATGGTTAGTGCACCAGTAACAGAAAGGCATTAAAACACATGGGCAGTATGTGATACTTTTCTTGCGCGCATGGTTTCTCGTTGAAGCGCAGTTGTAACATTGTAGCGTGCTTGTGGTAGGGCTTCTGAGGTTGTCGCTGTTGATGATGAGAAAATGGAGTGACTATTCGTTTGTTTCCATGAATCCGCATGTCTGGAGCTGGTCAGATGATTTCTTTGTAGATCAAGCGCTGTAGTAAGAAATTGTTCTGTCTGAGGTCCTGCTGTAATTGTTTTGTTGAATGTATGCCATCGAATGGAATGGGTTGTCAAAACATCAGATGTAGTAGTCTGGAAGTTTTTTTTTTTTTTTTTGTCTCCAATCTTTTTTTAATGAGGGCGAGTACATGTAAGGTGCTGATTTTATTTTATTTTTTAAGTGTAACACGAGCATTTGATGATTGATAAATTAACAAGAACGTCACATTTTAAGGTACGTTTAGTACGAATTATGTGCTCTTTGAATTTAATTTCTAAAAAGCACAAATAGGATTATGTAAAATGGTTACATTTTGATATTGGCCAGTCACAGAATTTCGTGTTCTGTCCAGTCATTTTTAATGTCCGTACCTCCCAGAATTCTGCCAACACTCTTCCCTCTACCTCTTGTCGACATGGCAGCCAACCAGCCCACATCAGTAAAGATCAAATGTACAAACAGTGAGAGGTAGCAGCTTCCTTGTTCGAAGATGTTAAGATATTAAAAAGGTAGTTATTGTCTGCGGCGATGGGAGTATTTCTGCAAATACAACTTTTACATTATTTAAAAGGTCAGGTGAGGTTTAGGGCAGTTTTGAAATTCTTCTATGTAGTGGGATCTCCTAAGGGCTAAGTGTAAAATTCATCTGACAGAAGTATTGAAAACAATTCTACGGCATAAGGTTACAAGTAATGTATATACATTGAAAGTTTCTGGACATTTGAAGTATCATCTTTCTGAATGCTTCATTCAGAGTGTTTGTGAAATCTTTCAGCCTAAATCCTCTTTGCCCAACTGATGGAACCATGAGGATTGTTGGTAGTGATCAAAGTCTGTAGTGCCTTAGTTGCACTAACAGCCTGACAGATACGTGGCAATTGAGTCATACTCATCTGGTGTTTTCATTAACACCAAGAAGTAGGTACACCATGGACTACAGTGATGTGGTGACCTGCAAAATTTGTTTACAAACAATGGCATGTTCGGAAAAGCGATGCACCTGAACACATCTGGAATGTGAGAGGAAACCAGAGGGTAAGCAAGAACCCTGCAGAAACAGAGGAGATCCAGCAAATTCTCTAGTGAAAGTGCCAGGTACAGGTTTGCTCCCTGAGCCCCAGAGCTGGCTGATGCTGGTGTTGTCCTTCTGTTTGTTGCACAGCCCACTTAAGCAGTGAGCGTAAGGAGCTCTTCAACTGAACTTTGACTTACTAGGAACAATAGTCTGCTTTTTGTGCTGTTGGTCAAAAAAGGGCCAACATTCTT
This sequence comes from Chitala chitala, assembly GCA_025773905.1. Lineage (NCBI taxonomy): Eukaryota > Metazoa > Chordata > Actinopteri > Osteoglossiformes > Notopteridae > Chitala > Chitala chitala. The sequence continues at coordinate 1,232,025 of JABJVR010000041.1, read as the reverse complement.
TGGTTTGTTCTTTTTATCTAGGATTTTCTGCTTGAATGCGACGGGGTGAAATATGGGAGGTTTGGGGTGGGGGGAGAGTAAAATGTATAAAGGGGATAAGGCTAACTTTTGAAATATCCTACACATGCACTGCCCGAAGCCTCACAAAGGGGCAAGGACACATTCTTTCAGTTTGACTGCTTTTGCTTGTATCTAAAATCTTTGCTTTTTATTTAATAAGGGGACTTGGGAAAGAACTAACGGTTTAAGGGAGCAGTAGTCTAGATCCTTCGAAACGGGCAATTTTGTTCCACCTGTGGTCTTGAATAGCTTGAATGTGTAAGTGGCTAGTGAGCTGCAAAAACTGACAAGGGTGTACAATTTTTATTTCAAGTGGCAAACCAGGCTTTCATCCAGATCTCCATTCTGAGATGTTCTTTATCTTCAGAACCTACATGTAACTGTAAGTCCTTGGTGTGGGGTGTGGGGGTGATGGTGGATAGAGGAGAAAAAAAAAAAAAAACTCTCTCCCATCAGTTGATTGCCTCAGACCTGATCTTGCTGAAAACATGGGGCCAGATATGCCTATATGATGGCTAATTTGTGGATGGAAGCAGGTAATTGCATTGGTGGGGAGTTCTTCCAGAACTTCTGTGTACCATCTCTTTCCACCCCATTTTTGTCGTCAACTATGATACTTCACTGACAGTTAATTAAAATGAAATATGTTTTGGGGTATTGAAGAAGGCCAGGCTGACTGACGCTTGTTTAATGCATTTGTATTTCCTCTCTGAGGTTTGTGTTTCTCACTGGTCGCAGACACTGCCTCATGTTCCTGAAAAGCGGGGCGGTGGAGGCGTGAGCCTCAGTGTGGCAGGAATCCGGGCATTTCATTTTATTTATTTGGTTTATTTTCCAAGCCAGTGGAGCTCTGAGTGACACCTGAACTATGTGAGGCTAAGCCTTCCTTTTAGGCTGGGGATTGGTCTCCAGCAATCTTGAAATCCATGGACAATAATAATTAAAGCCCATCCTAGCTTTTCCTTCTGCTTGGTGTCTTACCTTCATCTAACTAGGTTTGGCACAACAGTGTGTGGAGCACCCGGACAAACTGAATGGTGCAGATGTTTGTTTCTTCGTTTAGTTTCGAAATGCAGCATTTAAAGAGCTTGGTTTCTGAGTTGTTAAATCATTGCTGAAGAGTAATTTATAAATGATTGATGTTGTTAATTTGATCTTTTTTTGGGGGAGGGCGGTTATTTAGACATTTCCCCAGTTCTCTTCAATATAATAAAATGCATGTCGCTCTAGAATCCAGCTCCTCTTTGAAGAGCTTATCTTTTATTGTTATTTCCTAATTGTTGGGAAAGGGGATTGCAATGTGACTATTATAAAATGCAATGCATATTAAAAAGGTTGACCTTGGGTTATGCAACATACCATAGAAGTCATTGAATTTGTATTGCTGGATGAAGATGTCTCCTCCGTGGCTACTTTCTGTTTGTATATTTGGGAAGTCTCTCCGGAACTGGTTTCCGGGGAAGGGACATGTTCAAAATGAGGTGTTCCGTTTGCGGCTGGCAGTGATATGCAGGCTTAGATGTAATTTAATTTTTTTTCCCTGTTTCTCTCAGGATTCAAAACTGCTTGGGGGTGACAGAGGAAGTTGGGACTCAGGGTTTTGGGATGATGTGCTCAAAGGGCTGGGGAGGGGGGGAGTGGAGTGGCAAAGCCTCAGCGCCACGTCCTGTTTGCAGGCATGTGGGGGAGGGTGTGCTTGATTAGCTTGCTGCTGTGAAATTGAGTGAACAGGCCTTCAGAGCCTGAGACGCGGCACATGGGGTGTAGCGCTGCATTTCCTGCGCCGACACTAACGAACGGGGGCTCCCACTCCTTCCCTCCCCACTGTCTTTCTGCATTCCCAAGCCGTCCCCAGTCTTCCTCCCGGTGAAGTTCTGGTCGATGCCATCGAACTGGGTGAGCTGTGTAATGGATACAGAACCATTTAATAAGATGAGCGGAAAGCTTCATTAATCTGTATGGGCCTGAAATGGAAAGGGGCATGAAGAAAAGGGGGAGGGGCTGGAACAGAGGAATCGCTGGGTGTGTGTCAACAGATGGTGTGTATGTCTACAGTACAGCTTTATATGTGTCTTGGCTTAAAATTTTATCATGCCTGATTTTCCTTTTTATTGATTAATTATTTCATTTTATGTGCGCAGTGATAGAAAGGACTAAATATGGTATATTAAGATGTGGGAAGGTCAAGAACACAAATTGAAAAATGGTAGTTGAAAGATACTTCCCTGTCCCCATTAGCTGATCGTCTTGCAGCCTTGCCTCAGCTGTCCAGGCCTCAGCATTAAGGTTGTCTCACAGGTAGCTTCCCTTTTCATCTTGGATGCTGCCGTTTACACACTGAGTATCACTGCCAGTTTGTGCACATTCTAAAGCCCTGCCAGGTCAAACAAGCGTGAGGTCTGGGCAGGGCTCAAGGCCTGGCTTCAGATTGCTCTCACTCCAACACTGCACAGTGGTGTGTGTGTGTGTGTGTGTGTGTGAATTTGTCCGTTTCTCCTTTTTTTGATCCTTTATCAAACAGGAATGTTAAGATAAAAGAAGTATATAAGCAGTAGGAATTGTTCTCGTTTTGAGTTGCCGCGGCATCCGTTGAGTCGGTGTCTCAGCTGGGTTTGCGAGCGGGCTGCGTTTCCGTGGCAGTCGCTCCGGGCTGGAATCCTATCTGTCCGAAGAGCCTTCCTTTATTCCAGGGACCTTTTAGCCCTCCCCACATGACGGTGCATCTCGCGTTTCGAAAAACGAGATGGGATTGATTGTTCACTAATAGAGCTGAGGAAATGAAAGAGCTTTTGTGTTTGATGTGGATGGGGTGGGGTGGGAGAGGGCAGGCTGTTGGACTAATGTGGAAGGGTCGGGGTGGGTGAGGGCAGGCTGTTGGACAAATGTGGCTGGGATTGGGTGGTTGAAGGCAGACTGTAGGACTACTGTGGATGGGTATGGGTGGGTGTGAAAAGGCTGGAGGACTAATGTGGCTGGGTTTGTATTGGTGAGAT
>JABJVR010000041.1:1176026-1228872 GCA_025773905.1 Chitala chitala | reverse complement strand
CCCCCAATTACTCTAACCCCCCACCAAGCCCCCATTGAGTCAGCTGTCTGCTGCTGTTGGGGAGAGTCGTCCGTTCAAGCGCTCTGCGCCCGAACTGCATGCTACAATGAGAAATTGGAGAGCGCAGAGTTAGCTGCGAACTGCAGCCATGCCGCACACGCACACAAATTGTCTTTGGAACGTGAACGATGCACGGGATGCATGGGAGAGTCAGCGAGCGCGTGAACGGGAGCTCACCTGCTTGTGCTCATTTGGCGATGGCCGAGGGCGTGCCCGAGCGGTGGAAGTGGACGATCTGCCACTTGCCATCGCGGCGATGCCAGACGCGGCTCTCCTCCGACTGGGCGGTGCGCGGCATGCCGTTGGTGTCGATGTACTGGGTGATGCGCACATAGGCGATGCAGGCCGCCTCGTCTCCCACCAGGTGGATGTGCGGGTTCAGTATGGTGGTGTGCACAGGTTTGCTGTTCTTCGACCACACTGCCCGGGGCAGGGGGACACAACACGTGAGCGTGATGCGATACGATGCATTGCATGCGACGTGGAACTGACGCTCAGCAATACGAGCTGAGGAACCCATGCTTTCCCAGGCACCCCCCCGGCCTGCTGCTTTCAGTGAGGCCCTACGGTGCCACATGATGTCACAGGCCTCAGCTGTGAATGCTGGCACACTCTCCCTTCTGTTTGCTGAGTCTGAAGGAGAACGGCGTTCTGTTTGTTGGGTGTGAGAACTGTGACATTAACACAGTCTGCACACCCCAGGCTGCCACATCCCCCCCACTTACCGTCAAACTGTTTTCGTACCCTGCTCAGTTCGCCCCCTTTATTTCTTTGCTTTGAGTCCCCTGTGAGCTGAAAACTCCCCTTCACCACCTCTCTGCAAATCATCATGCCAAAAGTATTTGCTGTCGTGCTACATGTAGGCTTTAAGGCAATTTACTACGTCTATGCAAAAACACTGACATCATCAAGATCAATTGTTTATTGCCTGGAATAGAAGAAATGATATCTTCAAATGTTGTGTAATTTTGCATTGGCAATACATAAAAAGCAATACAAAAGCAATAGACTTGCTTTAAGTCATATTTCTATTTTAATTTCACATTTGAACAAAACGTCTCAATAACCAGTGATTTTTCTAGGTGTAAGAGTGATTAACGTGCTTTTATTTTTAAAAATCCAGCACCAAACTTACAATTCTCAAAGTAAAAGCGATGAAAGTCCAGCCCCTCAACCAGGTTCCCCAAAGCTTCTGGTTCAAAGGCAGTCACACTGGGGTCACACATCTTCCTGTGGACACACACATACACAGCCTAGAACCAATCACAGTGGCTCTGCAATGGTGTCGACATCATCATAGCAGAGAGGAAAGTGGTGCCTCCACCAACATTTCCACATATTTTGCTTGTTTCTTCCTACCCTCAAGTAAAAATTGTTAATGTCTTAAATGCTCCTGATATTTAGTAGTATAAAAATTTTTGGTACATAAAACCCTTTATTCAAGTATTAAAAGATGTGGGAAATCAGTCCATAAAATACCATTTAACACAGATTACCTCTGCCACTACAATCTCGCTTTTGTCCCAGATTTTGTTTTTAAATCTGCTGCTGGACAAAATCGCAAGGATCAACATTTCTTATTAAAAAGAAATTACAGTTCAGAACAGTGTTAAAGAAAGCGTCTGGACTGTAACGGAGTGTGTATTCCTGTGAAATAACACAATGCAGACAAGATCTAAATCCCGCTCAAATAACTTCACAGAAACTCAGAGTTTCTAGTGTGCTGGATGCATAAAAAAAATCACATGCTGAGCTCTAACTGAAGACGAGGTTTCATAATCAGCTTGGTGCTGTACAGAGGCCGGCATGAAAACATGCATTGCCCCCCGTCCCCTAGCAACTCACAGAAACACTTCAGACACACACTTACGTGTAGCTCTCAAAGTCTCCATTGCTTATGGCTTCGATGAGCTGCTCCGTCACCTTAATGATCTCTTGCTTCCTTGCTGTAAAACAGCAGTAACATGAAGACATGAAGCACATTGTTTTGTTAGCAGGTGTTCTCTTCTGTGGACAAAGAACAAGAGGCCCGACTAGACATCCATGCAGTCCTGGACAGCAGAAAAAGAGCTGTTTTGGATTCGAGTCCTCACTCACATTAAAAGCAACCAGCCTTAAGGTCACTCTGACTTTCACAATTAACATGCTCGTTCTGCTAATCAGCACTACACATGGTTTTGCGTTCACATAACATTGTTTTACCGCAGCTGCATCTGCACTAGGTCGCTGTAGCTGTGTACTGTATAGTGGTACACACACACACATGCAGTGTGTACTGAAACCATTTGCAAAATGAAACATTTACAGTAAGCTGAAAAGCCAGTTGAAAATATTCAGCAGCCATGTGACAAGGGGATGCAGAGTTCTGTAATTGTAGGTAGGCCTGCAGTATTGTCCCACAATGGAGAGGTCCTGTGTAACCAATCCAAATCTATCATGATAACTGGTGAAATTGCTTCATAGCGCTGCACTGCTGACCACGTGACAGTCTGCCACCTCCTGATGCACTTGTGTGTAATTCTGTGTGTGTGAAGTCATGGGCTTGTGTGTGTACATATGTGTGCACACGCCTCTTGTCTTTTCAGCATGGAAGGCTGTGTTCTGTCCTTACATAGAGCTGTGTTCTGTAGCACTGTGAAGGAAACTCCTTGGAAGAAACCAGGCCTTATCTCCTGTGTGAGACTCATAAGCCGGGTTGGGCAGCTTTCCAGAGGATTCCAGAGGATAACCCCCTGCAGTGTCATTGCTCAGATAACACTGCCTCTTTGGCGTGCAGAGATTCAAACACTCCTGCCATTTCACAGAAGATTAAAAACCAGGAAGGTGGAAATTTGAGGTAATCTTTAATAGCACGGTCCTAATTTACGACAACACCATTTATGGAAATTACAAAACCATGAAACCTCAGTGATTACATGCTTAAGTGAAGGTTTTCCAAAAGCAGACTGTGAGTGACCTCACCTCTGGTGTCTTCATCTTCAATGGTTGTGTTGGTGCTTTCTGAGGATTCCTGGAAGATAAAGACAAGAAATGAAACATTGGGAGAAGCTGGAAAGCATCTGTCTGTCAGCAGCTTTAAGGGACAATTCCCTGAAAGGGACAGGAGGACTGTTTGTCAGGAAGACTGACTCTGATAACCATTTTCTAGGTAAATGACTTTCAGATCATCGTAAAGAAGACTCTGGAAGCATTAAAAATGTAACTGCAGCACAGAAAAAACAGAGCCCTTCTTAAATTAGTTCATGCCCAGTTTTTAGAAAAACTGAAAGACTGTGTCCCCTGTCACTTTACAATCAGAAAATTCTCCCACAATCGTAGAAGAGCAGTGTGTGTGCGTGTGTATGCGTGTGTGTTTGCGTGTTCCAGACACCTAACACTCTCCTCAGAGTTCCTGGGGGCACAAAGATGTTTAAGAAATTTACTTCAGCATATAAAGAGGTAGGTTTTTTATTCCCAAAAGTGACAGAGATTTGCTTTGAAGGATTTCAAAAACTAGCACTAATGCAGCAGGGAGAAGAGAATGCCCTTGCTGGTACTGATCAGCCTCTGGATCTCCCAGGATCTAACAGTCACATGGCAGAGATCCAATATGTGTTTCCACACTGACAGAAATACAGCATCTAAATTCTGCATGCTGGCACACTTACTGTGAATTTAGAGAAAATCACATCATTAAATTATTCTCTGTACAGGGCTACCTTCTTTCAAAATATGTAAATAAATTAGATAAATGTGGACTTTTGTCTGAGGCAAAAAATCTCAAATAGTTCAATAAAATGCTTCTTCAAAATGACATAAACCATTATAAGGAAATTGCTTCACCCCATTAAAGAGGTCAGGAACATTTTTTTCTGAAGGGACGTTGGTTTCATTTCACTGTAAGCGATTCAGCGGTACTCCGGCTCACTTCACACACATGGAGGTTTGGCTAAGGCCTACCTTAACTCCGTCGGCCTTCTTGTTCGCTACGGTCCTAGCTCCTGAGCAGGACATTAAAACAAACAAAGAGACGGCAGTCAGGAAAGGCATAAAAGGCTGTAACAATGCAGCCAAAGGCATCGCTCAAATTGCTTATGAAACTCGCGCTACATCCGAGCGATTGGATTAGAACATTCTGTCCCCTGGAGTTCTTTGTCCCAAACACCACAGTCACATCGATTCTGTTTTTGATTATGAGAGCCTTATGTAGTTACTACCCTCTCTCATAGCATGCTGCAGTGTCACAGAGTGCTTGGATCCATGAATTCATGCCTGGTAAAGCAATCAATGAGAAGCAAAATTTAGGCCTGTGTAAAGGCTTAAGGATTCGAAAACCAGAATCCTTCAGGTTCAATCCTTAGGAGTAAAACCAGATTGTTTGAGATGTTGCCTGGCCTGCAACACTATACAAAAGAAGTACAGGTATAACACTTCAGAAATTGCTCTAAATTGCCAGTCAGCATCCTATGTAGCCAACAATTTTGACGGCTGCAGTGAAGATCAGTCTTTTGTTGCCCTCTTCTCTCTGTTAATTTTACATCCAGCGTCATTGACACTGGCCAAGATTCCTTCTCTCTTATCTCAATTAATGCTTGGCTAATTTTACCCCCCTCCTAGGGTTGCAGCAAATTTCAGGGAGCTTGTCTAATCCTCAGCACCCCTGACAGCCTCATGTGCCGTTCCTGTCCCTGTTCCCCATCATAGTACAGTGTCCCTGTAGCATCCTGAGACCTACACAGGGCACAGTGCAGTTGACCAATCGGGTCGTCCAGCTGTCAGCGTTCTGTAAGCCATTAAAGTATGCTCAACAGCCTGTAAACTTTTTATTCTGTTATGTCAGTGCAGCATGGGAACACAGACAGGCAGAAAGCATTAGGCTTTCAAACGGCAGGGCCTGGTGGGTTTACATGTGTTAAAATGTTTTGCATTCCACACAAACAGAGACGAGTCCAACATTCCCTGGCTAGCTGATGGAGGGTGATTCCTGATAGACTAAGATTCCAGCTCTGTTCTTGTGTTATTTCCTTTTTATCCTTCCGTGTTTTAGATTAATAAAAGACTTGTAAACCTAAGACAAAATTTCCCCAAGTGGTCAGCCTGGTGGTCCCATTAATCTACTTGAAGAAATTATTCTTATTTAAAAAAAATTATTCTATGATGGTTCATACCCTGAACCCACATAAAAGATATTATAAAACTGACATCAGCATGAAGTATTACAACAGGTGAATTTTTATGGAATGTGTCAGCCATGAATCTTATGTAGCACAGGAATGCACACGTGACTACACAGTTTTTGGGTCAGATCCCACTAGGGACACTGCTGTTTGAGCAGCATGTTTAACCTCAGCAGAGAATGGTAGCATTTGGCTGCAGAAAGGAATAAAAGACAAACATATAATGTCAATAAAGTCACCACAAGTAAGTAGCATATAGCATGTAGCATGGAAATAAATAGTAATAAATCAGACACATAAAACAAACGGGTGGAAAGTGACGAGTCACTGACCAACGCCCCAGCGGAGAGTTAGTCTTTTCTCATCTGGGAATGCTCATTAAAGTATACATTGCAGATGTGCACGTCAGCTGTAACCACAGCTGTGTCACAACTGAATGATTTCCTCACCCCTAGCAAAGCTGTCAAGTCAGAAAACACAGCCCATCCTAGGTTAGGTCATTGTTTTACAGCAGAATTCCGCTTCAGGACTTAAATTACTCAGAGGCACAGTGTTGTGAGGCAGATGGTTCAATTTAGTCGAGTTTCAACAGCAGACCGCTATGGTACACATGTTGTAGAGCTGCCATTGTCCTGGAGAATTCTGGCAGCTAAGAACAGATGGTCATTTTCAGCCTTAATCCACATTTAAAACTTCAACATATGCCATCTATGTAAATGCTTGTGGTTTGAAGATGAATGCTGTAAGTGGTTTTACTATGACTATAGAGGTATGTGCAGTAGGTAGACCACAGTGCTCTCCAGCTTGGCTCCTTCCACAGCTGTGTCCTGGTGTGGTGTAGGTGAGGCGTGTGTGTGTCATTCACCTGACAGGCTGACTCAGACCACTACACTTAGAACAGGGTGGAATGGCCTAGTGGTGTTGGTGAGTGGAAGGGGTGTGTGTGTATGTGAGGAGGTTAGGTCTCCCCAGCCTTTACCTGTAAAGTTTCGTGTTGCCAACATGGTGGTAAGAATAGCACCCTGGAAGAAAGATGAAGAAGAAGTCGGATCAAAGGAATTTCATGTTCGGGTACGAGAAGGCACGTTCTCCAGGGTATGGTTGCTATAACTGTGACGGCTCTGCAGCTTTGCTATTTTGATGAAATATTTTTCTGAACCTGTCACCAGAAATGTTAACGTGGTTTCTGAGGTACAGAAGAGGGAAGATCAGACAGACAGTGTAGCATCTCATTTACCAGTAATTGTGTCAGTCAAATAATTCAGATTGTCTAAAATCCATATGGGGAAAGTAATTAGATTTTTTCTGCCTTAATTAGTGGAGGTACACATTGTGGAAAAAACTTGAAGATACATACACACAATTTTGTAAACCTAACAGTTCAGTAAATGGTGATATTGAAAAGTTAAAATAGGGCCTCATATGTTAATGACTGAATTAACCATATGATTTTCTTAATTATTTGCATAAATATTAATATACACATTCACATGAACTCTCCATTATCCTCCATCATTTCAGTGAAGGCTTTTACTTCACTCCCACAGAGGAATGAGAGGTCACGTGAGACTCCCTGTTCCCGTGTACACCCCCCTCCCACACCCACCCACCACTGTTCCCATCAGCCCCCTCCTTTCACCACACTCCACACCCACGAGTACCTTGAGCTTCCTGCGTGCATTGAACTTCTTCAGGCACTCCACCGTCTCCTGTCTGTGCATGCAGGAGGCCACAGTGGAACGATGCTGTGATGGACAGAGAGAGAGAGAGAGAGAGAGAGAGAGAGAGAGAGAGAGAGAGAGAGAGAGAGAGAGGCAGCAGTTGGGTTGAGGTACCACCTGGGAGAATCTCTCTGAGCAACACCTAAAAGCAGTATGGTGAAAGAGAGGCCAGGTTTGCCGCCTCTCACCGAGATCCAGGGGTGCTTGAGTGCTTCGGAGGCAGTGATTCGCTTCACTGGGTTAATAGTGAGCATCTTATTGATGAGGTCCTTGGCCTCTGGTGTCACTGTGTCCCATTCAGGGGAGGGGAACTGCACAGGGGAGCAGGGAAGGCAGCATGGGAAAGAGTGGTGGGACGTTTGTGTCCCAAAAAGCTTGGAAACCAAGCACTACAACATCACTACTATGGCTTACATCATCAATATTATCGATTACATCATTACTACTATTACTTACATAATCACTACTGGTACTTACATCATAGGCTCCAGCCTTGATCTGCTGGTAGAGCCTGTGCTGGTCTTCATCCCAGAATGGGGGGTAGCCCACCAACAGGATATACAGTATTACACCTGGACGCAGAATCAGAAGGTGGAGTGTGTTCTAATGCTAACTTATACACCTTATCAGTTATAAGTGTTAGCCTACAACAAAGGCTGCACAAATGATCAAATCCCAAGTGTTGAACAGATATGCTTGATGTACAGATTCTACTGACCTGCTATTGTAAGTCTGTTCAACAAGTTACATGTCTTTTGGAGAAAAGTACACTGACCCTTCAGCCACCCTTGGTAGAATATTTCAATTTCAGTTTATTTTGATATAGCGCCTTTCACAACAAATTGTCTCAAAGCGCTTCACAGAAAGAAATTACAGATAATACAGAAAAAACAGCAGGTGGATGACTGAGGTTTAAAGATAAAGATAAAGCCAGACAACAACAACAGATGAGAGGAACCAAAAATGCCACAGTGTGGAGAAAAAAAAATCCCTGGGGGCCCAAGGTTGACTGGCTGCCCAGCCCCTCCTGGGCATGCTAACATTACAGAATACACAGTTCTAAATTGAGAGTATGAATGTAAATAGCATTATGGAGTCCTTCTGTGCAAGAGAGCAAACTGAACTTTGTCCTCTGAGCGAATCATTCAGTTGTCATTCCTACACTGAGCAACAGGAATATGCAAGTATATTGATGCAAAAATTATTTTGCTTTGAGAAGAAGGGTGGTGGTGGTCCCACACTGACACTGGCAGTGAAACATCTGCATTACGGTGCTTGTACACAGTCTTCTGAATCTGCCTGGTGATGAAGACCTAAGCCTGGGACAGTGCAATGATTTTTCCAAACATCAGCTAGCTTTTGGGGTGAAGGGGACAAACTGATTGAAAAACTGCACTGTCAGCACCAACATCATCACTGGGGCTAACACAGCAAACTGTTACAGGGATTTTGTCCTGCTGCATACTGATGGAGCATTACAGAAGATGTTAGCTGGGATAGACACTCTGATTGGCAAGTTTACAGTGCAACTGGGACTGTAATTAAGGCTGTCAGAAGCAGAAGACATGCTTAGACAGGATGTATACGCTAACTACAGGTGTCCCCGACCCTGTGCGTCACACTCACCACATGCCCACAGGTCCACAGCTTTCCCATATGGATCCTTGCGAAGGACTTCAGGTGACAGGTATCCAGGTGTGCCAGCAAAACCTGCAGCGTGGAAACAGACGGGCAAGGGTGGAGACAGTAAACATCTCATATAACTGCGGTACATTTCTGAAACTTCTTAAGATTTCACAATAACAAGTATGGAATAAAATTAGAAAACAAATAGTTAATAAGAAATATTAGAAAATGGTCTACTGTAAGCTTGAAGTGATTATCTTTTTTTTAGGAACAGGGCAGCCCACTTTCAAGTTTTATAATGCTAAGCAGTGAATGCAATAAGAACAGTCATTGCTATAAAATATTGTACTGAAATGTACATAGGGAAATATGGTGAAATTGCTTAATTCTCAGTTTGATAGATTTTCAGTTTTTAAGCCTAGTATGCCTGAAAGGGAAAACATTCTTCAATTGAAATGAGGAGAATTATAACTTAATTTTTATTGTGTTTCCAATAGCCTTTTATTACCTTTTTAAATTATGTTTATACCTACCATCAAAGTTTCACAACCGGCTATACCAAATTGATTGTCTTGTTTCAAGTCAACAGGACTCTGACATTTAAATTTATTGTAATTGCTTTAAATATTATTGGTGCATTATCTTCCAGTGACAGAATTTGTAAATCTTTTACTGAAGTCACCAGCGTGTTGTTTTCCACTGACTGCTAAACTTTCAAACGGGGGGTCTGTTCCAAAACAAGATCTAAACTCCTGCACAAGCTGATGGCTCCCCAGTAAGTGTTGCCTCCAGGGTCACAGGCTCAGATCGAATCCTCAGATGTGTGCGTGTGCGTGTGTGTGTGTGTGTGTGTGTGTGTGTGTGTGTGTGTAATCTTGCTTGGTTTCCCAGCCGCAATTCAAAGTCCTGCATGTGCTGTTCACACACTGCGTCCTGACTTGTACTCTCGGGTTTTCCACCTGGACTAAAAATGATTAGCGCCACAAAGTGCTTAAAGTTCAAAGTAGTGGTGTGATCTACAAATGCAATGATCTAAAGAACAAAATATGGGTAAATCATGTGTTATAAACCTAAGAAGAGAAATTATTCCTACAGTGCCTGCCTAGTCTATGGCATATGTCTTGCATTATTTAATATCATCTATTATCTCAGGAGAGGCAAATTTAATTAACATGGTTAAAATGGCATTTCCAACTGACTCAGTCTTTCATTTTAGGCACAAAGACAAAACTGCCCCTTCCCCCCACAGAACAGATTCTATTCTTTTAGACTTCACCGTGTTCAGACGACCAGCACAGTAACTACCTCCTTACGTGAGCTATTTAAACGCTGCTTTACAGCCAATTTATTGGATTTTTTTGTCCTTGCTGTCCAAAATTCACCCAATTCGAGGACACTGTCCATGTCCACCAAATGGACACAGTTATGCAATCAGGAAGCTTCCTTAACAGTTAACATCAAACAGCCCAATCCTCCAACACAAACACCTTCATTAATTTGTGAAATACTAGAAATGGTACAAAACTGAGTTTAAAGACATGCTACGAATCATGTTAAATAATTTGTCAGAAACAAACTCCCATACTCCCCTACATTTCCACGTGATAACCCTGACCTTATTTTTGGATTATGCAGCCATAAAGACTGTCTTGTTTTAATGTTTTAATGTTTAACTCTCATTAAAACAGCAATGTTTTAATGAGAGTGCAGCTTGTCTGTCTGTACCTGAACTTTGACAGAAAGCATTAGTTTTTTTAAATACCTGGGAAGCGTAAATTGTGACGCCGGTGAATTTCCAAACAACAGTAAATTGTTCAGTTTAAAATGTTGTCTCTCCAATGTAATGGAAACTCATTATGATTTGGCTAAGTGTTCCTGTGTTAAAATAATTTGATTCATTAGTACCAGTATATCCAGGAGGACTGAAAACTTTGAAAATTTTACATAACTGCCGCATTAAGCACAGGCATTGCTGCTTATTGGATGTTTAGTTTTGCCTTTGAAAACAGAGAAAAAGGAAGAACAAGACCTCTGAGTTAGTTTTAAAAATTATTTTTACATGCTGGGTCCTCTGTACAAAAAATAATTGCTTCAGAAAACCTTTTACTTGGAGTAGCACCCAATAAAATGTTCCTGTCACTTCCTTTTGATCCCAGTGGAGCAGAGAGAGAGAGGGAGCGTCCTGTAGCTGAACTAATGAGCCTGGATTTAGGCAGAAACACAAGCTTAGGTGCAGCTATGAGAGATTCACAGATCAAACACCCTCCTGCCTTCGCACCCCCCACCCCCACTCACTTTAGCTACGGTGCCTTGTCTCTTCTTTTGTTGTTACTTGTCCAAGATGGCAAAACAACGCTGTCATTGATTTAATTTTTACACTAGGCTGTAGAACAAGTTTTTCAGACTGTGATTGTCTTGAGCACATCACCCTTTTTAAAAACAATTGTAACAAAATAATAAAAAGCATTTGTGTGGCATTTAGTTTTTTTATCCAAAATGATTTTTGTACCTTCTTTAATAATTGCATTTAAACATAAAATCTGAAATAATTTACTAACTTCCAAGCATTTTCAATTGTTCATTTCAAAGAAAAACACTGTGCAATTCTGTTTGACTTGAAGGTGTTTTTGTCTCTCCTGGATTCTTTCCTTAGAGTACTTGTTTTTTGTGTTTGTCTCTGTGTCGGGAGCGAGACCACTTTGGATGTGTGCTGACTGTTTTGGGTTCCTTTGAAGTGCTTGTTTGCTAAGATGACATTCCACTGTACTGGGGGAAGGGGAGCTTGCTGTTTCTAAGTGACACTTACCAAACCAGGCCTGTTGGTCCCCTTCAACCTCAATGGCCAAGCCGAAGTCAGCCAGCTTTACGGCGGCTCCCTTGGACTTGGACGCCAGCAGCAGGTTCTCCGGCTGTGCATAGCGACAGAAAGGCTGTCAGGCAGCACGCGGACCCGGCCAAACGCCACAGCTCCTGTCCAGTCACAGATGCGAGCAATGCCAAGGCAACGCTTCAGTCTGCTAAGCCCTGCTTTTTGGCCCACAGCACATCATCCTCCATTCTACCGCTCAGGCCACGTCAGCCTGCACCCTTAAGTGCAAAAAAGTGGTGCAATGAAGATGGTGTGTCCTGGCTTGTGAGAAATGGATAAATCCCTTTAGCTGGGACCGTAGACTGAGTGACAGCTGTGTGTACCAATGCCTGTCCTGCTGTCCAGTCATAGGTGGGTTGCCCAGATCTCAGTTGTTATTGGCAACAGAAGGCAGAAGGCTGTAGCTGAACAGACTGAAGTATGGAGTGGGTGGTGTCTTAACATACATCTTACACGAGCACAGGACTCATACAGGTGCAGAATATGGCATAACAGTTAAGCCTCACTGCTCTCCAGTTTCACCATAACTGCTAACTTATAATCAGCCACTGAAGTTACTGAAGAGTACAGTAATCACCAATATCGGACTGTAGAAATGCCAAAAGAATATCGACTCTTAAAGAATGACCATGCAATTAAATGGAGAACATATATGATTACAATAATGTATATGACTACACAGACAATAAATTGTTTCATTTGTGTCTATCTAAACTCTTTTCTCCAGGTTCTAAATCACTGCAATCATTGACCCACCTCCAGGGAGGAACCTCTCTGCTGTGTAAACTCAACCCCACTCTCTTGCTCCCCATTAATCTAGACATCCAATTTCCTATTGACTGCTGTAGTAATCAATCCAACAATTACCCACTACACTAGTCTCATAACTCATGCTGGGGTTTTAAGGCTCTCTGTATAGCCAGCAATGCAGAACCATTCCTTGTGTCAATGTGACCTTATTTCTTTCTAACACAGTTTCAGTTAGTTAAATGTGTTAGCAATTAATTGTCACCAGCAAGATCTCCAGTAAAAGTGTTTAAGGATGTACAGACACTCTAAAACGAAAAAGTAGAGGAAAGCCATTTAAAGTCAGGCAGGAGCACATTTCAGGTGCTGTGGCTTTAGAGCTTGGAGCAATCATTTTTTGAAGTAGAAAAAAGTACAGAACATATATCACACCTTTAAAGTGAAAAACACACAAAAAGAAGTCTAGATAGGAAACAAATGTTAAGTCTATAAAATTAACTTTATGACCAACAAAACAAATGTCAATGTGTTCTTTGATGAGGATTCTAAATTGAGGAATAGTTCAATACAGCACTGAAGATAACGGAGCTTCCAAATCATATCAGAGTGTAGCATCAGCAGGTATCGTGAAAACAAGTCCAGAGAAGGACAAGGGAAATCACTGAATATGATGAAAATTGCGTAATCATTGGTAAATGGAAGTGCAGCCCACATCTTCATGCCTAGTAACTATGAGATCAAAGTCAACATCCTGGCAAAAATGCTGCAATACTTAATTCAACTTAATTCAGTGGCAGCACTGAAAAAGTGACACTATTCAGGTGATGAGATGGCAGATAATAGATAATAGATTTGGTATTTATTATTAGTATTTCTAAGCCATCTGCAGTGGGTTGGCACCCTGACCAGGGTGTCCCCCACCTTGTGCCCTGTGCTTTCTGGGATGGGCTCCAGGCTTTACCATGACCCTGAATTAGATAAAACCTGATAATATTATAAAAATGTCAAAAAAATATCAGGATAGTTCAGCAATGAGCTGTCAAAGATTATAGTCATCTTTGACACTTTTGATGTAGAAGTGCTGTGATGTTCACGTGACCCAGCGGGTCAACAGGTGAGCAATGGTGGGGACTGCACCACGCAGCTCGAAGGATTTCAAGCTTGAAAAACCAGAAATCTTCGTAAGACTGAAGACAAAAACAGTCAAAAACAAATTACTTGCACGTTTTAAAGGGCAACCTGTGTCAGGTGAAGAGTTTTTAAAAGTATCATTGGAGTAGGATGCAACGCAAGGGCAGATGGAGCAGATTAAAGAGGAATTTTAACAAAAAAAAATACAATAATCCCATTCTGGTCATTACCAGACGTTGACCCTCATATGGAGAGAATATTATGTTATATTCACCTTCAAAGGGAGAACTGCTGCCTTGTCTTCTGAGAAGTTTCTCTCAGCTCTCTGTCAGCATCTGTACTGTGTATATTAGCTTGTCCTCTGACAACTGATTTGTTTGAATTTTCTTGCACAGTCTTCTCACATAATAAATTCTGAAAATCAACTAAACAGTATCTAGGCCAGATTCAAGTGAACCTGAGGGATGAAACTATGCATGAATTTAACCTTCCAATGAAAATTATTTATCTATAGAGGTATGATGATGAATGTCCTTATCTGAAACTTTTAAGTCGGAAAGACTTCAAAGCTCATTGTAATATATACTTTTAAAAAATAATAATTTAAAAGCAGTCCACAAATTTTGTAGCAATGTTACACTGTAATTACATCCAAATGCAATTCCAACTAATAGAGTCCAAACTTACAGTATAAATACACACAACCACAGTTTCAGTTGTGTCTCTTTGTATTTTGATTATATTGACTCTAAATGTTCTTATTGTTAGAAGCCTTTTAAAATATTCTCATTTTAAAACACAAAGTTTAAATATTGATTATTTTCTCATTAAACAAAACAGGAACCCATGAGAGGAGCTTTAAAGTTTAGCCTTACAGAAATACTCACTTTTACCTAATAGTAGCTTCGGACATTTTGGATTTATTTCTAGGTCTTGGTTTCTCACAAAATGTGTGTGGTTGTTTTATAAATATTTGGTACAATACTCTTGCTGGTTAAAAACATAACAAAAAATAAGCATAAAAAAACAAAAACAATTAGTTTAAAGAAATCGAAAGAACACTTTCTGTTACCAATGTTGAGTCTGGACTTCTATGGGTTGTGGTTGGTAATCATTAATTAATTAATAATTGACTGTACGACAGCGACAACAGCTGGACATTTTCCATTAACATAAAACTAAAAATTCTTTCAGATTTGACTCACTGTAGTTTAGTTATCACCCGATGGCCACCAGCTAAAGCCAGGACTGGTAAAAACTGTCCCCTGGAATTGCATTATGGAGACAGGTGAAAGCACAGGTGTTCCAAAGGCCAACCTTACCTTGAGGTCTCTGTGCACAACCCCCATTTGATGACAGTGGAGCACAGCTTCCAGTATCTGCTGGATGCAGTGGCTGACAGGAGAGGAAACATTTACCCATTAATTGTGTGTGCTCACAAATCGGTTAATGCTCATCTGTCAATGGAGAACAGACATGCTTATAAGCCGTGTTGCTTTTGAAGCTCAGAGGCTTCGTGCGCGACAACCCTCGGGACTTTGACATCCATCCAGTTCTGTTTCTTATCTGCTTTCACATTATTCTTCTCGTACTCCAGATCAATAGCACCAAGTCAATATTCACCTTTTCGCTACAGGTCTCTGACAGGACATATTACACACACAGCTGAATGCATTTGCTCTTTAGTGTCTTGCCAATACAAAAATACCTCTGATGCTGGTGACTGAGGAAGTCATTTCTGACAGTTACTTCTGCAACTGAAATGTTACCGTGCAGCCCTATGGGCCATAGGCTTAATATTAGTGTAAATGTTGAAGTCTTCATCATCATTTGACCATGCAGTAGAAATGCTGTGGGTAAATGAGAAGGTGAAGGTAAGGCGGTGCGATCATCACCTGGCGTCAGCTTCACTGTAGTATTCCCTGGCCACGATGTCTTCGAAGAGCTCTCCTCCTGTCACCCTGGACAAACGGGACACAGCAGTGGTACTCATAAAATCTGATTAGATGAGCTGGGTATTTATGACAGGTTGGAAACAGAAATGATGGCAAAAAAGCAAAGAAAAAGCCAATTATAATTACTCAAAAAAAAAAAAAAAAACAAAAAAATCTGACTTGTTTTAGAAAGGGTGGGGTGAGTGGAGTCATTACAAAGAAAGTGCAACAAGGATGTCAAGGAAGAAAGACATTCTTTAAGACTTTCTTTTTGTTCTTTAAGACTTCAATGTCTTAAGGTTGAAAGGATGTGTTTGTGTTTCTTCATGTTTTCCAGTCTGCCAAGGATGGATTTGCTTTGACATGTTGGCCTGATACTCTGGTGTGTACAGAGAAAGCTGCACTTTCAAAGGTTCCCTACTTCTTTAAAGATGGGGACTGGTGAGTTAACCTTTCATACATGCACAGCGTGGTACTGGGAGGACAGTCATGTCCATCAGCAGCTGTGTCCTACTTTTGAATGGGCAGGTTATAAAATGGGCTTGCAGAATGTCAGATAGACATAGACAATTCCTGTTTTCTTGCCTCATAGACATAAGAAAAGACACAACAACTGAATATCTTTGTGGACCATGACAAAGGTGTGATCTTCCACTGAGAATATACATGTACAGTGCATTTACTATACCAACCAGAAGTGTTTCCAAAACAGATAAGGTGGGACAAACTAGATTACAAAGCTCTTCGATCTTTTGTCCCTCTCACCAAAAAACGTCATATATATCTGTCTCCGACCATACCCCCCCCCCCACCCCTTCCCCAATGTTCCCCAAAATGTGTGTTTAGATTTACAATTAATTGGGTTCATCTTGGCAGCACGGTGGTCAGCACTGTTGCCTTGCACTTCCAGGCCTAGGGTTTGATTCCTGCTGTGTGTGTGTGTGGAATTTGCATGTTCTCCCTGTGCTTGGTGGGTTTTCTCCTGGTTCTTTGGTTTCCTCCCATGATCCAAAGACATGCAGGTTAGGTTGATTGGTGTCTTCAAACACCCTGGTGTGTGTGTGTGTGTGTGTGCCCTGCAGTGGGTTGGTGTCCCCTGCCCTGCGCCCTATGTCTCCTGGGATGGGCTCCAGGCTTCCCATGACCCTTAACCGGAAGAAGCGGTGTAGAAGATGACTGACTGTGTTCAGCTTTTAAACTGAAAAGAGCACGTTTTTCACCGTGTTCTTTCTGACACCAAATGTTATGGATTAACTGCAGTAGGTTCTTAATTAAACAACACTGAAACATAGCAGAGTGTCGGTTTGAAAATGCAGCTGTCACTGTCAAATCAGTGTAAAGCCGCTGTCATACCACTCTAGTTTGTTCTAGACTCAAATCAAATTGAATTTTTTTCTGCTTTGGCTGTTTGCCATTTTAAACTCCTGAATTATAACAGAAATTACTCAGATTATTCTCTCATAATCCAATAAGAAGTATCCATTCTGGAAGAATTGTGCTTTGATGGAACATAATTTTAAATACAGATAATAATATAATTTTAATTTAGTATTTCAGAAAACTATTTAATGTTTAATTACTATCAAACACTTCCTTTGTCTCCTTGTATACTTCTGTAAAAAATTAAGTAACTTTGCAGAACAGTTATAATGAAGTTATAGCAATTCATAAGGAATATAAATTTTTAAATTTCAACTCAAGTGAGAGATTTTGAAAGTTTGAAAGTGCCATTTTACTAAGTTGTGCTTTTCCATTTTCTGTTATTGTTTCAGAGTTTAGAAATACTGAATCATTCAGATGATTAAACTCCATTTGTGTCACATGGGCTGAAATGACCTCAGAGAACTTGAGCGTTCAAGGACCAGCATACGTGGGTGTGTTAGGGACTGTTCTCCTTAGCTGCCTAATTGGGGGAATGTCCTCAGGAGACATCTCTCACTCTCCCTCTTTCTCTCTCCCTCACACACACATCCACACACACTCACACACACATCCACACACACACACTCACACACACACACACACACACACACACACACACACACACACACTTCCCTTCCACTGTGAAGTGTGTACTGGGGTGAAGAGTAACAGGAATTGACATCATTAGCTGAAAAAGCCATATACTATGTTTCTGAGATTTTACATGGTGTCCAGGAATGCAGAGAGAAAATTTAATTCACACACAAGCTCTGGCATCAATTCAAATCTTCATAATGAAATGACATGAGCAGAGATGTGTTTAGTGGGCCAGGCACTTTGACACAATTCATTATTGTACAATATCGAAATTAGAGAATCGATGTCATGATTGCATGACTCTGAAAGAGTAATATATAGCATTTAGGGATATTGACCAATCAATTGGCAATTGTCACGCAATATTTGTTACATGTGTTTAGCATCAGAGTGAATGTCCGAGTAACCCCTCCATGTGAGACTAATTCTCCACACTTAATGAGTATATAATGCAATAATGCACCAGTTTAGTTCAGAATGTGTCTAGTTATTTGTTAGAGATCTCCATAATGTAAGAGGACCAATGTTGTGTACTAACTTTATTACGACATAAACTGTGCCATTTGTTCTAGGGAGCATAATAAGCTAACCAAATTTATTTTAAAAAAGTAATAAATAATAAGAAAACTAAAATTTAAGAAATCTGATGCTCAGCACCTAAATCAAGGAGACCTGATATCAATGACAAATATTACCGTGCACAGAAATCATCTTTTACCCAAACTCATGAAGGCTTCTAGTTGATGGGTTACCTAAAAAAAATCTTGTGCAAAGTGGTGTCTGTCAGCAGCTTTGTGGACGGTAGACCAAAGACCTGTCTACAGGTGTCTCCTTCGGACCACACACTGGGATGCTGGAAGCTATCTCAAGTCTGTTATGTAATTGCAGTCCAGGTTACGGCAACAAAGCAAGCAGCTGCCTCTCCACCGCACCCAAAGTGAGAGCGGATGTGGCCGCGTTTCTGATTCCAGCTCTCTTATTTTATAGGAGCGCCAGCCGAGTGTCAAGCCCATTCTGATATGAGATGCCCTCTAATCTCATGAGACAGCGATCCAAATGCACGATTAGGCCAGGTTCTGCAATATCTGCAGTGATAACATTCTGGAGCGACTAATGTTATCCGTCTGAAAAGCAATTCAGCTTTAATCTGCACACTGAACCAGCAACTGGGTAGCACAGGTTTTCCCCCCCCGCCCCCCCTCTACACTTTTGTCTCAATCTCAGTCCAATCAAGGGCAATTTCACACTGTGCATAGCCTGCAATCAGAGGCTTGTCTACACGTCACTAAACTAACGCCCCAATTGGGGACTTGTGGTCTGTCCACCTGCCTCTTCTTTCCTTATTTGGACTTTTTCCTGTTCTTGCCGTGTAACAGCATAAACTCCACAGAACTGAATGTTCACACACTCCTACATCAACACTGCTAATAAGGTAAGTCACTGCCTCCACCACCCTTCTCAAAACCATGCCTGAAATTTATTAGAATTCTACGTGATTAGAAAAAGGTCACATTGACACACATCACATGCTAATGAATTTCGTTTCTGGATATGCCCTAAATCAGTGTAAAACAACTCATTTGTTCTTTTTGAATTTAGCAACCTTTTCATAGTGTTATACACACAGTAATGTAGTCCAGTATATATTCAGTGAAAATGATAATTGTCCGAACAAGGTTTAGTCATTAGTTTATGTAACAATTCTTAGTGTACTGAAACTCACTGAAAACGTATGTTTATGTGAATTCAGGGTGGTTTGACAGGTGTCCGGCTCAACACCACAGAGACACTCAAGTGGTTCTCAGACCAGTTGAACAAAGCCATTGACATGATGGACAGCAAAACACATCTCTTACTAAAGTACTTAATATTTAAATTAAAAATTTGTAATAACTAATTACTATTACTAATAACTAATATCTGTATGAGAAAAATTGCACATTCTGCAAATTCTCAATATTCTGACAATTTTCTTTGCTCAGTCCTGAAGTGTCTAGACTATAAAAATGCTGGAAAAGACAATCGGATCTGCCACATGCCTGAGGATCATTGGTGCTCCACAGTCCAAACTTTGAGAAAAACTGCTGTACAGGGAACTGTGACAGAGGCCAAATAGAGACCAAATCTCCTGGCAGCCGCAGTACTCACAGGTCGAAGATAAGATAGTGGTATCCCTCCTCCGAGATGCTGTCATGGAGACGCACTGCGAATGAAAGAGGACACTTTCTGAAAATTATGGCAATTTCTCCCTTTTGTTGGATAAAAATCCAGTGGACAGACATTTGGGGAACACACTGGCCTAAATAATGACAAAATTCTGATTAATGTGTCAGAACTATGGTTTCATGTGAAAATTTATTAGTAAATACCAAATGTTATGCACTATTATGCAGCATTGCAATGAAAATAAACAATTGAAAAATTAATTTGTAATTAAATTTTCCTCAGACCCTTCCTACATGTATTTATGACCATGAACAGACACACACAAACAGGCAGATACACACACACACACACACACACACACACACACACACACACACACACACACACACACACACTTGGGTCCTCTCCTGCTCTCTGTTTGTGTGTGTGTGTGTGTGTTTGTGTGGGCGTGCATCTCTGTATGAATTTTTATTACAAATAAAAAAGTAATTAACAATTATTCTATCACGCTTAATTTGTTCATCTTTAAGAGGAGATGAGGTTTCCATGGACAAACCCAATTATACAAATAAAAACTGGGTTGTCATTTGTAGTCCAAATGCACACATATAGGTAGTAAAGCAGGTCAACAGCTAAAACTGAGTTTTATTCCACCCCCCACTTTGAGTGGGTGTCTTACAGTTCCCTCTCACAGTCTCAAGAGCTCAGGTGATTAAGTGACTCTAAGGTGTGTTTTTGATCTGGGGGTGCCTAGTCTTTAATCCCACACTTCCTGGGACAGGGTTCTGGCAATCCAAGGCAGATGGACTTTTAACTGATAGTGGATATAATCCATATACCAATTAACTAGTACTAGTGCTGAAAGCATTAACATTTCAGAAGTTATTCTGTACAATATAACAATGCATACTGAATGTTAAGCCACAGGTCTGAATCATAAGTGTGGATGTGAGATTAAACACCTCACATTCTGAAATTTTCATAATAGATTTTATTAGATACATAACTGAGACACAAATTTCACAATGAAATGCAACGGATGTTTTTGTTTACTGACCATATACTCAGCAAATTTGGACTCCTTTAAAATAAATTCCTTCTAAACTTGTTTTCCATTCTAATCAGTGGTAAAGTACAGCAATGCATTTTATATAACTGTAATATTTACAAAAGGATACTCTGAATTGTTCCAAAACTGTTAGTAGTTTTCATTATTTGTACATGCACGCCACACTAATCATGCATAATTCATACCTGAACAGTCTGTATATCAAATGTCTGCATTACATAAACAATTTACATTCTAATGCATACCAAAGTAATTCTAAATTCACCCAAAAAATCATCCTAATTACTTAATACCATGAACAATCAGTTTAGTGACATAACTATGAAATAGGAATTGCTGTTGTAGAACTAAAGCAACAAAAAAAACAAAGAATTCTTCAGCAGACGAAGGACTTCCTTGATTATTATGCGAGTCATCTCAGTGCAAGCTTTCCATAAATTTTGTGCCTTTCACGCATGACTTCAGCAAGCTGATCACCGCCGACAACATTTGAAATGTTCGGTTTTATTTGATCTCTTCAAAGACAGATTGTGGTAGATTTCAATCAACCTGGAGCATACCTCTCCATCTGTCACCAAATTTAATAAGTTTTAGGAAATCAAGCTTTAACCCTACACTGTGAACTGCCCTTCAACCTTCCATCGTCTTTTCAACTTCTGCCAAGTCTTTCTTTTCCATTATTCGCTTTACTTTAGGGGCTGCTTTGAGCATAGCATATGGTATTTATATTCATAGTTTGGATATCAAGAATAAGGATAACAAGGTAAGAGTGGATACTATTGCTTAGTTTTTTGCTTCTTTGAAAACGTGTTTATGTCAAGATATTACATAAATCTGATCACAGGTCACCCTTCGGTGAAAATATCTCAACCAAGAGTCTTGTCCCTCAAAGTGGCCATTTAAATTTTTGTTCCCTATTTCTCCACCTAGTTTGGCGGTAAATAACTCCACTCTGAGTGTGAAAATGTCGAACAACTTCCCGTAGGTGGTGTCAGCCTTTAGCTTTCTAATGCAGACACACCAAAACCAGACAAAAACAAACCATTGCAATAAGCTGTTACCTATAGCCACAAGCTTTAAATGTGGTTGGAAATTTAATGCGAGGTTGGATATTGGACAGATAAAGATATTGTAAGGGTAACAGCTTGCAGCTCAACACAGCCTCCCAGCATGCCTGAATTGTATTATCGTGTTGTGTTACCTCTCTACCATCCTTTATGACTCCCTTTCTCTCATTCCTGTATGCACTTTACCAGTAGCCACTCTCTTGTGAAGTGTATTGTTATTCATAATGTATTAATCATACAACTGTCACATTTTTCTTTTCTTGCAGGGGCTGTTGACCATTTGTCCATTACTCTTTTTCAATCTCTCATTGGTCAGTTCTTCAGGTCCAGACAGACGCGCTCTTGGAAAACTGAAGGCACCCTAGCAGTACCGTCTGCCCTTTTTCTTACTTTATCTCAGCAAGACGTGACGCACACACCAACGCACCAATTAAAGTGATCTCAGGGCTGACCGCAGGCGGCCTCGCAGTGCCAGCGGTCTGCAGCGGAACGCGACGCTCCCGCTTTGCGAGAGGTCGGCGCTGATCAGAACCGACAGTCCAGGCAGGAGCGAGGGCATGGGGCAGATGGATTCCGCAGACTTTCCCTGCCAGCTGTCTGCCCCACACGGGCCCTGTGACAGCCTGTGCAGCCCTGAAACGTACGTGGGGACGGCTTGTGGCCAAATGCCATCACCCACTTTCACTGATTATGTCTCAGCCCATTACAGCTACAGCTTTGAACCCTCCTGGCAGAGCTGGTCTGCTCCAGGTATGTTTTCTGACTGTGTGTAGCTAAAACAGGCTTTGCTCGGGCTGTTCCACTGAAAATCACATGAAGATGGAAAAACAAAAAACCAGCAAGAAGGAAAATTAATCACTCCATGTGCCTGTGCAGTTCAGCTCATGGCATTAAACCTTACCAGACGTTTCTCATTGTCACTACAAACTGGTAAGGATGTAACTAACCTTAGCTGACACAGAAGTGTTTTTAATGCTTTCACAGCGGTTTTAAATAAACAAAAATTTCTAAAATGGCTCCACCTTATATATCTTCTTGGATGTGGGATTTGAATTTAATTATCGATTTTAAAATAAGACAGCACTGTGTCCTGTTAGGCTGTTATTAACACATGAGAATGTTAACAGGATAATCATTGCCCAGGAGAGTACAGGTCCTCTTGACTAATTAGTTTTTGCAGGGATTCTGCAGTGGGCCTTCGGCTGTTCTTCTGTTGACAAGTGAGGCTCACTGATTTCTCTCCTCACTCTTCACAGAGCTGATGCAAGGGCAGCTTGTACACCTCCAGTGGAGGGACCGCGTCTGCATCTCTTGTGTCAGTCCCTACAGCTGGGGATTAAATGGCTATGTCCAGTCGCCAATCACAGCTATATACTTACACTCTCAGAGGACACATGGCAGGGGTTGTTAGAACCACAATCAATGGTCACTCATGAGTGCTTCTTAATTAGCTAATATTTTCTCTGTTGGATATTCAGATCCATCTTACCTCCAGAGGAGTAAGCACAAAATCACAGTCATGTACGTATCAAACAAATACTGCACAAATAATTAAAGGTTTATTCATGTATCTTTAATATGCATGTAGTATAGGCTTATGAATGCAAAATGGCTAAACAACTGTGGTTTGAGACGTACACATCCTGAATGAAAACGTACCTTGCGAGGTACGGATCAGCACATAGTCTTATTGGTTAATAACGGGTCTTTTTTGCCAGTCACTGTGCACTTATGTCTCTTATGAATACAGAAGTAAATAACTCAGTGGTGTTGGGAAAAACAAATACGCCATATGCTAATATACATTACATGCTGTAAATTACATTGGACCATATGCATCTGAGTTTAAGCGTGGCTGATCCAACAATACAGCATGTATATTACAGTTTAAAAGCATAAGCGAGATTTAAACTGCAAGCAGAATTTAAATGAGGCACATCAGTATGCAATGTTAAAGGGGCCATTCATTTAAACGAAAAAATAATGTATAGTAAAATTTAATCTAATAATTACATTAATTTGTGTATCATTTAGTTAATTAAAAAGAGTAAATCACTTGCTATATAGCAGAATGTGTTTTTGCACTGTTGGTACAGACAAACTGAGCTGTTGGTGTAGAACAACATGATGCACAGAAATGATTTCTACAAGGAGCACTCACTGCCAGACATCACAGCCAGCTCCAGTAACTCTTACAGTTACATCCCCTATTGGATTCATTTATGTCTGCAAAGTTTAGTTTCAACTATGTGTGACTTCGTATTAGATTTTCTGATTCTGGGTATGCAGAGGTGAATAGCTTGAGCTGAAAACAATCCTAGTTTATAAAACTTATACTTTTCAATTGATTTCAGTAAGTAAATGCACATATACCAAATCTCAATACCAATATCAAATTTTTTGATAATTCATGCTTTAAATGTGGATGAAATGGACCTATCCTGTTTGATAAAATGTGAATGTACTGCAGCCTTTTTTCTCACATTTACAAATATCAAAGCATTTAAAACTATACTGATACTATACTGTTTGCTTTTTACTTATTAGTGTTATGAATGACAATGAGACATTTTGCCTTTACTCCTCACCCTTTGGTCCAACAACAGGAAATGATGTCATGTTGGTGTCCTGCAGGGCTTGCCTTTGTGTTACACAAGCTCCTGTGTGTCAGCGCTGTACTTTACATCGCACTAGTGTGTGTCTCCAGTGGCTGTTGCTGTGTGTGTGTGTGTGTGTGTGTACATGAGTATCAGTGATGTGTTAGGGATTCACAAAGGAAGGGCATCGCTTGGGAGGAGGATGGGGTGTGTGCCCCCCCCACCCCCCTCATCTCCACTGCTGGGAGCTCTTGAAAATCCAGCACTCACATCTGCTGAAGTGTTGTTGAAAGTGTTAAGGCTCTGAATAAAACATAGCTGTTGAAAACCTAAATATTTTCACGTATATGAATCATTTTGTAATTTCACAAAGTGGAATGATGCCACAGGAGGAGACGGCATGCTTTTGCTCCTGAGCCGCCCACTCCGTGATGTGGAGGGTGGGGGGAGGAATTTACAGGGACACACAGCTGGGACAATATAGCATTGGATGATTACATTGTCAACGCAGGGTTTTTAAGTGTACACGAGCTAGCTTTGCAAACAGAGCTTAACAGAATGTTTCACTGAACTTCAGCAGCATATCACAGTTAGAAAAGGTAACAGGTCGGTCCGGCTGGATCAGAGAAGCATGACGGGTTCTTGGCTGTATTGGCTGTAATATCGGAAGGTTAAATAGATACTGTTATGCAAGGCTTTTCATTGCTGCCAGCTCAGGGGGCCCTGCTGTATAAATATGAATAATTTTACTACAGGGGCTTTTAAAGCAAATATGCAAAGACCTGAAGGGTATGCGGCAATAGCAGCTAATGCATTTCTGCTTTCACCTAACAGACAGGGGAGTAAAACAACAACAGACCCTCTGAGTTCGGCTGCTACATTTCTTTTTGCTGTCATATTTTTATATCTGCACTGAAACTCCTCCCGCGAAGGAGCTTTCCTTCAATTCTGTTCCTCTTCCAGTTTTTTTTTGTGTTACAAGTCATGACAGGATCTCCAAAACACGATGAAAAGAAGGAATAACAATAAATTACTAAATTTATAGGGTTTTATGGAGGGCGCTCCAGGCTCCAGAATCTGATCACGACTGGGCTTGCTTCTCAGTTGGCTTGACAAACACCTGTGGCTCCAGAAAGATGCTCCTCCTGGCGCGAAGTAACGTTCATTTCATCTATTTCACTGTGCATTCGATCTAGAAGAACTTGGCTTCAAGCGCTGCATCTGACAGACCTCTCCAGTGCAGTTCTCAGCCGTTGGACATGAAACACGGTTACTGGCCGGACTGACTCACCAATGTTGGGATGTTTCAGAAGCCTGCAGATCCGCGCTTCTCTCTCCAGCTTCTGGTGGTCTGTGGACACAGGAGACACGTCTATTGTTTTTGACATTTAGAAAACGTTGGGAAATAATTTCGACAAATTTTACCACTTAATCAACCAAATCCTGCTCAGCAGACAAAGTGAGAAGCAGGCAGAGCTAGCTCTCAAAATCTGGATCCATGTAGGTTATGAAAGCCGTGATAATCTGGAATGGATTTAAACGTAAACACATTAATCTGGATGCAGTTACCATGGAAATAACCCTTCAACAAGGTGATTCACAGTTTATACTGAATGACAGCCAGCATGCAGTGGGGCACTTGAACACAACAGCCAAACTCCTGTGGTTTTTAAACCAGTTACACTTTTGTAATTTACTTTAGGTTCCACAGATGCTGTGTCACCAGAACCTCTGTCCCATATCAGATTTCCTGAACTGACATGAACCTTTTTTACTTTCAGGCTTTTACTGAGGTTGAGCAATTAAAACTGCTCTAAGAAATTAATATTTTTTGCATCTTTGTATAATTTAGTGTTTGTGACTATTTGAGTGCCTTTCTGTTGATCGGATCCTAATTTTGAATTTATTAAATTCTAGTGTCTCTTCACTAAATCAAAGCTGGAAGGAGAATCAGTAAGGGGCCTAAAATGAAGTCTAAAACCAGTAAGTGTGCTAGAACAAAATGGCTACTCTACATTTTCATTCATTACAATTTCCTGTTTCTTAGAATCATTTTATGTACTTCTTGCATTTAGATTTCATGGTGTTTAATGTTATTGCAAAAGAAAACATCGCTAATGTTAAAAAGGAAACAATAAGAAACAGCATTGAGTGTAGTTATGGCCTTTCCTGGGACTTCCTTTATTGACCAGTAATTTCCACTGATATGTAGGTATACCAACAAACACTCCAGAGCTCCATGGCCATGATAACTGAATCAGATCAAGTCAGCTATGGCTTAGTGAGGCATGACAGAGCTGCATGTGCACATTCCTGTCGCCATGGTGAGTGTTCTCTACTTTTAGATCACCAGTCCAATATCAGCCCGTTCTAATTCAAATGACAAGTGTCTGACAGGCTGTCAGAACCCAGTGCTGGAGTGCTTACAAGAAGGCAAAGGCATAGGAAAACATGAAGGGAATTTCAGGTGCACACATGGATGAACTGGATTCTTGTAGCAGTTTGGGTGCGAATATGCTAAGAGGTGAGGCACATGAAGGCTGACTGGGTTTCCAGGGAAAAGGCTAATTAAGTAGTTTAAGGAACCCCGATTTGGAAAGTTCACAGTTGTATATTCTTTGGGCATTGTCTTCACAAGCAGGTTTGCAGCAATAGTGAAAGATATTGCGCTACTTCAAAAGCAGGTTAGTTAAACTAGCATTAGGGAAGTAGGATTGTGCAGTCAGATGTGTTCTATCTTTGGAGTGTTTGCACAATACTAATGATGGGTCAGAATATGAGTGCCTGCAGAATTCACACCACTAATGCCCTTGTTTGCCCTCTTGCTTGCCTACAGCCGTCATCATTCCCACCACTTCTCTAGAAGTGGAGGGAGGCCGGTAGGTGTCCGGGGTACTTTACTGCAATTTCTATCTCAGTGATGAATAAATCATCTGTACTGTAGAGGTGTCTGAAACTGACATGTACCCAGATGTTAGCAACGACCAGACAATCATGTGCCCCTCTCAGAGTAGGATGCACGGACTGGCGATTATCCTATCAGCTCTGATCATCTGCTGTGGCAAACAGCAAACCTTTTACTCCTGTTGACATCTCATTTACTTCAAACAAACGTGCCTTTTTGAA
This sequence comes from Chitala chitala, assembly GCA_025773905.1. Classification (NCBI taxonomy): domain Eukaryota; kingdom Metazoa; phylum Chordata; class Actinopteri; order Osteoglossiformes; family Notopteridae; genus Chitala; species Chitala chitala. The sequence continues at coordinate 1,201,584 of JABJVR010000041.1, read as the reverse complement.
TTTAATATACCCCATATAATAAAGTACAAATTTTAAATATTTAGCCCAGTGAGAAATGTTGCACATATGAAGTGTATCATTTTACGTGTGAAAGAGATATTACATACATTTGGCAAGGTTTCTTTTCCTTCCCCTCTGGCTATTGCATTGTTAGTGTAACAAAATACTGTAAGCAGGGCTATGTGATGGACTGGTGTTGCTAGGCAACACTCTGGAATGTACCAGTAAGAGTACAGAATTATGCGATACATTTAGACAAAAACACGGAAGGGAAACATCTGGAGGATCACATGAACCTTAATACAAAAAATATATATATATATCTCCAAAAGTACTTTTTGGAGCCAAATGAAGCTATAAAGCTAACAAAGTGAACAGCACCTGTCTGAGGCCAAAACTGCTTAATTCTATTTCCTTCTGTTGTTCTTAACAAACAATGCGGTTTTGTGCAACATTTATGAATAAATGAGCGAGTAATTAAGTGGCGGATTAGGTGGGCGTTTATGAGTTCGGGGGACGTTTCTTTAATGCCAGAAAAGGAGATGCACACAGGGAGAACTGTGTCCCCTCTCATTACATTTACCACCTGTTTGTAGGTTCAGCTCATGGTCAGATGAAACGGGTCTTTGTAATATCAGGCTGCATTTGTCTTTTTTCCATCTCAGGACGTAACCGGAAATCATTGGGCTCCCTGACTAACACATCCGTACCAGTAATTCACACTGAGCAGCCAATAATGTTGGAAATAACTCTGTTGTTCTATGCAGCCTCCCCCCCCAAATATGGTGTTTCCAGAAGGAAATTCTGTCCGTGTTAGGGAGAACAGAACATGGCTCTTCTGCTCAGTAATGTCAGGTCGCCACAACTTCTCTGTGTTACAGCGTTCATTAGCCTTTTTATGCCAGTATATTGGGGTTAAACATCACACTGCCAAACACGTACCGTGCCACAAACACTGCGAGATACATTACGCGAGAACTTTATCTGATTTAAAAATGTCCTCACTACGTCTGTACGCTCTGGCTCTCCGAAGTCTGGAGTTCTTACAAAGACAGATCCTTTCACACCTTGTTCCCGTTGAGCGAAGCAGGGGGAGGCATTGGGGGGGGGAGTGGGTGGCTTGTGTTCCGACAGGAGTGAGCAGCGCTTGTCAGAGCTGAAGCTGTCTGAGTCTCACAGGGTTCTGCCTGGCAAGTCTGGCTTGGTTGCAGTTTATCTCAGTGCCAGGGAAGGAGGCTTGTTGCATGCAGTGCAGCGATGCCTCCACTAAGCCCATACTCAGCTAGGCAGGTCTGGCCCGTCTGCACCAGACCCACAAACCCAAGGCATTAGACTCATGTGTTTACTAAGGTCAGAGCAAGGCCAGACAACAGTGGATGAAGTGTAGGATAAGATAACGGACGTCTTACCAACCTTCCTGAAGCACCACTGTAATTTACAGTGGAGACATTAACCTCACTAATGCACATAACTATCTGGCACATAAAGGACTGTGGTTCTGAGCAACACTGCGAGCTGCTTGTGAAAATGGGGCCTGCCAAGTAAAATAAGTCACACAGATTCGTCACAGAAAGGGAATGGGCGAAAGGCAAAAAACAAGAGAAAGGCACGGTGCTGGCAGAGCGGAGCTGCAGCAAGTCGACGAACCGGGATGCCATTGTGCGTGCTATTTCTCAGGTACACTTATATCTGTGAACAGGCCTTAGATTAGATAAAATGCCATCATTGCGTAACGCCTTTCCCCGCTGATGTGTATGTGTGTGTGTGTGTGTGTGTGTGTGTGTGTGTGTGTGTGCGTTATTGTGCGCATGCACAAGAAGGAATGTGCGTGCTTTGCACTGTATGTGCCTTTGCATGTGTGCATCCACTCGTTCTAGTTGTATCTGTGTATGGGGGGGGGGTGTCCCTGCTTGTGATGACAAGTAATAAAATTTCTCTGCCCTCACCCTAATCCTCACGTCCTTCCAATCCAGCCCACTCTGATGCCCCTGTAAGAGACGAAACACAGCCTGATAGCCTACGGTGACCTTTGCCCTCTGCAGGGCATCCACCAAGGGTAAAGTGACCAGCACCACGTTGCATGTAGCCATCATTCCATTTAATGCACTGCAGGCCACATGCTGCTATTAATCACGCTACTGCTTTAATTCAGTGCGGCTCTGATGCTACTGGGAAACGCATGCGGCTTCTTACAAAGGGAAAAACACCCATAAGCTAACACCCTTGGGCACCTCCTAGGCTGGAGTGCAAAACATACATCCTAGTAGACAATCTAATTAAATACACAAAGTATGCAGCAGTGCTGACTGTATGGGTCATTACTTTTAACACCCCATTATAGCTGGACATTTTCAGCAGTGGAAGTAAAATACAAGCAGTTTGCGAGAGCACATCCAAAGGTCTGATATAACCAGGTGTTCTGATGTAACACAGCGTGGCAAAGAACGGAGAGTAAACGATAACCTGGCCGTGTTTGTTGTCATTTTCACAAGACGTATATATTTCTTTTATGTTTGAAATTTGACGCTGGCTGTCCCATTCAGATACCTTACGCAGATTTAATTCTTAGTTCTGCGATCTGCCTTCATCGCATTTATTTCCTCGGTTGACGTAAAAGTCAATGCTGTTGGAGTATGATGTGCATTTCCCCCATGCATTGGGCATACATCGGCACTAGATAACCATGGTAACCATCAGCCAGTCTAATTAACATACTTGTTTGGAACAACACTGACATTTAAAGTAAAAGCTGGTAATAACTGATTAGTCCTCCGCCGCATTAGTGCAAAAGGCAGCCTTGGCTTTTTTCACCTTTTCTTGTTTTCGTACAAATGCATTTCTTTTGTTTGCTCTTATCAGATTTCCAAATAACAGGCAACTGATAAACTGCCTGTAATTCTGAGAATTGTGAGGCACAGAGAAGCCCACAGGCATTATGCCCTATAATTCTGATAACTATGTTCTCAGCTGCTTTTAACAAGTAATGGGGTTGGAAACAGTTACTTTCAGAGGTGTCAGGTTGCTGCCCTAACCTCATTTTTAAAAGACCCTGATTTACACTTTCCTCAATTATGAAACACACACATGTGAAGAGCTAGCAAAAACTATTTGAGTTCATTGAACTTATTTTTTATCACCACAGGTGCCAAGTAACAAAACATACATCTGTTATTCAGGCCCCTTGGAAGTTTAGGTGATAGACATGGTAGCCCTTGTGGCTACAGCCAGTGGTCAGCCAGTGCACCAGGAAATTAATTTTGCGAGTGTTATTTCCAGCGCACACGTCTGCTCTCATAATCTCCAGAGTGTCACCACTGGGAAGAGTCTACACTGTGACTCACAGCACAGCAGGCAAACTGTGAGTGAGGGTATACTGTGATATCCTTCCCTATACTCATCAAAGCTGTTATTTATCCTGACAAAGAATATCTATTGCATCCCTCAAGCTTCCCAATCATACCCACACACACACAAACGTATCCTTTTACTACCAGAGTTTTAAAGAAGGTGAGTTTTTCTACCTATTTAGCCATATGCTGCCGGGGCCAAAATGGAATCTATGTGCTTGTCTCGGGACCCACGCAGTGATAGATTCACGCCTTCTTAATCAAGAGATGTCATGGGGGGGGGGGGGGCATTAAGGTTACGGGGGGCCATAAGAGTAACAGAGATGATAGTGTCAATCTACAATTCTGTTTATTTGTGACTGCACTCTGTTGGAATTTGTAGTCTAAAACCATACTCACTTTGAGGAACCTCAGGCAATAACAATGCATTATTCACTGGTGTAGGTCAGATGAGGTGCTGAACTGCATGGCTTACTATTTCAAGCTGGCAGGGGAAATGTATTAAGAAGATTCAATCAAGTCAATAGAATTGTTTAAACCTCCCCCATTTTTTACACAGATGTAAGGCTCAGAACTCCCATAGATCCTAGTTTAGCAAGTGATAGACTGCAAACCAGTGCATTAAAGATAACATATCTTAAAGCATTGGTCTTGTGACAAACACTATCAGCTTTTCTAAGACTGCTGCAATTGTGAACTACAGCTGTAAACAACACTTTTTTTGGCAAGGAACAGAGCAGATCGCTACCCTGCTTTTCTGTATGTAAGCTTTTAAGCAAAGGAGAGAGATAAGCATTTTTACACCATTCATTTTAAGGTTCTTGTGGCTGGAACTGCGAAGGTGGACAAATTGTGGGAAAATGCACAGGCTGCAAATGTCTCACAATCAATGGCAACGGTGCAGATGTGGACACAGTGAAACAGTCAGAATCAACATCTTCTGGAGGAACAGGCCATTCACTGTCTTGGCATGACGACACGCACTCGCCAGAAACACAGCAGAGATTATGCTAGTCAGCATTTTCTTATTACATGTTGAATTACAGCATGCTACTCAGCTGCCTGTCATCTCTCTGGGCTCAGCGCAACAAACAAAAAACAGATACTTCTTTTCAAAAAGAATTCACAATACAGTTACAATCTCTACTAGAAAGTTTATGAGATACAGATGACTAATATTTTGTGAGTGTCATTTTTCAATGCAGAGAGTCTCAGGAGACCTTTGAGATGCTCTTGGAGTGTAACACATGAGCAGAGGACAGGCGTGGCAGAAGAGGAGGTCATCCACTGGTCAAGTGGATGACCTGAGGCCTTAATCCCACCATCCCTTCCTCAAGGCCCCACGTCTCATTTATCCTTCATCGTTTTTTTTGCTCTTAAAGCCATACACAGAGCACCATAAATTATAAGCAAGGAAGGCCGTCTCTTGTCAGCCAATCAGTATCTTCTCCTGTGAGTCAGTGAGTCTGAGATGCACACATTTTCCACTCATGACTGGCCAATCCCGGAACATCCAGTGCAACCTCTGCTTGGTTTATCGAAATTTTTTTCACCCCCTCCAAGTAATTATCAGTGTTCTCAGGCCAGTGCTTACAGAGTCTGTTTGTTCTCAAACTTTATGTTATATTTCTATACTTTGTTCTTGTTGATGATAACTGAATGACACTGAAATTATGTATTTACTTTTATTACTTTAAATGAAATAAAAAATAGAAATTCAATGTACCTTAAGAAGTATTTGATTCAACACTGAATATGCATCAGTAGTGGTGTGCCCAATCAAATAAAGCACCAGTATACCGCTAAGAGTTCTTGAGGCTCGCTGTTTTTTGAATGAAAAATCAATGTGTATCACATTATTCACATGCAGTTTAACAGTGTAGTCGGTTATTTACTCCCAAAAATGCAGCAGAACCAATGCACTAAAAGCACACATCTAGCTGAACTGAACTGTCCAATTACAACTTAATTAATTTATAGGGTTAACATGATTGCATGTCTCTGTGTACGGCCCATTAAAAAAACCAGTGCATGGTGCCTCTGAATTGGACAGATGAACAATAATTAATGGGCATCCAGAAGCAATATTCCTTTTGAGTAATTGATAATCGAGCAAGTTGAGTGACATGGGGTTCATGGTGCAGGTTACCACTAAGCAATTTTTAATTCTTCCTCTTGCTGTGTATGAGTTATGTCATGAGGGAGGCACAAACACGCTAGTGGCAGCAGGCTTTTCTGCATAGGCCATTCAAAGAATTTCTCCTGCCAGGATCCTGTTACGACATATCAAATGTCTACTGCTGACACATTCCTTACGGGCTGACAGGGCTCATCTGCACAACCTAGTGTGATGGTTAGCACTGGTTATGCTGGAGACGCCCCAAACTAGACAGCAACCTGGCTAACAAGGACGTGGCCACCACAGTTAAAATGCACTGGGCAGGCCTGAACCAAAACAGCCAGCTGTGCGCTATGCTAACTTTGCATGTGATCCAACAGGAAGCTCATCGTCACATTTTCTTTAACCTGTTGCAGTAATGGTGCGGTGTCAAAGGTCGCAGTCAAGCAAGAAAAACAGAACACACACCTTCCAAGACAAAAAAAATAAATTAATAAAAACAAATCCTGTTATAATTTACAACAGTTTCTTGCTGTTGTTCCTAGTTGTAGAGGTATGTAAATGCTGAGGAGCCAGCAATGCTTTTTAAGGGTTGTGTCACCAAATTAAAGCATGAAGACGTCTCCTGCTATCTGGCAATGGTCAGTGTTTTCATGAAGAAGGATTTATATATGTTTCTCTTGAAATTTTTTATTACCAGTAAATAAAAAGTCCTGCAGTCGGCTGCTATAACTAAACTGAAATATTCAGAAAAGCAAAACTTGTCTTCATTTAAAAGCGTAGAAGCATCCTGCAATCTTGCTTAATACCATTATCACAATTGTTGTGAGCGTAACTGTTATTCACAGTAATTAGTGTGCTCTCCTCTGTAGACACTGAGCCAAGTTAATATCTGAAACCGCTGGAACCATTTAGATGAATTAGACTGTCCAGTGGTTTTTTTTCTTCTTATCAGAAAAGCAAGGTTCTGCAGAAATGTGTAAAGCTGCTCAGGACAAGATTTAATCTGTCACGTTCAACATTATGTTGTGCATAACTGTTTTTCTCTTCTCAGTTGCCTTCAATCACTTAACCACAGGTTCAGCAACGCTGACAAATACAAGCCAACAAACCAAGAGCTTGATTAATGACAGCAATACTTTGCTCTGCTTAATTTATTTAGCCTGTTTTATTTTGTGGTGATAATGTTATCCAGAGAATTTTAAATGCTGGGTCTTTTCAGAACGCAAAGTCATTTGCCTCGGTATCATATTTCTGTCTCATTAGTTTTGTCGCTTATCTGAGACACAAAGTTGCACGGTGGCATCGCTCCTTTTGAAAACAGCGAAACCATAAGCGTTTCCTCGTGCTTGTTTGCAAAGAATTTACTCAGGATTACTGCACAGATCCAACACATTTGCCTACGAGATGATGAGATTATACGCTGCAATTAAGTAATTGTTATTTTTACAGCAGTTTACTCATGCTCAGAAATTCTTTTCATTGTCAGACAGCTTTACAGCATTTACAGTGTTGATTCAATGCTTTCATAGCTTTAAACTAACCACACAGTCTTCTGGGTTTTAACATCCCCCCCCCCCGTTTATCTGATAGATATTACTTATTGACTGACATCACACGTTTATATTACATGTGCCCATAAATCAATATTTTATTACCGTCTGTCTACACATCACATGAATCTGTGTTTCAGCTTAAGAATCACGTGGAATAGTTGCAAACTCATCACCCTTTAAAACAGCCCAGTAAATGGCAGTAATTACCTAGATCTGATAAACAACAGAAAACATTAAAAATAGCTGTGCTTTTTTGGGATAAAAGCTGGCAAAAAAAAAAAATCAATGCTGAAATCAGCTTTCCTTTGCTTTGAGTGGAAGAGATCCCACAGCACCAGCGAGCTCCTCTCCAGAGAGAATCGAACCTGGGTGGTGCTGGTAGGGATTCTGCCTCACAGGCCCAGCGGAGCAGAGGGCTGCTGACAGCTCTGTTCTCATCTCAGTCCGACCCACTTGCGGTGGCCGCCACCCCGCCTTCCTGCCACGCCCACTCACAGGCGTTCTGTGTGGGCACGGTGTACATACATCTTCAGCTGCCCTGCAGATGACCCTGCTCCTCTGAGGGTTTTTCTTTCACAACCTTATTGGTCTAAATTCAGCCAATCCAAGGTAAGAATTACAGAGGTTTGTAGTGAGATCCAGACTGCTCCTGTTCCCACATGGTCATCATTGCTGCACCCCTCTGTCCACATGGCCCATCACAGGTACATTTGTTAAGGCTTGGACATGCAGCAGGGAAGCTCACCTGGCTGTGAAATGTTTATTCTCTCCTTTTCTAAATTCACTGTGTGATTAGTCTGAGATGTATTCAAGTGGTGCTGTTTTGTCACCCTTACCAATGACAGTAATTGCTTTAATACTAAAAATAAACCTGATGCTTTAATGATTTTGTCTGTTTGAATGTCTCTCAGCTGAATATTTGTTCATATGCCTTGTTTAGTGGATCAGAAGTCAATTACATAACTATCTCTTCTCTATCCTCAAGGGTGATTTTGGATTTTTTTTACGCCTTACTTTGGTTGCTCCCTGGTTGATTTGAAGCATGCCTTGTGGATTCCTCCACCTCATTTCCTGCCGAGGCGCATTTTGCATTCTACATGTCACATGACCGAATGGATGAACAGCAATGCTGTCAATGCTGGGTGATGGACACCTGCAGACCGTCAATATACTGCACCAGCTGAGACCATGGCATGTGTAGATGTCTTTGGTCAGAGTGAATCCCTGTCCTGCATGGTGAAATAAAATCTATTACTCTCCAGTTGTTCTGGGCTCAGAACCTGCGGTTTTCTTTGCCTCCTGTCACCACAGAGCAAGCTGCCATTAGAAAGTACTTCTGATAGCTGATTCTCGTAAGTAATGGCTTACTTACAGCTGTACAATACAGTGAGATTGGCTGCCTTGCTTTAGAGGTAAATTACCAAAACATGAAATTTAAACCACAACTATAGGTAAGCACCAGAGTGGTGCCACAAGGGGGGGGGGGCTGAAGGGTGGGGGCATCCGCACAGATTTGCAATCACAAACACTAATTTCTCTAAAACCTATTTTATGTATGTATATATGCATTTTATGTATGTCTTCAAGAACAATACAAATTAAATTTTATAAAAATTAATGTTTGTAAAGAAAATGTAAAATGTTACAAGTTAATGCAGTGCTTTTTCTGGTCAGGAAAACTAACATTTTTTGATTGATTTTTGTCTACTTGTATGTATAGCCCTCATTTCTCATTAAATTAGTTTTTGCACTGACCCTGGCGTGCACCCCTTATTAAACATATTACTGTGCTTTAAAATTGATCCCTAATCAAACTGTATCTCTTTGAAAACATTTGGACATCTAATGGCTGACATGTAATTACTCAGATGAAGAGTGAGCGATGAAAACACGTGTGATTCCTGGTTAATAAGTGCCCATGGAGGAATTTTATGCAGTATAATTTACAGGAGTATGTAACAACAAACTCCATCATTTTGAAGGTTTTCTTATTTAAATTAGGGGGAGGGGATCTTGTCTGTATTAATTCTCGTAAGGTTACGCTATTTTGCGCAGATTTATAACAAATACGTCATGATGCAGATGGTGGAAATAAAATATGTCACAAAAAATAAATCACATTACGCCTAATTAAAGGCGCTTTCGGGGCAGCAATTGCTGTTTATGTACTTTATAATTTTGTATGTTGAGAAGTCTGTTATAAACACTTAAATTTGCAAAATTAAAGAGTTTCCAAACCCTTGACGGCCAATGTCAGATAACTGCAATAACTTACTGACAGCGGTTTCCGCTGCATTCGTCCTCCATCTGATGGCTGCATTCTGCTATACTGTCACCCCCCAGTGCGTTCTCTTGCGCTTGCATAAAAAAAAAATGTCTGACATGTCACACCAAGCACTGGGTCAAAGCTGTCGGGCCTGTGGACTGGCGAAGTCCACAGCAGTTAAGTGTTACGTAAAGACACTTTTGCCCTTCTGTTCCTGAGGCTAGCGCATTCTTTTCTGATTCAGCGCTGCCTCCTGGATGCCTGCAGTTCCCGTGCTGCAGTAGAGATAATCTGCGTTCAATCGCACAGAGCCTTATTTGCACCCTCTGTCACCCCCCCGCCCCACCCCCGCGGCCCTTTGCAGCGTTCCATTATCACCCCATCACCATTCTACAGTCATTCAAACCCTCCATAAGCCCCACGATCATTATCCTTATTAGCATTTTGCCCCGTCCTCCGTGCAACATCTTGCCCTTACATACAAGGGTTCCCCTCATAGCTCCAAATAAAGCCCATTATCCCAAACACTATTCATCATCGCGCACAGTTTACAGAGCAGTGAAAACGCAAAGGCGTTAACGGTGACAATAAATTGTGGACAGTGTAAACCGCCCAAACAGCACGATGAACAAACCGGTAAGTTTCGAGAGAGTCGATCTGTCATACAGTTGTTAGCGTTACGTATTTAAGGAGGGAGATGGCAGGGAGTCAGGTGATGGGTGTTACTGTAATTTATCATCTTTCGTGGTGTTCTTAGAGATCAGAGCAGAGCTACTCGATTTTCTGTGCAACCTAATGTTACATAACAAAGCTGTGCTGTGGTTTTCAGTACCGTTTTCACAGAGCAACCACAATTTTTCTTTCTAAGCCCTTCTCCTCGATTTTACTGCACTGCTATGTTCCTTACCAATTCAGGGGATAAATATTTAAATTAAAACCTAATTCTCCAAGACTGTATACGTCTGATTTTTCCTGATCCACACCAAAATTTTACCACAGCATGTTACCATTTTATATTCGTAACTTCATAAAGTTCGGTTACAGCTGACGTTTTTGTCTTTGACTGGACTGTATTGAAAGTAAATACAAATAATCAACTTTGTTCATTGTCATATCAGACACTAAAACTCAGTTAATTTACTGACCTTTGTCATACATAGAAAACAATTACTTTAGCAAATAATGTAGCATAATCATGAAAGTCACTGATCATTATTAATGAGGTGGTTGCAGTACTTACTGATTTTTCCTTACAAACGAATAGAAAACATTGAAATAGCTGTAATCTGTTACAGGATTTAACTGATGCTTTTTCTTTTTTCTGTCTTCACCACAAGCACATTTAAAGGTAAGTGCTTAGGACCTGGGTCCCTAAATAGCAAACAAGCCTTTGGCACAGGCTAACAGTAAAAAGACTGAGTAATCCGATCATGTCGATAAATAGCACCGCTTTATTCAAATGCTTTCGGGAAGGTGAACACACAGTAATGAGAGTCGGTCCGTGTGAGCGGAAATGGGCAGGGGAAGGCATGTGGGAACGTGTTTCTCCTCTGCCGACTCTGGAAATGGTTGTTAAGAGCCGCGGGCTTGAGGAAATGTGTTCCTCTTCACCTGGCAAACAGAAGCAATGGCAGAAGAAAAGCCGCCTTTAATATGCAAAGGGCCTACCAAAACTGGCCCCACTGTGCCTGTGTGTCCGACCGCTCTGATAAGTAACAGCTGTCCACGCTGTTAAATGGGTTCTGTATCATAGTTCTGGAACTCGTGAGGAACCGGCTCAGGCTTTTGTAGATTATTCCCAACAGTATCTCCGTACTTGTATCTGTTTTATGCCTGTTTTCTGGACAAGGTTAAAGAGCGAGGTTGGGTTTTTCTGAAGCATCTTTCAGTGTTCTGGTCTCTCTGGCATCCCTGGACAACAAAAATTGTGGCAATGGCTAAATTAAAATAAGATGCCACAGCGTTGTCAGAGAGGCCTAGGATGACTAGAGAGACAATGAGTCAAGTACAGTTTCATCAGACCGCTTTCTGACTTCAGAAATCGCAACGCTGCCGTTGTAAATTTGGTTCAGATAAACGTAACGACTGCTGTAAGTGACACTGAAAATATATCATTATTAGGGACTAGTCTGAGCGGTCCTGAAGGACTCAAGCCAGTGCACGTTTTCACAGGCCTTTGGTACACACTTCGTTTCAAGATTACAACAGCCCTACATACGGGATTTTGGCACGGCGTGCACACGCCATACTTGTATGCAACTGAATATTGTTTCATATAAACAGACTTAAAAAAACATTAACATTAACATTACAATGTAAAACACTTTGAGCATGCAGACCTTTTACCATCATCACCCTGGCTAAATGTGTCTGACTGGGATTGAAGGCGATAAACAAGGCCAGTTAATAATATGGTGAGATGGTGGGCAAGTAAGAGCAGAGCAGTTGCCTCCTTTTCCCCCAGTTCATCTGTTAATTAAACTAATCTCCCTTTCCCTTATATTTGGTGATGGATGCTTGAAAGGGTACCTTGGGTTTCAATTTGCAGTCATGCTGTCAAAAGGTCCAAACAATTTGCAGCCATCCGATTAGCAGTGACACAAAAATGATCACTCCTCACTGACAGAGAAAGCGAAACAGCAGGCAGCAGAGTCACAGCCTTAGAGAGAGAGAGAGAGAGAGCAGGAGAGGCCGTTTACCCCTGGTGGAGAGCTTCTTCGTGTTGATGATTTTGGCAGCATACTCCTGTCCCGACAGCACTTTCATGCACCTACGGACTATTGAAAAGGCCCCCCTGGAAAAACAAAAGAAAGAAACAGGTTGGACCCCGGGGGAGTGAGCCAAGTGACACAAAAAATACTCACAAATAAGAGCTCTCGATCTGGCAGTCAGCCATAATTTAGGTCCGCATTCAAACAAAACACTGTGCACTTCAGACTTTCCTGTTGCAGGCTTATACTGTACTAATATTTTCCCCCACTTTCAACTAAATGTATAACTGTTATAATGGAAACTGCAAATAATTTAGTTGTGTCGGCTTAGCTAAGTGCAACATGAATATTAATATGAGGTGTCTGCTTCCCACAGCCCCTGGTCTGACTCATTTTGATGACAACAGCTTTTTGGCTTCTTGAAATGCTGAAGGAGTAACCCATGGGAAAAGTTCACTGCTCAAATCTGTGCTGTTTCATTAATTGAAGAACTGACCACAGATATCTCATTTTCAACTCAAACTCCTTTTAAGAAGCTATGCTGTCATCTGAGTAAGCTTGATTGTCATAGGCTCTGCACAGATTTATTTTTTCGATCCAAAAGACTTTTCTGTGAGACTTCCAAATATGATGACAAATCAAAAAACTGAGTCCAAGCAGTAGACCTATGTCTCATATTTATGCGGCAGTGATTTGGTTTTTATCTTGAACTAACTGACCAGAAAACGTAGAAAACTCATAAGAATTTCCCCTTCCCTCAGTGCAGTGATACTTCACCTTCTAGCACATAGCAAAGCTGGAGTGTTAATTACGTATGACTAGCATGGACCCATATAAACACTCTCAGTGTTAAGTGAACATTGTCAGCTTTGCTGTGCATGTAATCAGGCAAAGTCCGTTAATGTTGGACATTTGTTTTCATAAACCACTGACTGGAGAAATGTAAAGTGTATATCACTGACCACCTGAGATACAAAGCTTAATAATGCATGTTGAGGTCCCTGAAGTGTGCTTTTCCATCCTTAACCACCCTAATGTTTACATTTTCCTCATTTGGCAGACGCTTTTATCCAAAGCAACTTACATATTACAATGAGCTAGCACTGGGTGTCTTATTTAAAGACACACCTGGTGGCTGGGCTGGGATTCAAACTAGAAACCTTCTGCATCTCAGCCTGATGTTCTACCCATTCAGTCACCAGGCCGCATGCTAAAAACCATGGAATGTATGGATGTATGGACATTCTAGCCCTATATGACAACCTTGCATTCAACTGCAAAACAAGACTATTGCACAATGTGCTCTGTAAAACTAACACATTTTGTTGAAACACCAGGAAGTAATGCAGGAAAGTCAGACTTCTTACCAGTCCACAAGTATTTCTCATCCTTGCTCACAGAATCTTAATTCCTCAGTATGTGTTTTTAAATATGCCTCTTTTGTTTCCTTTATTCAAAGGTTTATTGACGAACTTGTATCTGGATTAAATTCAGCAGTGGACTCGACCTGCTGAGGTTAACTCACAGATTTTCAGTTTATGTCAGTGTACTGGGACGTCCAAAGCTTTGTGTGTATGTGTGAATGTGCACCTGTATAGGCATGACCATATCAGCAAGTCAACATATATGTATGTGTACCTGCAATCCTGGAAAAAAAAAACTGAAATTTATTTGGAAGTCTCATAGAAAACTCTTGGATCTAAAAAATAAATCTGTGCAGAGCCTATGACAATCAAGCTTACTCAGATGACAGCATAGCTTCTTAAAAGGAGTTTGAGTTGAAAATAAGATATCTGTGGCAAGTTCCTTCATCAATTAATGAAACAGCACAGATTTGAATTGTGAGCTTTTCCCATGGGTTACTCCTTCAGCATTTCAAGAAGGACTTTGCCATCAGGAGAGAACTGGAATAAAAAAAAACAGAAATGTAAATGAGTAAAGAAAGTAAAGAACTAAACCAATGAGGAAATAATCTTAAAAATGAAAGACCACACGTTTCATCATTCTTCCTCTGTATTCTTCACAGACTGCTTTTTATTCTGTCCACCAGCAGTGCAGCTTAGGTTAGATTTAAAAAATTTTGTTTCATCATATATATTGAAAAGCCCCACACCCCATATATATAAAATAGAACAGTTGCGAACTATATGTAATTTACACATTTTCTCACAAAGTGTCATTATAATTTCACTAAGGGACCTGTGTCACCCATGGATGTACTGTTTGTCAGATGTGTATGATTTGCTGGTGTGAAGTTGACACACCTCCAGCTACAGCTTTGAAAATTAAGGGCACCGGTTTGCGTAATACTGCCTTTTAACGATATTGGTAAAGCCAGGAATCAATGTATCACCAGCAAAGTAACAGTGTGACTAAACACACACGGTGAAAGAACCGACCTCCACAAACTTTCCATAGACCTGGAAACCTAGACGCCAGCAGGTACACGCAGCAAAAACAACACAATTTGTGCCAGTAGACTAGGAGTGTAACCTAATAGTCTGTCCATGTGTAGGACTCCACACAGGTACCTTTGCTCCTTAGCACAAAGGCCTCCTCTACGTTCTGCCCAAAAGGATTTGAGTGCATTGCCTCATTTGCTCAAGCTATTTGTCCATATGTTTACTCAGCCTTGGGTCCTGGTTTCCAAGCGGTTAACCACCGGGTTACGGCACCTCCCTGCCCGATCTGCCAATAACATGGGCTCCTTGGCCCCATTTCCCTTGTCACTAACGAAGGGGATCTTGACCGACCATATGTTTGCTCTGAATACCCGTGGAGACCTGGACTATTGCAGTGGGTGGTATTACCTTTAATATTCCCCTAAATCTGCCTCTCCCTGCCTCAGGCTGTTGTCGTGGGTGTTTTTACATGAAATGGGACACAGTTCAACTCCTTCCCCCGCTCTTCAGGGCTCCCCTACAGAACAGGCATGATGAGTTTTCTTGGTGACAGTGCCTTGCTGTGCTACCTGACCCTTTCACTGTTAAATTCCCTCCAGAGTTTGCAAACTGACATAGTTGGGGTCTGCACAAGAGAGGGGTTATTTCACATTTCCTCTCACTGTCACAGTCTATCAGTTACATACGCATGCACGCACACACACAAATACTCATGCACGCACTCTTTCCTGGGTCATTATTATCCACTTTCCTCTGGTCTGTACTAACAAAAGATCCTGAGCATTCAGGGAGATACTTGACCTCATTTAAGGACCTGAAAATGCCGTACCTGTTAATTGCAGCAAATTGAAACAGAGCATGCTGGCTCCAGATGCTAGTACATATTCATGCTAATCTTCTGTCTCCATGAAAGCTGTCTGATTGATTTAAGGGATTTCACAGGCAGTTCAATTAGAAACTGTAATTTGGGCGGGGAGTTACAATACTCAATGAACAGCACTCCTCAATGGCTCTACTGCATGAAGACCAAGAACCAATGAAAGGATAGGGGGAGGGGCCAGGTATGGAAGGCAAGGGGGAGGTGTCACTATTTCATGCATCTAATCTGAGCCACTAATACTATCAACATATTATTACACTGAAAAATGGTACATGTCTAATTTAATGCATACCACAGTACATGTCTGACAAATGTTGGCCAAAAAAGTCTCAAGAAATGTTTAGCAAAAAACTCAGCTGCGATCTTGGGTTCTGTTTCTAATGCCTTAATGAGCGGGTGTTACAGTACCGATTGCCTTTTACGAAGATGGACATGTGACAGCCTGGGCGATGCTGGGCTATGAAATATTTCAGTTTAAGTGCATCGGATTGCCACCCCCAAATGAAATTACATAAGTGGTTTTCCGTGCCTGGCGTGGGCCACAGGGGAGAGAGTGGGTGTAGTACGGAGGAGCTGGAGTCAGCCGGGGTCTGACGCTGTTCAGGTCTCCTCTGTGCTCTGCTCTGTTCCAGCAGGAGTGAAAGAAAGGCGGTGGAGGGGGAGGGGGTTCAGACCTGATTAAGTGGAATTATTACCTATTGCTCAGATATTACATGGACTATAGCAGGAACAATTGCATGCTGCCAATTCCAGCTCCATTCAGCCCAGTCACTGAGCCACAGCCTTTAAAATACACATATGCACACATTTGTGCACACACACACCCACACGCACACACACACACAAGCATGCACAAGCATGCACAAGCATGCACAAGCATGCACATCTAGTCGATAGAATCTCCTGCAGACCCAGGCACCTGTGCACACAAACTCGCCCACACACAATGATCATATGTACCTCATAAAACCAACCTTATTTTGCGCTTCCATTTTATGTCTCAATTTGTGGAATTTGATAAGATTTGATCAGGAACACCTAATTCAATGATTAATCCATATGAAAAATTTTCACTTCAGCATCCTAACACTTGCAACAATATAAATGTTGATTGCAATACATACATAAGTATTGTTCTCCATGTCATTGCAAGACGGTTGTAGAAAGTTCACAGAACTGACTTATTTACACAAGACACTTAGTGGAATAGCATTTTGTGTTTGTGTAATTCTTAGTCAAAAAATAAAAGTCTATTTTTCTCAACAGAAATTAAGTTTGTCTCACCTGCTTCCTCTTTGACAATCACCAGCCACTCTCGCTCATTGCAAACTTTGTTCTGATATCTTATTACAACCTCAGATCTCATTATGACCACATCACTTCACACATAACCATGAAATGCAATGTCTTTTTTACCCTAACACTAATCTTGTCAACTTCTGTCTCCTGTTTCCCCCCCCCCTCCTACTGCTCCAGACAGCATGTCAGAACAAAAGCATTAATCTCAGACCATTCGCCGTGCTTTTATCTTGAGCGCTGAAGACACTACAGGTGCTTAATTCCCTTTGACTTGGCTCCCGCCACGGTGTGTTGAGAAGGCAGAAGTGCATAAGGGAATGAGACTTACTTGCCCAGTTCTTCAAAGAGCTGGTATTCATCAGTGAAGCGGGTACAGGTGATGGTGGCCATGGTGGAGAGGAAGCCTTGCAGCTCTCAGCTTCTCTTCTCACTCCGGATTGTAGGAGATGCAGATAGATCTGCGAGAGTGAGACTCACTAGAGGTTCTAAATCACTTTTCCGATCTGTGGAGCAAAAATGGGGGGGGGCATGTGTGATTGACAGGTCTGCTCAGTGCTGGACCCACCCATCTGCCTGTCCCTCCTCCAATCCCAGTTGCCTTACTCAGGAATACACAGCTCGTTGTCATGGCAACTGCATCCCCAACCACACAATACGGCGCACTGGCTGAGATTCACGGGCGTCCGTGAACATGTACTTACAAAAGCACAAACACACATACAGGCACATACACACACTCAGAAGCGCTCAGACAAACATATACACACCATCACAACCACAGCCTATTGCAAGTAATCACTATTTTCTCGATTGCTAATTGCTAATTAGTAACTGCTTCTGTAGCTAATTAGCTGGCAAGATTTTCTGGGGCTTCCATATATGCTTAGAAAGTGGGACTGTGGGTATTTCCTAAAAAAACAGGTGGTGTATTTACAAAATGCACTGTGAGTTTTTGTTGTATGGTTTTTTATGTGTATAAGTACACAACAAAATTTTATTGTATGATATTGTAATTAGTCTCTCAAAGGGCAAAACGTTACGCTTTCTTCATTTCTGATGGCTAGGTAATGTAATGGCTAGGTAATCTTGGTGCTGACAATTTTAACCATCCTGACGCTTACTGAGGATTCCAGTGGATTTTTTTTGTTAACAGCTTTATTTCACATTTATCATCTGCACTACTTTGAATTACTTGCAGGAAGGTGCAGGAGAGGCCTTTCCATTTTCAGAGCAAATGTAGTACTTGAGACACATGGTGACCACTGACCCTCAGACTGGTATGCCAAAGCACACACTGCCCACATCTGGAATCCTGAAAAGACCTCACAAACTTCTACATTGCTCCCATTCAGATATTGCTACAAGTGTTTTTTCTTTTTTTTAGTTGAATTCATAAGAAGTTAACAGTCATCCCTGATCTTCTGTCTTCCTTAGAGGGTTTGATTTTGTGTAGTTTTGTAAATAGGGATAATGATTTTCACAGGTACTCTGAGTATGACAAACCAATCCCATTATCTGAAAAGGAAATGATTTCATATTTTATGTCCTGCTGCTTTGAGCACTCAGTTCAATGTTTGCAGTGACACTGTTGGGAGAGCTGACACATCCCCTCTGCAATGTTCTCTCAGCTCAAGCTGCACAGCACCAGGTTCTCCATCATCTGAGACTCATACTACCTCGCTGCTCCATCCAACACTGCTCTGATTAATAATCCACTCTGACAAAAGCATCCAGAGCATGTTTGGGCTTCTAATCAAGTGCCAGAAAGCCAGCTTCATTCTAGACAGGATGTCTGGCATCACAATAAGATCATAATTTGCGTTTTAAACATCTCAGACAAATTTCAAATTAAGCATATTAGTTATGTGCTGCAAAATTTTTGCAAACGAGCTGGAAATGTCTTCTGCTTCCAGACCCAGCGTTTCAAATTTTACCACAGATCTGCATTATATTCAGAAGGACACACTTAACAGACGTTCTCTGTATAGTAGTTAGTCCATGTTCTTCTGGGCTTATTCTGTCAAAAAATGTTTTGAGGAAAACAAAACCATGTGGCAATGTCAACTTCTGCTGAGGATTACATGAGGACATGCCATCAGTGTGGAAGGAAATTAAAGTTCTAGGGCTTACCAAGCATTTGAATGTAAAATACAAATTTATATACGAACCATACAAACTTTTGAACTGAGAAAGTGAAACTCATTAGCGTAGCCCAGTGTTTATCCATGGTATTGCATTTCTCTTTAAAACACGCCACCACAACTTTGTTTTAGACAGTGACCAAACAATGTTTCTGGCTAAATATTTAACAATTAAATTTAAAAGTAAAATTGTAAATTAAGTTACAGTATACCCTTATACTTTTAATGATGAATAGCTGTATTAGAAATGGTTTCTTAGCTTTATCAGTGTTTCTGTATATTTCGATGAAGTGGGGTTGTGTGTAAGTAATTTGGTATTTGATCTGTGCACTCGCCTGTCCTATGTGTATACTGCATATGTACGTGGATTTGTTTTTTTATTTTTTTTGTAAGTGCGCTGTCGCCTATTGGGGCGCCTTCATATGTGCCCTGGGGTTGAGCATGAAAGGGTGTATTCATGCACATGCCTGACTGTGCAGCTGAAGTTCTTTTCCTGTGGGTACGGCTGCGCGTTTCTGGGCTGACAGACTGAGCCAGTGAGGCACCTTGCGAAGAAAGTGGCCCCAGTCTTTAGAAAACTTCTGAGGGACGAATGTAAAGAGTTGGGCGATTGCAGTTAAGATAAAGGCTGCACAGAGTACTGCTGCACAAAGCACGAGGTCAAAACTAAACAGGGACACCAATGTGACTGAGTGGGTTCATGGAGCAGAGATAACAGTAGAGGAAATGGTTAGTTAAGTCATTCCTTCATACGATCTGAAAACTAATTTCAAGTAATTAAAAAAACTTTGTTTTTGCAGTACTTTTTCAGGACGTTCTAAAATATTTGTCAGAAATTTTTCAAACATCTTTTTTATGTCATATTCAAGTATATTGGAAGGGAAACAGAACAGTCAAGGTGCAAAACTAGTTTTATCACAGATATCAAAGGCCTTCCAGTACCATGGTTTTTTGTGGTAATCATTCCCGCTCACATAACCCACTGCTTGCCCACTTCAGTTTATTTCCCATAATGCTACGCCTCTTGCATTTCTGAGCTCAAACAGACCACGGGGACTGCAGTGTCAACAGTGATTACAGATTCCGGAAGGCAGTTCCTCCCCCAGAGCAAATACAGTACACGCACGCACGCCCACACACACACACACACACACACACACACACACACACACACACACACACAAACAGACATACAAACACACACTACACACTCATCCACACCAGCAGACAAAACACACACAAGCAGACACAAAGAAACACAAGGACACACACACACACATACACACACGCACACACACAGGGAGGGCTGCCTTGGCCAATGTTTACAGAGAGGAGAGGTGGCCAACACTCATTCTCTGTGTGTCACCAGCACTGAGCTTGCAGTACGTGTGCCAGGAGAATGATAAGAGACCTACCAGGAGTCCTGCTGGCCAAATGTCTCATCTTCTGAGGCTCTTCCCTTAAAGAAAAATGTACACCACATAGCAAGACAAGACTTGAGCCTAAGGTGCCTTTAAACCAGTTCTATAACTGAAGCTGCAGAAGCAGCTTTTTGGTATACCTGGAGAAAAACATCTCACATCAGGATGGACAAGAGGATGAGAGCCACCGGGCACCTGGGGTTCTGGAGTTTTTGAAGAATGAGTCTGGGCCCCAATGGCATTCAGGTATGCATCCATCATCTCCGGTAGCAGAAAGGGAACTGAGTACAAATTACAGCGGCCCATTTGTCTCCTTTACTTAAGGGACAACAACAGCGATAGCAGGAGAGAAGACATAACACATTCTTCAAATTGTAAAAGTTTAAACATCCATTCTGTTTTAAAATATATCTATTTACCTCCCTTGGAAAATGTCCCAGTTATGCCTGCTGTCACATGTAAGCAATCGTGAATGTGTGCTCTCCTACAAGCAGTCTGCTGGAACAGAAGGCCATATACAGTATATGTGTTTCACTCAGTTCTCCCTTACATGACCAGTTTGATCCAATGTGCCGGCGGGTGAACACAACAGTTGTGCTTCATGTGGGCATCACTGGAAAGCAACAGGCTTTTGAGTCCAGTTCTTGCTCAATCGCCCTAGTTCCGTTGGTTTAAAACTCAATAGCTGTGTGTAATTTAATAAAAATTTGCAAAAGGGCATCGAGGGACCTACGTGTGGGAGCTCTGAACCAATTAGCCGTGTTTGGCATACAAAAGGAGTGTGGTGTGGTCCTCGGGAAACACGCGCCATGCCCCATCCTGCACCAGATGTCGCAGAGAACAAACCAAAGCCAATGAAAGCCAAATGGTTGAAATGGGACATACATTTTTTAAAAGGCGCCCCATTGTCTGCTACTTTTTGTGTAGCCAGGAGGAGGGCAGTCTCTGTGCATCATTTAAGAACAATGGGTGAGCCAGGGAGAGCAGAGATATTACCACTACTCCTCTTTATTACAGACCAGAGGTCTGTCTGTTATTAATTGCACTACACCAAAAAACTTTGGCTGTCTGCAGGAGCACAATGTATTGAGTGTTTGAGTAACAGTCTCCATTTGTACAACACTAGAAGATAGACGTTATAGCACCTTTCAACGTAAATTTAAATGTATTTTACTACGAAAAAAAAAAACAACTGAAAATGAAAACGTTTTTCTACTTCAGTGTTTTAAATAAATTTGTAAAAA
Source organism: Chitala chitala (assembly GCA_025773905.1). NCBI lineage: Eukaryota > Metazoa > Chordata > Actinopteri > Osteoglossiformes > Notopteridae > Chitala > Chitala chitala. The sequence continues at coordinate 1,180,198 of JABJVR010000041.1, read as the reverse complement.
TAACTAATACAGCTTGATGAAATGACTTTGTTACATACAACGTGGACATAAACATTTTTTTTTTATTAAAAATAACTGAGCTCCACCACATGGATTTTTAGCTAATCCTCCTGAGCTCCAGCTTGTCCATTTTTCTCAGGTTGCGAGGAGGAAGTCTCTTGGTCCCTGGTTCAAATCCCAGCCCAGCCAGGTGTGTCCTTGAGCAAGACACTCAGCGCTAGCTCCCCGGGCGCCATGTATGGCTGCTCACTTCTCCCCCCTGGGGGTTAAATGCAGAGGACAAATTCCTTATATGTGACAAAATATACTTGGCCATACAACACATTTCCCTTTCCCTTCATATTCCTGGTATAGTCTGACAAACAAAAAATAAAACAAACTTAAAAAAAATTGTGACATGCTTATCCTCTTAAACTGCAGAAAAATCACAAAACAATAAAAACTGCAATATATTTTCTTAGTATTCAGGAGGTTAAAGCAAAAAAATATATATTTAATGAAAAAGCACTCAACAGAGACAGAGCCACAGGGGGCAGCAAGACAGACAGGCCAAACAGCCTCAGTCTCATTATGAGAATTACTCTCCCAAGCAAATTATCAGGCAAGTGCAGAAAAGACAAAAAAAAAAAAATTAATTCTGTAAGTGTAGACATTCACAACAGACTTACAAGCAGAACGTTTTTTAGGCCTGTGTGACTTATAATGTCATTTAACATCAGTTGCAATCAGAAAAACTTTCATTTTGATATAAATTAATGTTATGGAAAACTCCATTTACAGCCTGTTACTTGTTTCTTTATAGGATACAATCTGACATTAAGCAACCATGTTATTTCATGATCTCAGATGTTACACACCATCATTTTGAGCACTAATACTAACCTAAAGACAGCAAAGTCTTAGAACTCTATCTGGTAACCATACTGCCACCTTTGTAGGTAAAGTCAGTAACACACATTTTGCACCGCGTCAGTTTCAAATAATGATTTTATAACACAAGATCAGCCTTAATCTTACAAACTTCGAGAGAAGTTCTGGGGTTTCCAAGCAATTAACTGCATCTTTAGCCAAGAACATAAAACAGGGTTACACCCTCGCTATTTAATGTGCACCAGAGAAAAATGTAAGCACTTCATGACATTTCAGTATGTTACCCTATACAATCAAACACTGTCCACACAGTGGGACATGTGGATAAGCCATACGGGAAGGTGAACACTGCAGATGCAGTTACAATTGTGCACCACTGACTAGTGTCCCAGAAGATAGCCAAGAGTAAGAGTGAGTGGAATGGGTGAAGAGGTCCAGCCTTATCTTTGTCCCCATTTCCCATCAAATACTGTGTAATCCCCACAAGACCTGAATGTGTTTAATCTCTAAAAGATATACAGTGATACAAGGATACTTTATTGTCATTATATCATAGTTGCAATAACACTAAAAGTGCCCCCTAGGATACAGATTAAATCGCATTTCCCAGTGATTGGTGAAGAGGAGCATACTCAAAAAAAGTGAATGTGAAAAGTCCGTGAGAATTTATCACACACCGTGACCATCTGTGTTTTACCTTTTCAATAACACACCTCTGGGTTTGGCTTTTAAACCTATAATCACTGACAAATTCAGCCACTTCAACAAATACAGTGATTAATCTTTGACCTTTGAATTCAGGAGCACAGGTGAAGGTGTCTGTTGGCTGCCTGGTTTGCTTTACAACATAATGTGGTTCATTGTAAAAAAAATAGTATCCGGCAGAGCTCAGGCTCGTCACTGTACAATATTAATTAGCCAGCACCTATCAGACACAACACTCAATGTCACAGTTTATCAGTTACTGCATCCTGTGCATTAAAAAAATCCCACAACTGATGAATACTGCCGATATTACACTTGAGTATCTCTTCTTGAATAAATATTCCTCAAAACATGAAATTTCCTAACAAACAATTACTTCAAACACCCAATAATCCCAAAAGCGACCTTAAATCCTACAAGTGACCATAAAAGTTTGAGAAATGGTTTTCCACCCATTCTACTATGGTGATAGATAACAGCTCTGCCATGACAAAATGCAAACTTACTTCACAAAATCTGTGCTGTGTGATTTAGAATACCAATTACCATCACTCTGTCTAATGTGCTTAGTAATTCTTGCTTTCTTCCGGTCTTCACTCTTTGTACTGCATATTTCTTCTATTCTCCGTGCCAGCCGCACTGCCAGCCTTGACTCATGTTTCTCTTGGCTCAGACATACTCTGTTGTCAGGGTCGAGATGGTCACTTTGGCAACATTTAACTTCTCCACAGGTCTTGCAATTTGTTTTGCTTTCTCACATTCTTATCAGCCAATCAAGCTGCTTACCGGTTATTCTTCCTGGCCAATCACAGTTGGGTTAAAAAAAGAAACAATTTGAAAAAAAAAAAAAATCTGCATTAATGTTAGCACATTCATGTCTTTAAAATTCATTCTATTTGTTGGTCTGACTGTGGTCATGGTATACTCCCAATGTAGCTCCTCTGTAAAAAAATCACATTTATAATTACATTTGAAAGTTGTGGCTCCTAAATGATAGTCCAATGAAACACATTCATGTCTCATTTTCCAGTTTACTTCAATTTAGGTTTTTCCTGTGGAGGGCTTCACCATCAATATCTCAACTAACAACATAATAAACATGCACAGTTTAAAAGTCACAGTAAAGTCTATGTATTCCACATGCACAGATAAATGTCATTTCCACACAAGATAAGGCTAAAACCAAACCAGGTTTACATCTCAACAATCAAACAGTACAAATTATGTCATCTAAACAATCACACAAGGGAAATATTCAGAGACTGATCATTATGAGAACAATCAGATTAGGTCAAGATGTCTGCAATTCCAAAAACTGGTCTTCACTGACATATGAACATTTCCATTGACTTCCAGAAGCCATGTCTTGTACATATAAACTGAAGTTTATGAGTAGATACAGAAGACCAAGCAGACTAGTCCGCTTAGTCCTTCAGGAATTCTGGGCCAGGGCTCATCATATGAGGCCCTTCCTTCTCCTCTCCATCTCACACCCTGGACTTCCTTTCGTGGCATGCTCAGCTCCCTGAATCTCCTTTCAGGCAGTTCTCAGCTGGCCAGACCTCCTTTCAGTCTTCAGCTCTTTCATGGACATCCCATTTTACTGACAGTCAGTTCCTCATTACTTGACCCCATATGGATGGGAGTGTTTAGGAGACAATCATTGCCAGTTTTCCATTGGCGGGAGACGTATCACCAGGAGATTCAACTCAAGCCAGCTGCACCACTAGCATCTCTACAGAAAAGTGTCGGTCCCCCCCATCTGACTCACTGTCTCTTCTGACAGGAAGATTCACAGGAAGCCGCCTCACTCACCAACAGTGTTAGCTTAATCTGACCAAAATTAGGTGATACTTTTCTGGCTTCTAGTGGCAGTTGCCTTTTTAGTGAAAAGCAGGAGGCGCTACAGCACTGCTGCTTATCTTGCTCACTTCCATACTCAAGAGTCCATGGCAAGATCCTCTTTCATTGTCCAATTCATCTCACTATAGGCCTGGATGGGAAAAGGAGCACTACGTTCCAAAGACAATTTTATGAAATGATTAATGCAGCTCATTTCAAGAGCTGCTATCTTTGCATATTTCAGTTGGACCTTACAAAAAAAAAGGTCCAACTGAAATATTTAAACTCACTGAACATTTCATTCCCTCTTGGTCTGGAAGAAATAAAGGGAAAGTAATAGTTCTGAATTAAACTGCAAAGAGATCTCATTACAGTGTTATGTGTTTGACGTCTGTTTACTTAAAGAAAACCCCACGAGGACCAAAGCTGTCCCGGTTTCTGAGTTATGAGATAAGGCAGGGCCTCATGTTGTCATGGATCAACCTAGTATGTCGATGGGTGAGGAGACAAGGAAGGGTGCAGTGTATCTGGTGTTAATACTGACAGCCCCTTGATTGATAATTTTGTGAAAGCCATCCAACACAAACATATTATTATAAGTAAGATGAAGGAGATGGTGATAGACTTCCGAAGAGGGAATCTCATTCACACACTGGTGAACATCCAGGGCTTGGACACTGAGATGGTGGACAGTTTTAAGTACCTGGGTGTTCACCTCAACCATAAACTGGACTGGTCCCACAACACCGATGCTC
>JABJVR010000041.1:1156693-1175926 GCA_025773905.1 Chitala chitala | reverse complement strand
AACATCTTTCCAAACGAAACAATTTATTTCCATCTTTTTTGTTGTTGTTGTTTTTTTTTTTGTTGTTGTTTTTGTTTTTTTTTTTTTTTTTTTTTTTTTTTTTTTTTAATCGCCCAGCTCTAGTTGGATAAATCGTCCACTTTCAGTTTAAGTTTCAACACATAAGAATGTTGAAAGGTCTGTTACTTTGCTAATGATAATGTTCATATTTTCGGTACAGTATCTAGTTACTCTCTGTGCCACAGGCTTTTTAACTGCTTCTATTAGTTTTAATGAAAGGAGAGCTTGCCACCAGTCTTAGAGAATGTGTATCAAGCACAGTCCAAAGTGTACTTTTGTTCTTATAGAAAGAAAAAAGGAGCTCACAAGGTAGATCCACAGAGAGACAGCACAGAAACTCAACAATCCTGAAAGCGCTACTCAGAAACTGTCAGCAAAAATATATATATGTTCTCTAAAGTAGTTGCAACATCATAAGATATGTGCACCAGCAGGTTGCAGTAAAGGATGATTTTTCCACTGAAGCAAATCCCAGCCAGGCCATGTCAAGCCAGGTTAAGGCTACACCAAAATCTCCTGCTTCAGAGGAGGAGGCTGAGAGCTCAGAGAGTGAGAGCAGTGATGAGTCAGAGAGAGGAGAGACAACAGCATCTCAACAGGTGGGCCTTTATTACCCTTTATATTGAATAAGTGTTTTTCCTCACCTCTTACATTCAAAGAAGTTGGGCAGTAACAGGCATCCGCATTTGGCGTCAGACTTGGCTCGGTTAATTTATAATACAGTGCCCATTGTCCTGTGAATGAGCACAGATTTGCAGATGTCTTTGTTAATGACCAGCAGATTTGTCCATGCGTGAAGATGGCCCTTCCTGTTGTCTTTTGCATTACCCAGGCCTATTGAGTGGGAGCAGTGACTCACGTCTGCTCCTCTCTGCTAATTCTGTGTGTGCTCATGTGGCCTCTCCAACAGTGATGGCTAAATCCATGTCTGCCAGCGCACTGCCCTCTCCTCCATGGGCATTGATTCTGCCAACACAAACCTAAAATAACATTACGATTACCGACCCATGTTTAACTTCAGCGAGCAGTTGTACCCTCTCAGCTGTACCTCAGCAGTGAAGAGAATTTAAATGTTTAAGGACATCTCTTATGATGTCCCCATTAAAATGCATATTTGTTCATGGGTTTTCTTTGTGGTTTCTACAATTCAATTCAGTCAAACCCAACATTTTTTTTTTTTTCCTGATTTGTAGATTACATTCACATCCCTGGTGTAGTGGTGAACATCATTTAAAAGTGTCAGTCAGAAGTTCTAGTTCTTTGATTTTTTTTTTTTTTTTTTTTGACCCTTATGTGGACAGGGTATTTGTGTAAGTGGAAATCCAGTGAGATGTGTTTAAAATTATACATGGTGTAGGTGTCATTTGGAAAAAGGAAAAACGTCTGTTTCATGTGTGCACAAATCCCTGTGTGTGTGTAATACTACCGTGTCCAATCAGTGCTAGACATGGAAATCCTAGAGTCAAAAATAAGGTATGTTAGAAAATAATGCAGAGCCCCCACAGCAGAGGAGGAGGCTGAGAGCTCAGAGAATGAGAGCAGTGATGAGTTAGAGAGAAGAGAGACAACTGCACCTCCACAGGTGGGCCTTTATTAACCTTTACAGGCAATGATGCTCAGTAATATTGGTTGCTTCCATGTCATGTTCATTGTAAAAATGAAGGGGTCTTGTGGATAGTCAGTTAAGTTGTTTACTTATTTTCACTGACATGAAAACAGTTACTCATGTAGTTAATCGCCAAAATGTAGTTCTTCTGTATGTGGCAAGGTTTTTTTTTTTTTTTATTATTGTCACTTCTGTGGACTACCAAATTTGTTAGGTATAATAACAGAAGAGATGCCATTAAGTGCGAACTTGCTCTACAATGGTCGCACGTGTAATGGGCAGCTCTGCTGGGACTCAAACCCATGCAACTATAGCTCAAACGTTAAAAAGTTATCCTTTAAGAGCATTACGCCACTGAGCTAAACACCCAGATCTTGTGCGTGGAGGACTAACAAAACTGTCTTGACAACCATGGTTTTCTATATAGCAGACTTGTTTATTCTGCCACATATTAACTCCTTGATAATTAGACGTTTGTATCTTCACCAGCTAATACCATATATGCTTCTCCAACCAAGGATAATACAGCGAATTCCCCAGCACCCCTGACACTCAGAACTGACACAAGAAAGCCCCTTTTGAAAGGACACAGAAATTGAGATTCCATGAAAATGGGTGTCTGTAGAGGCTGGAATGTTTGTACTAGTCATTAAGTAGGGTGCAAAGGTGTACATGTACTCCTAGGGTTACGCATACTTGGAAATGTATTTAGGCTATGAGCTTCTCTTAGAAGTAAACTCTGCACTTTAATTTACAAAGTTTTTTTGTTTCACATATTTGAGATATTGTCAAACTGAACTCAAACAGTAAAGTTGTAAAATATGTTACATTTATTTATAGTGTCCTTTAAACAAAAAAAAAACTGATTTTAGCATGAAGCAGCTGTGTCCTCACATAGTGTTTATTACAACTGTTAAATGCATTCATACACGACGTGCTAAATTTGGTTGCTTCGGTTAATTATGAAATGAACAAGTAATGCCTGAATGCGTTGTTTTGGTGCTTGTGTTACTGAGAAGGCTTCAGCAGCTCCTGGGAGAGACGCCAGCGGGGAGAGTGCCGGTGGGGGCTCTGCTAATGACAAGGAGGTGTCTGCTCAGGTCAGTTGCACGTAAAATATAAGATAACTTTGTAGCTCAGTTCCTGGTCTTTAATATAATACTGTTGGCAACATATTTGCGATGTTTTTAAACACAGTTTAAGAACACTGGAGAAATTTGTTCATTTTCAGATGCACTGAACAATATTAGCTGAAGAACGTATAACTACACAGGAAGAGCTGAGGTTTCATGTGGTTTCTTTTTAATTATGAGATCTTTGTTCCAGAAAGTGGTAAAAAACCCAAAAGCTACACCTGTCAAGGATGCTCCACTCAAAGGGTCCCTTGATGTCCCAGTAAAGCCCAGCATGGGCACCCCCAGCCTGGCTACAGCTGTACCCAGGGCCCCTACAGTGGAGGACGAGGCTGAGAGCTCCGAGAGTGAGAGCAGTGATGAGTCAGAGAGCGGAGAGACAACAGCATCTCAACAGGTGGGCCTTTGTTACCATATGAACAAAGAATTTTGTAACTGCTTTTTTTGCTACTTTTTAAGAACATTTTAAATCTTGTATGACAGTAAAGCTGTTATCCAAATCTCCATGATTCACACAAACACATTTAAAACTTAACACTTTTTTTCTTTTTGAATAGTTTGCTTTGTTCATTTTGTGAGTCATCCATACATAACAGCTATTTTTTAAAATAATTTTGAGTCCATTATGTTGCTTTGCATGATGTTGGTTGTGTTGTCTGTCTGGCTTTTTGTAAGTGTTACATATTTTGTGGAAATCACACATTATCTTGTGTGTATTTATTGACGTCCTCATTGTTATTCTGTCTCTGTTACACAGAATGCTTTGCCAACACCCGAAGTTACACCTGTATATGCCACCCCATACAAGGCTGGTACGGTGACCATGTCTAAACCAGTAAAGTCCAGTACCACCCCTGGTGCAGGTGAGGCCTGCTGTAAAGGCTCAGAGAAGGGAGGTGTGTCAGAAAGTGAAGATGATCCTCCACCAACACAGGTGATTAGGGTGCATGCATGGTTTTGTGCTTGCTCAAGAATGACAGATATTACAGCCATCTTCCTGTGTGTTAGCATGGTGAAGTGTGATGCGGCATTGGGTAGCAACCAGAAGCCATGCGTTCCTGTCAGAACAATGGAAGAGCTACTGATAACTTGCTATCCAGATTAGTCTGAATATAATATGGTTGATTATAGGTTGAAGCACCTGCTTGGGGGTGTTATGTAATACACTATACACACCAGTTTTGTGTAATTTTGTTGACAAAAACTAAGGCAAAATTATTTTTTTATTTATTTATTTTTTTTCTCAACATATTTTTTTCGAACATAAACAAAACATTAAATTCAAATGTGATTGTACTGAATGAATAAGAGGTCAATATGCTGTTTTCTATATGAATAAGAGGTCAGTATGCTATTTGCTGTATGAAAGTTGTGTGATTTCCTCTCCCCCTCCCCCCTCCCCTCCCCCCAATCCAACTTACATGTATCAAGGTTTCACATGTTTTTTGTTTTGGGAAAAATAATGTGTAAAACGGTTATTCTAAAGTCTGAAGAATTTTGAAACGTATCTGCCCCCATGACTTTCAGGTAAGGCACTGTGGGCCCTGTGTACATACCCATGTCCTACTTCCTCTTTTCTGCTTCATTGTGAATATCAGAAAATCAAATGTTCTTGTTGATTTCTAAAAATAAGTATTTTCTTCAAACCAAAGGCTTTGGTAGCTGCTGCAGCCAAGCCACTAAGTCCATCACCACCTAGCAAACCCAAGAACGCAACCAGCTCATCTAAAACCAGCCAGAAGATATCAGCAGCAGATAGTAAGGAGGACAGTGGGAGTATGGACTCTTCAAATAGTGAGGACAACCTTGATAAAAAGTTGGCCCCTGCCAAAACACTTTCCACTGTGCTGCTGAAGCCCAGTGAGTGTGTTACCCCCAGTCAGGCCAGTGGAGTAGTACCCATAGCCACAAATAATCCAAAGAAGATGGCCGAAGGCGAGAGCAGTGATGACTCTGAGACTGAAACGGAGCCACCTAAGAAGGTAGGCTCAGAGTCTGTGCTGTGTGTTATTCAAATGTGTGTCATGAGTAAGAATGAGAAATGTAACTGTACAGCGATTGTAAATGTGTTCCTTTGGTAAGGATTTTGATCTGGAGCTGAATGATTCAGCGGTCCAACCAGAGAACCATGGCAGTGATGAGCTCCTAATCGAAGCTGCATCAGAACTTAGTGTTACTCATGACCAATAATCCCAGAAGTGGCAGGGGAAAAAAGTTGTGATGTCTCAGCTTTTTGTAGGATAAATATTTTGTTGTCTGAGTTCTTATGTGTCTGCAGAACCACTTTTACGGCTAACCTTAAAAGACTACATCGCATGTTCAAACCACTTATGATCTGCTCTGCCTTTTAACAGAAAGTATTGTCGATTTCAAAATCAAATTCATCCTCAACCCCCGGGCAGTCCAGCATTTCCAAGACCATCGTCACTATAGAAAATGACAATGAAGATTCAGATTCCTCAAGCACCAAGGAAGATGGGAAAACAGAGGTTTGTTATCTGCTACTGAATGTAACACATTTTATGTCACTAACTTCACAGGTGTCTCACAGCAACGACTTTTCTTCCAGGAATGTCTCCACATATGGAACGCCTGTGGAATTTTGCTTTGTAATGTGCTTCTAAAAGAAGCACTTTTATTGTCTGAAAAAGCACTGTGTGGGTATGAGCAGGGCTCCTGTGGTATTAATGCTTTTTTTTTTTTCCTCCTTTCATCCCTTGTAGCCAAACCCTCAGACACTCATGGCACTGTCAAAGGATGCTCCAAGAGCACCGTCCACATCTACATATGAAGACCTGGGAGATGCTCCTGAGTCATCGACAGATAAGGCCAGAGGCGGGGTGGTTGAGTCAGACAGTGAAGAGGCAATTCATGACAGTAAAGAGCTGATCCTTGTGGTTTCGTTTCTGGCTAAATCTACAGTGTCATTGTAAATTAGTGCCTAAATGAAATGCAGTAATTTTGTAATGCTGCCTGGTGGCTCAATGGGTAGAACATCAGGCTGGGATGCAGAAGTCTCCCAGTTCAAATCCCAACATAGCCAATGGGGTCCTTGAGCAAGACGCTCAGTGATTCCTCGGGCGCTGCATGTGGTTGGCTGCCCACTGCTTTTTTAGTACTAAATTAATCCCAGAGGGAAATTACAGAAGTAATTTCCCTCTGGGATTAATTTAGTACTAAAAAAATTAAAGGCTATATTTTTTGCTTCAAGTATGACATGTTAAGGTCTGTATTTGTATTAATTAATATGTAGACTATACCTCGAAGGCCCTGACATCCAACTCACCTGTCATTAGTGGAAAACATCTGGAAGAGGATAATATTGTTGAACAGGTATGCTTTCTGGTTCATTACTACAGAAAAATATTTTGTGTATACCTGTTTTGACATGGGCAGCATTTTTGTGCTTTATAAGTATAAACCATTTTTGCACACTTGGGAAACAATATGGTCTTTTCTCAGTTCCCTGTAGGCATAGATAATAATCTCCCCAGGAAGTCTAAAAAGGGGAAGAAAAGGAAAAAGAACAAGGAGAAAACACATTCTGTTTCATGTGTGGATCAGAACAGCACTTATTTTGCCACAGTGGAAGTTGAGAGTAGCAGCCCCAGAGATGATGAGCAGAAGGATGCTGGTTCAGGCATTGAAGGTACTGACACAAACGTGGACAGATTAGCTGCAGAGGCACATAATGGTACTTCTCAGCCATCATTTCTTCATTGACCGTAAGCATATGGCACAATTTGACACTGTGTGGAGTTAAATGCGGATAATGGCAAGTAAAGAGACTGGTGCCAGCAACCACCTGAGTTGTAAAGAGGTTATAGCTAAATTGTCTTTATTGGGAAGTTCAGTTCTGTCCATAACTACTTGTTTGCATGTGTTCAGCAGCTGAGGCAGCACCTGCAACAGTATACGACAACCTCAAGAAGTTGGCATTGAAGAACTTACAGGTTGTTTCTCTGCTCTGTGTAAATGAATGCACTGTACTTTTATTGGAGTTTATTATTTACAGCTGACACTGACTGTATGGGAAAACATACAGGTCTCCACTTGGTAATACCTGTCCCTATTAAGGCTTCTGAAACCTCGACTGTTTTCCTCCACTGACACTTATTTTCAGTTGATTCATACAAGTTCGCGATTTGAAGCTGGTTTTTATTTTCCTCTTATATGACTACAGGCCACAGAAGTAAGGATGCCTGTTGAACAGAAGACAAAGAGCCTGACAACAGAGTGCACAGCTGCACCAGCAATGAGGGAGGGAAGCAGGGACAGCGCAGGTACAGCGTCAAAGAAGAAGAGGAAGAGAAAGAAGAAGAGCGCACACAGTGACAGTAAGGCATTGGAACAGGATGAAGAAACCAGACCTGAAAGTAGAACAGATTCTGCAAAGTGCAACAAGCAGGCCTTAGCTCTCTCAGGTAATGTGTGCATACTGGGGAGGCACAGTTAAAACAGGCCAGCCTGGCCAGTGTTACTGTGATAAGTCAGGGTGACATTGATTAAAAAGCTTGAATTGACATTGAAAAGAGAGTGTTACATAATGATCATTCCCTTGGACAAGTGGTTCTTATCATGCAAAAAATTTGATTAATTCTGTATTGCCAGAAAATGACACCCCCGGAATAGATCCTGTTGCCTCAGCACATTCCAGTCCCTGTACCACCACTCTGTCTACCAATCCTCTAAAGAGGAAGAAAAGGAGAAAGAAGAATAAAAGGTTAAAAATTCAGGCCACAGAGAATGGTAACGAGAAAGCCAACCCAAGTAAAGACAGAATATTTCCTATCCAGAGCACAGAGAGAGTGCATGAACCACAGATAACCAGGAAAAGGAAGAGGTCCAAGTCAGGCAGCCTTACAAGGCTAAACCCAGAACATGAAACTGTCTGCGGGAACCAGAAAAAGAAAAGCACGAATGTGGAGGAGAACAGAGTCAAACCAAGGAAGAAGCAAGCACAGAATGAAGAGAACCTTGAGGAGCTCACTGCAGCTTCTGACTGGAATGTCCTTCCTCGGAAGAAGAAAAAGAAGAATAAAAAAAGTAAGTATTGTTTCAAGACCGTTCACCTTGTTTTATTTTAATACCATTTGAGGTTTGTTTTATGGCTGACATTATTACCTTTATAGATGGAGAAAAAATCAAAGGCAAGAAGAAGAAGATGAAGGCTCTATTCAGGCTTTCATCAGGGCTCTGTGCAGAGTGATCCAGATCCTGCACGTACGCTCCAGGTGAGGCAACATGGTTTTACAAATTCCAAATGTCAGAACAGTGTGCTGGAAGCAATGTTTCATTTTATCATTTTCCCAAACATCTTTAGGATCCGTTTTGATTCCCTCACCTTTATGTGGATTTTGCTTCTTCTCCCAACATCTGCTTGGATGTTCTCCCAGTGTTTCTACTTAATCCCACAGTCCAACAGAAAGAAATTTAGGCACCATTCTACACAGTTTGAATATCTCAGTGTTTTATTTTATTCTACAGCAACCCAAATTAATGCACAACTAATTCCTTGGTACATTAGCTGTGTCTGGTTAGAAATTGAAATATCTGCCTAGTCTGCTCTTGCCTCAATGTAGGTTTGCCTGAAAAAATAAGAATATGAGTCAGCAAGTCACATTAACTGTCCATTGAGTCAGAAGACCAAAAATAACTCAAATATCAATTTAGAATGAGAACTGCCTTTTTAAAAACATGCAACTGTGAGGCTCCATTGTCAAGTAGTTAACAGTTTGGGATTTTAAGGAGGACAGTGTTTATACATTGCTTATACAAATATGTTATTCAAAACAAGTGTACTGCAACATATTTAGTTAAAAGGAAATTACATGAAAATGCATACTATTCTCAGTCAGAATTTAACATTCCAATAATAATAACGCATTACACGTGTGGTGCTTTTCAAGAAACCCAAAGTTTTTATACAATGGAATAGGGATTTTCCGTCACCACTAGTGTGCTGCATTCATCTGGATGATGCCACAGCAACTGTAGATGGTGCCAGAAAGCTCACAAACACCAGCTGTAGGTGGGGAGGAGAGAATGATACAGGCAGTTCACACCAGGAGATTATTAGGGGGCCACAATTGATAAATCCTGCTGGGGTAATCTGTGTCTTTTGCTGTCTTCTGTCTCTGCCTTGTCTTCCCTTGAACAGAACGCCATGCACCCTTGCTATTATTCCATGTTTGTACTTAGGAGGTATGTGCTCTTGTTGGCTGTGAACTGGAGAATGCATCAGCTATCAAGTCAGAAGCGCAGTGTCAGCCCTACACAGCTGGGAACTCTTCCTTACATCAGCAGTAGTTAATGTATGGTGACTGTTTCATGTTAGGTCACATATGTTTTTGGGGATGAATTGATCTATTTTAGTCTAGTTCTTCTAACTTGTAATGTACTTTTTAGTTAGCCCCACATTAGTTAAGCCATAAAAAATGGAATACAGCTGTCAATATGAATTACAATGTTTGCAATACGTATGGTAACATATCAGCATATTACTGTCTCAGTGCTCAAGATCTTCGTCATACTTATCACGTGTTAACTATCCACTTACTGGAGAGGCGCGATTCCATTGGGAAGAGGCTATAATTGACATTCTCACTGTGATGCAGACAAGATGAAGCTTTTTTGGGTTCAATGTGTAATGTTCTTGTTACCAATTCTTTGTTTTCCAAACATTTTTGCTTAGTTCTTGTTGGTGTTTTCTTTTAATTAACAATAGTTAATATCTTTTCTATGTACAATTTAATTGCAAGTTTGAATGTTTTATAGCAAGCATTGTTGGTTTCCTTTGCTATAGGCTTTTCTTCCTTTGCTACCACAGCATAATATATATATTTTTTTCCCCCCATAAGTGATGGTGTGTGGTGTTTTTTTTTTTTTTTTTTTTTAAAGCAAGTTTCATCTTTGGGGTTGCAAGTTTTCTAAAAGGGCAGAACTCACCACCTTTAGTGAATGAGGGGTATGGAAAAGGTTGTGAGAGAATGAGTTTACTAATAATTGTAAAAGTAACAAAACTAGAGACCAAAGTGTGTATAATTGAGTTATGCTGATATGTCCTAATAGCCTACATATTTCCGAACACACGCTACATGGTAAACAAAATTTAATGTGGAGTCAAACATGAGTGTCCAAACTACTATTTCACTGGTGTGCCAAGCAGTGCACTTGTAGTCTGACAGCACAGCCATCCATCCAGTCCATATTTTATGCTGATATTAAATCACGGCAGTCCAAAATTCTTAATGTTCCTCTCTAATTCACTACAACATCAGTATCTCTAGCAGTCCTTACTAAGCAGACACAGCACTCCTTATGACAACTAGCTAGGGTGCTGCTTACATGTCACGTAATTTCGATGTCAATGTCATCTTTAATGTTAATTATGCAGAATTTTTTAAAGCCAAACAACTGAATATTGACAGATTTATTATACAGAAGATGAGATCGCTGAGTTTCACATTGTGAAATAATTTTGTCTTTGACGTCCATTACAAAACAACTTTAACAAAGTGTACATGAACGTTTATGTAATATTATCAAGCCTTCGTCTTGGCAAGGGTTTCCATAGCTTTCGCCACCTGGTCCACATTCATGTTGTCCAGAGCCACGCTGTTTTCTCGACCAAATTCTGAAAATGAGCACGTTGATGGAAGAGTCATTATCTGTCTGCCATATTCCTTAGTAATATTATTAAAGATTAAATCCAATACATTTAGCTATATTATTACCATATCGAGCCCACAATTTGGGCTGCACTCCCGAGCATTCTCTGATCAAAATTGGTAATTCAGGGTTCGCCTTCTTTAAAATTACATAGTATTGCTCCACGAAGTCCCTGTTAAAGACAGATTAAAGGTGAATGCTTCTCTTTTCCTCCTAGATGTCCCATTTGGAGATTTACACGCCTGTTTTGCATATAACTATCCTGAATGCATAAAAGCATCGATATGGTCAATACAACATCAGTAGCATCAATGTCATGCCATGTTTAAACCAAAGCCTGTATTATATGTAATTGTTATTTATTATTTTAGCACAAATTCACTCAATCTTTAGGAGATGTCCTACCTCGCCCCTTGACTTGCTGGTGACGTCTGACAAAAATGTAGGCGAACCTCCCGAAGGCTTTTGCCAAGGTTAGATCCAATAGCTCTGACAACAGCAGCAGCCATGATTATAACCTTTCAAGTAATAACTTGGTGAGCCCGCCCTTGTCACGGTATGTGCCAATAAAATTTTGGAGAACGGCGCCACCATAACCAATTATAATTATAATTTTTTAAATGATGGTGAAGTTAGCGAATCCACGAACAACATTGGGTCATCTGACCAATAGGCGTAATACGTTTTTAAAGGCTAAAGTAATCGATTCTAACAATCGACGTCTTCTGTGCGATTAACCGGACTGTCACTTCCGTTTGATGCATAGGCTGCGACGGTGGATTTCTTCTGATCAAACCTAATAAGATTTGTATTAAAATTGTATTTCATTTCTATCTAACGTTGTTCTGCTTTCAGTGAATTAAATGAAATAAACTACACTAACTAATACAACGAGGCAGTCCCGTTTGTGTCAAAATGCCGGAGCGAGACAGTAAGTTGTTTTGTTTTCCTAAACTGCCACGGGCAGACCAGATAAACCAAACTAAATACAAGCGTAGATCAAAGTTTTTTCATGCATGCCCTCTAAACGCCGTTCTTTTATTTACTGTGTTAAGTATTTAAACTCATATACTTAACGCTACACTTAACATGTCTTCTCTGACCTGGTTTAACGTTATATGTCAGACACTATTTATTTGCTTATAATTTGAGGTGGCGTTTCAAAGAAACAACAGCTGTGAACACTGCACATAACATACAAAGGATTTTAAGTTGTTTGGCCGTGAATAATGAACAGCAGCATGTAAAGAATTGTAACATGTTCATTCGTTACATTACATCTGACACTAATGTGTCAGTTACTAAATAATTCATTATTCCGATATTTAAATTGGACTAACGGAGGATCCTGCAAATCGCAAAGCACTGCGGACTGAGTAAGCTGTCTTGAAGACGTAATACGGACTGGACTCATGGCATGTGGACCAAATGTTTACTCTCTTCGAACACTTTCTTTAGGTGAATTATATTCCAATCCCCTTGCCCCGGATAACCATGAGGTGGAGGATCACCGGTCGGCACTTCAGTGAGTTGAAAATACCGATTGTTAATTAAATTGATTTTATTGATATTTATTTTCCCCACACTTCTTGACCTATGTTAATATTTGTACATTTTCAGTTTACATTACACTTTACTGTATTGTTGATTTACATAATGTGTTCTTTATGGTCAACAGCTGAAAAATGATCAAATCTGTCATTTACTGTACTATTGCACAGAATTGGTAGTTGTTTAAATTCAGTATTAAACTAATTGAAGTGAAGAATAATAAATAGCAGTTACCATGCTTAAATGTGTTTTCGTTGTTTGTGTGTAAAGATTCTAGCTGAGATTCTCTTTCGTTTTCAGGTCCAAGCTGACAAATGAAGACTTTCGAAAACTATTGATGACCCCCCGGGCTGCACCCTCATCGGCCCCACCTTCAAAATCCAGACATCATGAGTAAGTGGTTAGCCTTTGTCACAGGCAGTGATGTTCAGTGTTCTATATGTTTTTTTTTCCCTCCTTTATAAAGAAAGGGTGGGAATTTGCCTTACAGATTAGCTGTTATTCCAGCTTTTGGCATGTGGTCTCTGCTAATGGTGTGTCCTAATTTCCACAGAATGCCACGGGAGTATAATGAGGACGAAGATCCTGCTGCGCGAAGACGTAAGAAGAAAAGGTACAGAGACGTAACGACGCATGGCAGCCTCCTCAAACCTTCTGTTAACGCATCTCGTTTTTTTTCTTACAGTTATGTGCAAAAGAACACTGACACCCATGTTAACGCCTTTACTTCTTGAGTAGTTTTAATTGAAATGTAATTGACCAATTTGAATGAATTTATATTCAATAAGCTTTTAATATTATTTCTTAAAATATACATGTCATGGAGGATTAAATACTGATGTATGATTTAATGGGTGTGAACATTTGCCAGCTACAGAACAGGAAAATATTGAGAATTTTCTTATGGTTAACTTTTTTTTTTTTTTTTTTACTACTTCGTTACAATAGTAATATTTCAGTTTCATTCCTTTTTATAAATCAGTTTGCATGTAATGCGTGAATATACCTGTAATGCTGGTATTTGGCCTCTCTAACCCATGGGCTCACTCTGTTCCTACAGTTACTATGCCAAGCTGCGGCAGCAGGAGCTGGAACGGGAGCGAGAGCTGGCAGAGAAGTATCGTGACCGTGCCCGTGAGCGCCGTGACGGAGTAAACAAGGACTATGAAGAAACAGAGCTCATCAGCACCACGGCTAACTACAGGGCAGTGGGGCCCACAGCTGAGGCGTGAGTACCACAGGGACTGACCTGGACCTGCCCCATACCTAGGCAACACAGCTGGGAATGGCTCCCACAGCTCAGTTATGAGAGCCCAGGCAGCTGTTTTGTTCATAGTTTGAAATCTGTGTCCACAGGGATAAATCTGCGGCAGAGAAAAGGCGACAGCTGATCCAGGAGTCCAAGTTCTTGGGTGGTGACATGGAGCACACTCACTTGGTGAAAGGGTTGGATTTCGCCTTGTTACAGAAGGTCAGTTTGTCTTTCAGTGTGTGATATTTATAACTATTTCAATATATTATTTTTTTTCCTTTGTGCAGCATGTTTGAGTACTTTTAGCTAAAAGAAGTAAAAATAACATGGGAGTAGGGTGCTTAGAAGGCCTCTTGGTTCTGATTTGCATAGTAGTCTTCACGCAGTATCAGCCATTATTTGCCAAAGGACAAGAGGAACACCATACTGTACTAACTGCCTTTATGAAGGAAAATGTTTTTTTTTTTTTTTTTTTTTTTTTTTTAATTGCGTTTTTGGGTATGGGGGTAAAAAAAAAGCAAGGAAAAGGGGTAATATGACATTTTTTAAAAGGGCACAGAAGGAAATAAAGTATGAAAGCCTTAGCCCTAGAATTTCATTGTTAACAGTTACATACATTATATCATCCTCGTTTTTGATATTTGATACATGTCATTTTACAAGAATATGTAGCGCTGCATCAAACCATATGACATTATTCAATCTTTTCCAGGAAAGATGAGGATCCAGAGCAGAAAATTGAATTCAAGACTCGCCTGGGTGAGCGTTCTCTTCTTTCTGGGTCTTGAACTTGAAACCTAGTTTGGTCAGAGCAATGCTCACTAGCTAAATATAATCATGGTCTTTGTTACATAGGTAAATATTGCATTACTTTATAGTCTCACGGTAACTCATGGGTAAACATGATAGAGGCAGACTGCTACCCCAGTGAAACGGTGAAAGTGACAGCTGCATTTTAAGGATGAAGTCATTGTCACCTAGGAAGGAACATATACCGCATCCTGTTCAAGAGCCGTCAGCATGAGCGCAACGAGCTCTTCCTGCCTGGTCGCATGGCCTACGTAGTGGACCTGGAAGATGAGTACGCCGACACGGACATCCCCACCACGCTCATTCGCAGCAAGGCCGACTGTCCTACGATGGAGGTTGGTTACCTGAGGCTTGTTCACATACTGCATATGAGCCCACACGTCAGAGGGACCGTGCAGTGGAAGGACTGTTCACAGCTGACCTGTAAGGATCTGTATTTTAAAATGCATTGCTTGTTTTTTCTAGGCTCAAACCACCCTCACCACTAACGACATCGTCATTAGTAAACTGACCCAGATTCTGTCCTACCTGCGCCAAGGAACGCGTAACAAGAAGATGAAGAAAAAGGAAAAGGGTATAACAGTTAACGTGTGAAACCTGCCAGTCAGGAACAACAGATGTCTTAAAGTTGTGCAGATACATTTTACTTGTGATTAGTGCATTCATGTTAAAATTCTGCATTTTATGTGCTAGATACATTCTTGCTGGTTTATTGTCTTTGCAGGAAAACTCGATGAGAAAAAGGCACCTGAGGCTGATATGAGGTAAGGAAGAGTTACAGAAAACTGTGTGCCTGTGCATTTTATTTTCATACTCTTTTTGTCTCTCTCTTATCTCATCGCCACCTTGATCATTTCTTTCATAAGCTATGGCTGCAGAATAAACCCTACATACTTTGGAAGTACAGCCCCTAGGGTGTTCTGGTGTTTAACTTCATACCCTTCCAAAAGTCAAGTCAAAAGTTTATTTATATAGCACTTAAAACAACCAAGGCTGACCAAAGCGCTTTACATACAGTAACAAGTAACACAAATGTGTCATAATTCTAAAGACCAAATACTAGCATTAGATTTAACAGGCCACTACTGTGTATTAAATGGGTAAATAAGTCATACGTTTTGCTTCAAAAAAGCAAAGTCTGACATGGGGTGAATTTCATGAGGTAATGAGTTCCATAGTTGATGTACCGTGACCAAAAAGGAGCGATCACCCCAACGCTTACGTCTAGTCCTGGGGACAGACAACAATTTCCGCTCAGATCTGAG
The DNA here is from genome assembly GCA_025773905.1 of Chitala chitala. Classification (NCBI taxonomy): domain Eukaryota; kingdom Metazoa; phylum Chordata; class Actinopteri; order Osteoglossiformes; family Notopteridae; genus Chitala; species Chitala chitala. The sequence goes on along the minus strand of JABJVR010000041.1, from coordinate 1,160,578 downwards.
GGATCTGTTCTGTATGGGAGGGTGCAGAAGCTCAGAGCAGTAAATTGGTGACATGCTATAAATGGCTTTAAAGGCAAATTACAAGAGTTTAACATTAATCGTGAAGTGAACATGGAGCCATTGTAAGGAATACAGAACAGGAACAACATGCTCACATCATGGAGCGTTAGTTAAAAAGTGAGGAGCAGCGTTCTGGACCGATCAAAGGTGGGCGAGGGACGTTTGACTGATGCCAGCATATAATGCATTACAATAGTCAAGTCTAGAAGTGATGAAAGCATGGGTAACTTTTTCAAAACCAGCACATGACAAGAATGGCTTAACCTTAGCCAAAAGACACAGATGAATAAAGGTAAATAACGGAATTAATCTGTTAATCAAACTTTAGGTCTGTGTCAAGGATAACACCTAGGTTATTTACAGCGTTACTCAGACGGAAAGGTAAAGCCCTGAGACATCTAGTGAAATCATAATGTTGCCCTAAATCTCTCTCACTGGAAGCTCTGTTATGCTTTGCATTTCCCTGTAACCTTCCCCCCAACACACATTTGTTTAACAGTTTGAATAGATGTTTTTTCCCTTTTTGTGCAGCATATTTGAGGACATTGGTGACTACATCCCTTCTGCGTCCAAGACTGTCCGTGAGAAGGAGCGTTACAGAGAGAAGGAAAGGGATCAGGACAGAGACAGGGAGAGAGAAAGGGACAGGGACAGAGAGGAGGAAAAGAGGCGCCACAGCTACTTTGAAAAGCCCAGAGCAGACGATGAGGTAATCCCCCTTATGAAATACAGCTCACATAACACTACCACAACATAGTATGGCCTGCCTTTGTACAATAACATTTTTAATGTGTACGTAATTTCTTTTTCTGTCTATTTTAGGCAATCGAGCTTGAGAAAGGTAATAATTCCACATTAATTTTTTTATTTTTGAGTGTGTGTGTGTGTCTGGATATAGGGCAGAGGGGTTTCTTTACTCTTTGCCAGTGGTTTGTTGTTTACTGTCATACCTAGTAGCCATACGTTTTCACTATGTGAAGTACTGCTGCAGCACTCTTGTTAGTTTCAGTCACGTTGTTCTCCTGCTGTTGTAGGACCTGGATCAGTGAAGGAACAGATCAAGATGATCAATGAGAAGTTTGCAGGAGCAGCAGCTGCACAGTGGCAGGGCCAAGAGGCATATCCTTCCTGTCAGGTTAACCAATCACATGGCCAGGCACATCTTGTGTTGAATGTTTAGTTTTGATTTTAATGTAGATAGAATTATTGTCTCAGTCAAACCTCCAGGGCTTTGGGTTCAAATCTTGCTCTCAGTGCCGTGTGTGTTTGTGCGCGTGCGTGTTTGTGTGTGTGTGTGGAGATTTTTGCCCATGTGTGGGTTTCTTCCAGGTGGTTCGGTTTCTACCACGGTCCAAAATCATGCTGATTAAGTGGATTCGACAGCCTTAATTGTTGCGTGCATATGTGTCCATCCTTCTGTCCATGGGGTATCCTGCAGAGTGCCGTAGGCTTCCTGGTACCAGCAGTCTGGCAGAGAATAAGATAAGATTTTTACTTGTGGAGATAAGGCACAATGTGAGAGCTTGTGCCTTATCTCTTGCTTGTGATAGTCCTTTCATTTTTCCATTGGTTAATGGTGGTGTGTGCTGCTTTGGGATTTGAGAGTGTGAGTTAAGACACGGTCCTCCTTAACCACTCCACACTGCTGTGAGCCGACGTGAGGAGAAGAAGCACGTTGGGGACTTTTTTGGGATGTCGAACAGCTACGCCGAGTGCTACCCTGCCACGTGAGTCTTGCAGTACTGCCATTAATGCAAGCGTCCTCTCTAATGGTATCTCACAGAGCACGTGTACTTGTGCTTTAGAAGCCAGTATGTGACTTGGCATTAGCAGTACTAGAAAGGACAGGAGACACTCAGGGATGGGTGTGGTCATTAAACCAGATTTTAGGTCATTGAAGTTTTGTGCTTTGAATTGTAATGTTATCAGATATATTAGTCTCTGATTACCCTCATTAAACACAACTTAATATTTGCTTTGACTGCATTTTTTAATACACTAGAGGTTAATTTTGCATTTGGGGGAAGATCAGAAGATTGATTTTTAAATTGAGTCTCTAAAAGTTTCTACATTAAATGAGCCATAGGCCTATTGTTCATTAGTGGTATGTTTGAAGATAATGTATATTTGCCTAGGGTAATACTGAGGGTTTTGTCACAGCAGAAGTTAAGATCCTGGTTTAAATGCATTGAAATTGTGTAACCAGGTTAACTTCCCTCACCCTCGCTTCTGGCTCTTTTCTCAGGATGGATGACCTTGCTGTGGACAGTGACGAGGAAGTGGATTACAGCAAAATGGACCAGGTGTGTTTCAACACATCTGCAGTGCTGTGGTTCAAACACGGCCTTCTCACAACAATAACTGTGACACTCTTCACCCCCCCCCCCCCGACCATTCCCATTAATAGATTACTAAGTAAAGTTTAATTGATGAGCTGTAGAAATCATAGCTAAAAGTCATATCATTGTGTAATGTTATAAGTCAAGGTTTCACATTGACTGTCTGCTTTGTTGTGCCTTTAGGGTAACAAGAAAGGGCCTCTTGGCCGCTGGGACTTTGACACCCAAGAGGAATACAGTGACTACATGAACAATAAGGAGGCGCTGCCCAAGTACGTCGCCGGACTTATTACGAAATCTTGTGTCTCACAGACTGCAACGCACTGGCAAGATGCTCTCCTGCTCTGTCTCATGTTTTGATAAGCAAACACCTAAATATTTCTTGGCTTCCTACTATTCTAGTGAAATATTTTGCATAATCTTACTCTGAGTTTTCCCCTACATTAGAGCTGCCTTCCAGTATGGCATTAAGATGTCAGAGGGGAGGAAGACCCGCCGCTTTAAAGAGACCAATGAAAAGGCTGAGCTGGACAGACAGTGGAAGAAGATCAGTGCAGTGAGTGGTCCTTGGAAGGGAAAGGGTGGAATCTCTGGTTAAATGGCAGAAGGTTTATGGTCAACCTGTAACTCTGCTGGCCACTAGACATGTTGGGAAAGATCATGCCAAATGGTTAAGTGCCCAGTTTTTCTGCTGCAAATGACTCCAAAGAACATGTGATTGGGTTATCGTTATTGTATTCTCACTTACTTGAGATATAATAACACAATAGTGATGACATATTTGTAATTCTAATGAACATGCTGCTTTGTGCAACCCAGTGAAAGAGGAATAAGTGTTGACAGAACATTCAGCATAAGTGATTGATGTCACTTTTTCTTTTTACAGATCATTGAAAAAAGAAAGAAGATGGAGGCTGACGGGTGTGTAATGGTTTCACCTTAAGTTTGTGCTGTGTTGTCAATCAATAATTTTCCATCTTAGTTGTCTGAGAGAGTGCTAGGAGCAGCCACAGTGAATGTTTAAAAGTGTTTTTGGAACACTGAACCACATTGTCTGTCCTAGTTTCAGTCCAGAAAAAACTGTCTCTTGGGTGATTTGCTGGAGGAGTAGATGGAACTTCAACACGCGATATGAAACTAGAGCTTGGAGGATGGGTAGCAGTACAGGCCTGGATAGCTTTAGTAGTTTAATATAAGAATCAAAGTGAGTAGTGTATGTTAGTCATGTTCTTCTCAATGAATAAACTGGTTATATAAGTGCATGGAGGATGCCTTTTAGTCTTTGGCAGTTTAGATGATTTAGTGATTCAGGATATTTTGATTGCACTTGCTCGGTGTGACATTGTCTGTGTGAGCAGGGATTAAGGATTTATGGCAGCCACATCAATACAATGTATATATTGTGTATATCCTCTTTTCCTTCTCTCTACTTTTCAGAGCCACAAGATAGAACTGGCACAAAGTGACTGCGTTGCTTAAGAGTTTT
>JABJVR010000041.1:1116905-1156593 GCA_025773905.1 Chitala chitala | reverse complement strand
GTTCAGAGGTGTGCTTTTCCGATCTCCCTTTTTGCCTGGGTTGTGTTCTCTCCCGCCCGGCCTCCCAGCCTATCTTTCCAAATTCTTGCCTTCCTTTCTTTCTTTTTGAACCCCCCCCCCCCCCCCCGCCTGCTTTCTGCTCGTCATCACGGCTCCTTCTTGTTGTCTTTGCCGCCGTGCAGTTTGCAAGGAAACATGAAGCGAGAAAGATAAGTCCAGAAGAGAAAAATGCATCAGTGTGCTTCCTGATAGATGCGGTTTTTAATAGAAGCTCTTTTTCTGCCGCTGCCTCTCGGTTCTCGCGCCGGCAGAACGCCCGCTGGCCTGTGTAAATGTCCGTGTAAATGTGCGTGTGTGTCAGGGCGTGCTTGTGTGCATGTTTATTTATGCAGAGGCGCGTCAAGGTGTCGGTCCGAGCTCTGAGCCCAGTTTTACGTTTCTGCCGACAGCTGGTGGTATTATTGCATCTGAGCTGTTAGTGTGTTTGTGTTTCTAAAATTATACCCTCGGCCAATCATATGAACACTTGTGTGCACAGCAGAGAGGGTGTCTGAAGGAAAGGTTATTTTTTTATTTTTATTGTTTTTAATTAGACAAATTCACCAAAAACGTTTATTTTGCAAATACATCTGATTTAAACAGCTCAGTCACAGCAGGCCAGGCAGAGGAAATTAAAACACAGTAAAACACACAAACAAAGAACAATGGCAAACAGAACATTGGATATAGCAGATGCAGGGATCTGTAACAGTGCTCCATGATTAATTTCCAATAAGCAGAAAGAATAATAAAACCGGGCAGTTTTAGTGATTTCTATGGCTTGCTCCAGTCTCAACCTGTAGCAAACTAAAATGAACAGCAGCGTGAAGATGAAGTTGCATGTGGAATTTTTAGCTGAGTATAATTGGCAGGTATGGTGTTGTAGACCGAAGGCGCTGCAAGGAGAAGATTTGTTAGGGAAGGAGGTGTGACACCTAATAAGGAATTGTAGATGAAGATAGACTGGCAAATCTTGCATGTAATGATGGCCAGTTAATGGAGGAGTACAAAGTACACCATTGCGCCTTGTAGGTAGATTTAGTGACAAACCTGATGCCTGTCATCGATTGTTTCTGTGCTCTTCCCACTATACTCTGGACGCAAAGTAGTTCGTGAAAAAAAAAGTTTTGGCTACCACTCTGGGAACAGAAGATGGTATGGATGGACACAGTTGGACGGAGCGGAAAAGAAAGCTGTAAATGAGTGTGGCAAGTCAACACAGAGAAAGCACTGAGGTGACTAGGTGTGTGTTGGGGGTAAGGGAAGGTGAGAGTTGAGGGCTGGGATTTTCTATATTTATTTTTGTAGAATAAAGTCAAGTTGGTGTATTTGGAGGTTCTGGATGAAGAGGAGGTGTGAGCAGATGTGAGAGCAGGATGTCGAGATTAAGGAAGTGGTAATAATGCAGGCCCCTAATCTCTTTGCCTCCGTAATTGAGGTCATACTCTGAGGGAGGCTGTTTAGGGGCGCTGGTTTTCTGATTTGCCTTGGTCTGGAAAGATGAAGCAAAGGAGCGTGCAAATGAGGCAACAGTAATCCCCCCGGACGGGGAGTTGAGCTGAAGGCTGAGGCGCAGTGCATGCGTGCCGGACCCCTGCAGACTCTCTTTAACCAGCTCCTGTGCCCAGAGAGCCACTGTAACCTCCCATTGTCATTCAAGCCAGTCCAGCCACCGTGGGGGGGTGAAGTGCAGAAAAGCAACTATCGAAGCCCGTTCTTCTTTACCAATACTTACATGCGTGTCTGCTGTTTCCAGTGTCGTGTTTCAATGTAGATGTTTCCCGTGCTGCGCCCTCAGTCTCCTGTAAGATGGTTTTTCTAGCAGCTGTTCTCGATCAATATTTTAATAACCCATAAGATGAAGGCCTCATCATGATCAATAAGACCGTGTGCTGTGTGAAGGTGGGGGGGGGAATCGCTCCTCCTGACAGCTAGCTCGAACACTTCTGACACCACTCTCATTACCATCGGCAAGCCCCTCGCTCTGCACAGCTAAGTATGAGCACCGAGGGAGGCATGTGTTCGTACGACATGGACAAAGATGAGTCCAGCCTCACACAGCATCTAGCCAATGCAAGTGCAGGACGCTTGTTTTCACAATTCAGCTGTCATGCTGGGCACACACATGCTCTCTCTCGTTCTCTGTCTCTCACACACGCACACACACAGACACACATGCACACACACAAGAAGGAGAAAATATGAGCTTGTTCTCACAAACACTGAACCAGTGCCAGATGGTTGTTGCTATTTCACTTAGCTTGTTTTTATCCAATAAAAACATCAGGGAGATGTAGCAAGGGCTATGATGTGCTGCTACAAAATTTTATAATTCCTCTCATGCACAGATGTGGAAGGTTTTGACCAAATTGAAGTAATGGCAGTCAAGCAACTGTGCATCATTGTGAACGTGAGAGACCAGAATAGTGTGTGTGTGTGTGTGTGTGTATGCATGTTTGTTTTTGTGTGTGTGTGTGTGTGTGTGTGTGTGTGTGTGTGTGTGTAGTAGACAGAGAGAAGGAGAGCGAGCAGGGCACAGCTGAATGTCACTGAATGTGGGTAAGAAGGTTTTCTCAAATTTATGCAGGATACTAAAGGGACAATGTGTTCCAAACTGTCTGAGCATTCAACACTCTCAGTCTTAAAACAGTTTATGAACATTGCAAACTTGTAATGCAAGAACGCTGTGCACACTGTGCACACTAATTAACAGAAACTCCTCATACTCACAACAGCAGCTAATTGCAATCATTTCAAATTGTAATGTCTTTTTGTAGCTCAACAATAAAAAGGTATATCAATTTTATGCAAAACAGTTCACAGGTTTTACAATGTCTCATATAGTGTTCATATATCATGGAATGAATAGTCCCTACAGCTCTGAACTTAGTCTCAATAATATATTTCATACCCAGTCCTTGAATCCAGATTTGCATTTTTTGCCAAGGCAATGATGCAAATGATGCTGAGATTTACAAATGACACTGTTATAAGAAGTCGTTACCAGTACGCTACAATGCCACAATTCACTTCCACTTCCAGTGTATTATTCCCACCTGTCCTCTTTGTTCCCTCTCGTCTCCCTCTGGCCCCTTCAATGTCTTAACAGCATAATGAAACGGATAGCTAGGCAGCTGAGACAAAGTCAGATTAGCCCCACAGCCTAAGAGTTAGATCATCAGTCTTTTTCATAGCCTTTACCCGTTGGACTGCGCAGTCCAGTGCGAGTGGCCAGTTTACTGACTGCATGCTTCACACTGTCTGCCAATGTCTCTGGCTGTTGGAAAGTCCCCATATTACCAGTCAGTGGGTTTTTTTTCCTCTTGAATAAGTAATTTCCTCAGTGCATGCGTTTCTCTGTCTATGGAATGAGCAAGAATAATGTGCATCCACCAATTTGAGGAAAACCTAAGAGAAGGAGGGAAATTCAGTTCAGGGGGTGCTGGTCCCTGGGTGGCTCATTGTATTTCCTGTTCCACATACACAGGGTGACTTCCCAGTCCTGTATCACTAAAAAGTTAGGTAGATCTGCTAGCAATCAATCCACGCTCATTTTTTATTCATGTGGAACACTCTACTGTGTTTACTTATCGAATGTGTCAGTTATACAACTGTAATTATGTTTGCAGCTGACGTTGAAATATTCTGTATTTTACCGAGCGGGAGTCAAAAGTCAGAGGTCAGGCTGGGAGATGCTGCATTTTGCACCTTTTTAGTATTAAACACAAACCTGTATACCCCCAGTGCATATTCATAAGCAAGGAGAGCTTAGTTTTGTAGTGCGCAAAGAAGGGAAAGGTGGGAACTGGCAGCACATTCAGGCAAGTGAGCAAAAAAAGCAAAAATACAACATAGAAAAGGGTGATAGAAGATTTCTGGAGAGGTGCAGAAAATAAGTATGATAAATGAAGGAGCAAGAAAAACACAAAAATCAAAGACCAAGCGATGGACATAATGAATGAGCTGGAAGAGAAAATAGATGAACATAATTTTTTAACAACTCAAATTATGTAAATGAAATCAAGTTTTGAAGTGGTCAAATTAAAGAACCATTAGTAAAGAACTGATACTGTAAAAACAAGATAAAGCTGGAGACGGCAGAATGGAAGAGAAAAGATGAATGAAGGCATTGTGGGGGGGGCAAGCAGTGAGGAGCAGGCGAGGGAGCCGGGAAGCGAATGAGGAGAGGGAGGAAATGGATAAGCGCTCCTGTCAGTGCCGTTCTTATACAGTGGGCAGGAGGACGGGGAGCAGGAGGAGACAGACAGACAGGCAGACAGAGAAGGAGAGAAGTGGAAAGAGGCGCGCAGGCCCTCAGCGATGAGAACATTACAGTGGGATAATAAAGAGGTTCCGCTCTGTCACACTGCGCATTAGTCTGCCATCAAACTGACCCCAAAGTGTCAACAAGTTAATAGCCTGAATATCACCCCTATTACATGTCACCACTCACCAAAGCTGACACACTAATCATTTACAGGGGGGGAAACAGAAAACAGATGAATAATTGTAGAAACAAGGAGGAGCACAGACAAAAGGCTGTGGCGTGAGGGAGAGTGATAGATAAGGAAATCAGTTTACAATGGCCAGGACAAGGGCTACATTTAATAAGACGGCAGAAATTATCTGTGTTAATGTTTACGTGCAGAGGCTGCCAACAATTGACGCGTGTGCAAGCATGCTTGAGGAACAGGCAGAGACAATGCAGTGTACTTATGTTAATAATGAGTCAGTGTACTCTTCACAAGTCACTGCTGGAAGGAGCCTGGCTCTCAATTGCATCCTGAGCATGCAAATTAAATGCATTACGACAAAGGGCTATGTTATCCGCTGTGCGTTATTAGGAACGAACACTTGATTTGTGTATCACTGCGGCTGGGGGGGTTATAAATGTTTGATTTTAGATCCTCTCCCACTCCCAAGACTCTAGTTATCAATATTGTTTTTGTAACACAAATCAGGAACAAACATATCTTTTATTTATTATTATTATTATTATTATTTTGCCACTCAATTGCCCAGGTAGATCGAAACCTATTTCTTTCTTCTCGCTACTCTTGCATGATGTTACTTTGCCATTTCCTTTTTTGCACGCACACACACGCGCGTGCACACACACACACACACACACACACACACACATAATGGAGAGAGTTCAAAACCTGCGCTTAAGAATGCCTCAGGGCTAAAAACATAAAGATAAGCATCTTATCACTGTGGTTCAACACCAGGGGCTTACATGCAATGTAACCTGTCCATAGGACCGTTAGGCAGAGAGGAACTAAAAATGGCAAAAAATAAAGCAATAAAGTCAAACTGTACTGAAATTACATTTATAGATACTTACCTAGATGTCACAGAAAACACTTGTCTGAAATGAATTTTGAAATGTGAAATGCTTTGCATAACATACACAGGCTGCATGGCCTTGTTATGTGCTTCAGATCTGAAGGCATAAAATACTAACAGTAGAGTACAACAGACATTACAAACAACACAGACAAATTTAGTTAAAATTCCAATCATCTCATATCATATTGAATTAGTAAAAGAAATTTCTGTTTCTTCTAGCTGGCTTTTATGCCAGAAGTCACATGCCCACCTGTGCGTGAGTGTAGGTCCGTTATGTGCATGTGTTCCACTGCACATATCTGGGCCTGCAACAGCCTCAATGAACTGTCTCTCAACTCCCAGCAGGTGAACTTTGATGAGGAACCCTCAGAGGGTAGCAGGAAGGGGGACTGTTCCCAAAGAAGCACCTGCTACTGTGGCTCAGAGGAGACAGGATGCACCTGGAGAGAGCTGGAGGAGATGCTAGGACTTTTGTGGTCATTCGTAGGAGAATCAGAGTGCCACTACGCACTCTTTAGCTGTCTTCTGAATCTGTGATGTTTGCCCATTTGGGGCCTTCGATCCTCGTTGCCATGCGTCAGTTTCATCCTTCTAATTAAATATTTAGGGGCCGCTTCGGTGTGCCAAATTAAATCGCGGGGACCATTTTTTGGCAGCAATAAACTCACATCTGCGGCAATTAGGCAGAAGCTATACTGACAGTAATAGGCGATCTCTCCCACTCCCAGGGGGCCGATGAGGCGATACTGGTGGGCAGGTACAGGTCCCACTCCGTCTTCTGTACAGTAATGTCCCTAATGCACAAGCCGGCACATAATTCTAGAGATTACTGACGGGATGCTCACACTATCATCTAAGTGCCTTTCTCTCTGTGCTTTTTCTCTTTGCTTCACAGAGGGTCTGAAAGCTGACGGTGGTGAGCTTCCCGGTGAGAGAGGAAACTAAAATAATTTAAAGACAAAAATCTTTTCATTCTTTGAAAATGCTTTTTTGTTATCTTTACATATACATGTGTCGGTACATATTGTACATTTATATGAGCCGCCTTACAGCTTCTCACATTTACAATGCTGGTTGTTACTGGAGTAATGCTGGTTAGGCACCATAAAGGTACTGCGACACCCCTTCACAGAGCCTGAACAAACAAGCTCCAGGATCCAGTATGCTACCCCTACACTAACAGCCACCCCATGGCTGTTATTGTGTTGCACTGATGGCACCCTTGCAGAACACGCCTCTGCCTTCTAAGGGGGGAAGCCATAACTGAGTGCATGGTTCACTCCAGGTGAGCCCAGACCTGCTGCTTTTACATTATACTCTTTTGGCCAAGGGCTAAAAAAAACTGTCTCAGATTGGGATGAGAATCTTCACTCGTGGTAAACAGAAGCATTAAGATTGTTAAAAAAAAGGTAAAATCAGAACAAGCTTGATGTTTGTCCTAAGGTTAGCTTAGGTGGAAATTGCTTCTGTGGAACTGGAATGCGGTACTTATAGACAATGCATCCAACCAGTGCAATTTGTGTGTGATTTGGAGGAGAAACTGGTCCCAGCAGCCACTAACAACAGAGATTTTTTTTATGACAGTAAACCATGTAGCACACAGTTCATCTGCTCAATAAAAAAGATCTGGCTCATTGTACCCTGCTGCTAGCTGTTATTAAAAATCCAGTAAACAACTTCCCTGTTGCATGTGGTTAGCTGTTATTGCTTACATTAACCTGTGCTTTTTTGCATGAGCAGCTGAACACCATATGTTATTTAAGCAAGCAGAACTGGCTGGTATGTAACGAGCTGTAGCTATGATTATGTAGGTATAACTTAGTTTTTGTAATAAATGTCTTTGCAAGATCATTTCATTACCAATATTCCTTAACCCTGCTAGGGATGTAACCTATGAGAAAATGTCTGTTCATTATTTTTCACTTTTTACTGGTTTTCTATAAAAGTGCTAATTTCCAAATATTTATCCTAACCCATAGGTGTTAAAATGGGTTAATCTACCGCACTGAGCTTCTAATCCTTATTATCCCTGTGTGACTCTTTTGTCCATTAGTATCTTCCACTTGAGAACATTATCTACAGCTACCCAGACTTTGGACTCTCTACCTCCACATCCTTAAGACAGAATTACTTTTAAAACATGCCATTATGAAAATATAATTTACAAAAAATGCATTTTCACATTTTTATTTCTAGAATTCATCACAACAGGTTTGTATCTCAGGGTTTTAAATATCCTGAGGAGCACGGACCATTCGTCTTCTTGTGTTATCAGTGACTCTCTGACAGTCTGCATGGCTTGGGCTATTAGCTATTCAGCGGGCAGGATGGGTCCAGATTGCTTTTGTGGCTACAAGGCCTGACTTACCAATGATCAGATAAAGACCCAAACATAGATAGACTTTCCTCACCTGCCTCTGAACTTCAAGAAACTGTACCATTTATATCAATATAAACCTCTTTCGCAGGTCCATCTCATCACTTTAGCTAGCGTTCGTTTGTCAGAGCCTATCCTTTTGGAAATACAAAACATATTTGAAAGATTTAAAATTAATACAGGATAACATGAACAAAGTCGATTGTGCATCCTTGAGAACACATAAATTTGATCTGTTATTGGACAGGAAAGCAGGTGGCACGGAGTGCTTCTACCTGACCACATTTCTACTGGGCTTTGTAATTGTGTTTCTCCACCAAACTTTTTTGTTTTCACCATCATCCATTCTCCTGAAGTATACAGGGATACCTCAGTGTATGCTCATGTATGAAAATTAAACACACAAACACACAAGTTTGGAACAAAAATACCATTTGTTTGGAACAAATTACCATTATTTTGCCTCCATAATTAACTGTCTTTGACTGTGAATAACTATCAGCGTGGATGGGGTAAATAAAACTGAAATGTCAACCATCTCGTCTTTACTTTGGTCACCCTCTACTCATTAGAGAAACAGTAATATTTCACAGTATCACCACACCTTAGAAAATTAGCTTAAATAGACAGGCCTTTTGGGGAATTTTCAAAGTAATATCAAATCCTATTATAACCGACAAGGGCCCTGGTTTGCCTGAGTTACTGTAGCTTTTTTAAATAACGTAATTAGTACTTGAGTCACAGCTAAAACATCAGATGAGGTTGTTGACTGTCCAAAAAGTAGTTTTAATAATACAGCTAATAACTGAGATGAAACAACTTGCAGTCTTTCCTTTTGCTCTCAAGGGCATAGTATGACTAATCACACATGAATGCAATTGTTTTATGTGCCTTGATTGCTATTTAAAATATAACTTCAGAAAAAAGGTCATTTATTTTCTTCCATTATTATGCAAATTGTATATTTAAACAATAAGCAAACAGCTAAAAATTGAAATGTATAACTTGTTTTGTATTGATTCATTTCTTGTTGCACAAATGATGCATTTTTGAAGTGCATCGAGATGCCATGACTACTTTGAAACTCATGTCTCTTTTTCTTTGATTACTGATGTCTTCAACTTTATAATCGCTCTCTGTTTTCTCCATTTGTCATCATCACCACAGCAAGAGCTGGACTGAGATAAAAGGGAGACGTTGGGTGGTCACAGCACTAAGACACGAATTTCAAAGTTGTTGCTAATTTTCATTCATCAGTTGCCATGCACCCCTTTACTGTGCCCTTCTAAATCTGACCCACAATTTCACCCCTGCCCTCTGACCCCTACCGCTCTTCTGTCACTGTCCACTTGATTAAAATCATCTGTTACACAGCTGTGCTCCCTCTGACTCCTTCTGTCTGTATGCTTATGAACCAATAGGGTGTGTGATTACCATATTCATTAAAGTTCCATTTTAATAAGTATATACATATATACTAAAGTACTGCATGTACACTACAGCAACATATAAATACTTAAACATACACAACAATGCTTATCTGTGTCACTATTCATCATTTCCATCTTCTCACAAAAGACATTACAGTCAAATATTCCAAAGTGACCACTCCTACCAAATATCAAGAACTCTGTCTTTGTAAGGTATGAACCCCAACAGCAACACACCCTATATATATACACGCTATAAACTCTCATTACAAACACCTGCAAACAGTTAAACAGTTCAGTCTCATCACCGACCTTACTTAGAACTTCCTAAACAGATGAAAACTGTGAGGTATTCTCTATGTGATGGTCAGGTGGCATTTCTAAGCATAACACTACTCTGCAGTATTGTCTTCCAATACCTTTCCTGCGATCCAGCTGTTCCTTCCTGCCTTCTCCCTGCCAACACGCCCTTTTCTTATTTTGTTGTTTTTGTTCCGGATGGACTTTCTCAGCTTCTCTACCCCTGGCTCTGTTTGATAACTGTTGGATTGTTCCCATTGAAACTCTGATTGGCCTAAATATACATGAATCTCTAAGAAAGGATTCTTTCGTGTCTCTGTGTCGTATTTATTACACATACGTGCAATGAGCAAAATAAAAACACTTAATAATATATTTTGGGCATATTGTGCCTTCTCGTTATTTCATTCATCTGCATCTATCTCTCACACAATTTACACATGGACTGGTTTTATAAATCATCAGATTTTTCTTTCAAAAAAAAAAACAAGAATAGAACGAATTGATAAAAAAAACAGCAAACATGATCTGCAATAAAGATTCTTAATATTATTTACATGATGATAATAAATATTCATGAACAGAAAGTGAGACCTGGTTATTGATGCACACTATAACACTTTAATGACTATACTTGGCTTCTGAAAACACTTCTGCATAAAAAAGCTAATACATTTTATTATTGTTGTTATTGTTGTTGTTGGTGTAGTTGTTGTAAATACCTGTAGCCAAAGAATAGGGGTGGGGCTGGAGTTACAAAATACATCAAATACACTATTAGTATGTGTACAGGGGACCAGCATGTCGGGGCTATGAAATAAAAATTTATTCAGCGTCTCAATACTTATTTCCGCCGTACAGTAGGGTACATTCAAAATGATAATAATGATTTATGCTGCGTCAAACATTCCATAATACATTTCTAAATTACCTTTCAACTGTCCCGTTCGATAGATTACATTACGGGCTTAACGTACAAAATCAAAGCCAGATTTTGTATTTATGAGCGTTATTTTATTGCATCTAGACAGCATCAAACAAACTGTGAGGCCAGAACAAAAGGAATTAATATACAGAAATTGTACAAAAATGGTTATTGAATAAAGCTAACTTTTAAATTGAATAATGCTATATAAACATCATCGTCAATTTAGTTTATAAATAAATCTGCGCTGAATTTACTCGATACAAGCGTTGCAATGTACATACGGTATAGGATAATTACAGGAGTTCGCGGATCCATTTGAATCTTCGTAAACACTGCCACCTTTTGTCAGAGCAGAATATAGCACCTGTTTTCTGAAAAGTACTTATGTCTTGAACCGGTAACGGTGACTAAATGTACAGAGCAACTGAACATATGGCACTACAGTTTAGCTATGCATAAATTGATAGATAACTTCTATCACTAGTCATATTATGCATGTGTATGTACTAGCCATAAAGCATTTAATGTTTTGATGGAATAATGAGCGTTAGCTCCATGTGTACCAATGAGCATCTATGGCAAAATGTGTATGTAAATATTAATTGTCTACATGTATACAAACAACAACAACAACAACAATACTACTACTACTAATAATAATAATAATAATAATAATAATAATAATAATAATCGTATACGTTATGGTTATGTTAAATTTGCCACAATTAAGATGGCGTATCACTACGTAATAGATCTACACCTGCATGCCAATTGGACAGAGCTGTCATAGAGGTAGCCAATGACAACACAGCATATAAAGAAGGGAAGTGAGCGAGGCGTTCACAGCCGGGCAATATGAAAAATGGCGGCGCTTAGCAGTGAATTTAGAGATTTGGTGCAAATTAAAAAACAGCTTATTTCTGTCATAGGCCTTTGTAAAGAGAGGGGGTTAGTTCACAGTGTGAAATGGTGAGATATGTCTGCATTTGAAATTATTTGGCTGTACATTCATCTTCCAGATATTTATGTAGCGTAACACCTAAAGTAATGTTACACCTTCAGGGATAGGTTGTAGTATGGGCTGTTTTATATTGGATCTCTTAGTAACATTTTCATGTGGTTTTTTTGTTATTTTTAATATTTTAATACTTAGGCGTATTTATGATTTCAGTGGGTCACTTATGGCAGGTGAACCATAGAAACCCAAATTAAGTTCCAGCATATTCATTAGTGCGGGAGAACTTGACATATATCTATGTAATATACGTTGTTGGTTTTTGTTCCGATGCTATACCTCGGTTTTTTCAGGGCGTCGGAGCTTGCGTTTTCGTTGAACGCGCTGCCAATGAACGAACTTCCATCGCCACCCCCTCTTACTGAAGTATGTACACACAGGAGCGTGCGATTTGAAATTGACATTGTTTTTTTTTTTGAGACTGTCAGCTGTTTCAGCTGTCATGTCTATTACCAATGTTGTAAAAGATCAACCTTATTTATACGGAAAAGTAAACAGCAAAATAAAATTTCTTTCTTTGTCTTTGCTGTTGTCTCCGGATTTGGTTCTATGTAGGAAGACGTGCAAGACTTGGATGCTGTGGGGTTGGCCAAATCTTACTTCGATCTAAAAGAATATGATCGTGCTGCATACTTTCTGAGGGGCTGCCGCAGCCAGAAGGCTTACTTCTTGTACATGTACTCCCGATACCTGGTGGGTGGAATGAACCTTCAGCCTTTTCACCTTTTGTTGTAGCACTTTTGTAGCACCACTTGAATTTGTAATATTGATCAATACAATGTTTCTTCCCCTCTGCCCAAAAAGTCAGGAGAAAAGAAGAAAGATGATGAGACTGTGGATAGTCTGGGTGCGTCTGGTATTGTTACTTTCAAACATAATTTGGGGAGGGTAGGTAGGATGTTATGGTGTTGTGGTGTGCTGAAACGCATGCGTTGAAAGTCATGGGCTGCTGGTTGTTTTTTTTTTTTTTTTGTGTAGGTCCTCTGGAAAAGGGACAGGTGCGAAACGAGGCGCTGAGAGAGCTGAGGGTGGAACTCAGCAAGAAGCACCATGCTGGGGAGCTGGACGGGTTTGCTCTGTACCTGTACGTACCTGAAGAACATTGCATGCTTACTGTAACATCCCGTATGTGAGCAAAACTTGTAACGCTTGTGAACATTGCATACCTACAGCTTCATTGCTTTATATTATTTTTCTCTTGTATTTAATGGGTTGAACCTTGTTATACATGAAATATGTCCTTTTAACTAAAATACTTAAACCTTTAATACACGCATTTAATACATGTCTAGTTTAGGTTCAGGTCCCTTGTGACCCTAGATTGGGTGGGTTGTGAAAATTCACAAACAAATGTATGCAATATTGTACTTCAATGTGTTCTGATAGCTGGCACTATACAAATAAATATTTTTCTAAAAAAAAAAAAAAAACAGTACATGTTATACTGACTTGGTGAGATCATTGGACTAGACAGTGCCTGTTGAACTGTTTCATGCTCACTGCTCTGTGTTAAGGTATGGTGTGGTGTTGCGGAAGCTGGACCTGCAGAAGGAAGCTGTTGATGTGTTTGTTGAGGCAACTCATGCCTTGCCACTTCACTGGGGAGCCTGGCTGGAGCTCTGTAATCTCATCACCAACATAGAGATGGTAGTTCTCAAATTCTTTAAAGATTACGAACCCCATCTGATTTTCACTTCTGTTGAGGGCCTACAAAAGCAGAACACTAGGGGCTTGATCAGCCCTGTGTACTCACTGTAATGGTTATGAATCTGGAAAAAATGTTGCTCTACACCTCATCAATTTAAAGAAAATGTTTTCTTTTCTTTCCAGCTTAAATCTCTGTCTCTCCCAGACTGCTGGATCAAAGACTTTTTCCTGGCACATATGTATACAGAACTGCAGATGATTGAAGAAGCGCTGCAGAAATACCAGAGTCTTATTGATGCTGGTTTTTCCAAGAGTACCTACATCATTTCCCAGATTGCAGTGGCGTACCATAATATTCGAGGTCTGCAGCATGCCTCAGTCAGATTATTAGGCACACTGTCATCAGTGATTACTTGTGTTGTTCTTTCTCCGATGTGGTCTTGTTCAAGCTACAAGCATGTGTAAATTAGTATTTGACTGCTCTATAACAGATATAGACCAGGCCCTGTTACTCTTCAATGAGCTGAGACAGCAGGACCCCTACCGCATTGAGAACATGGATACCTTCTCCAACCTTCTTTACGTCAGGGTGAGATTACTCAATGAATACCCCAGGCTTTTCCAGCAGGGCCTGAATAAGATAACAGCCAAAGCAAAGCCTCAGATCCTAACTCCTTCCTGTAATCTTTCACTAGAGCATGAAACCAGAGCTCAGCTACCTTGCTCACAACCTAGTTGAGATTGACAAGTACAGGGTGGAAACATGCTGTGTTATAGGTGAGTACACCATGTAGGTTAAAAATAATGAAATAGGAATTTCTGTTTAAAAACTTGGACAGTTCCCTGTTTATTTTTTCCTTGATGAGTTGTTATGATAATCCTTCAGCTTCAATCCAGGGAGTGCATTGTGTGCATACGCAGAGGCTCTGAAGCCTCTGTCCCTCCGCTCCTCTGGGTAACAGCTGCCTGTGTTTCGTGGTAATGTGGGAACTCTGTATAGATGTGTCCTTGCTGTTTTGCAGGTAACTACTACAGTCTACGCTCACAGCATGAGAAAGCAGCATTGTACTTCCAGAGAGCGCTGAAGTTGAATCCCCGGTGTTTGGGTGCCTGGACACTAATGGGACACGAGTACATGGAGATGAAAAACACCTCTGCAGCTATTCAGGCCTACCGGTAAGGAAAGCACTCAAAATCCCCATTACGTTTAGGTATAGACTGGCTGTCTGTAGACCTCTTGATCTCTTAGGTAAGAAAAGTACATGGTGGTTTAGTGGTTAAATTTCTATACTTTGCACCGTTCTTTAATGGCTTTACTCCTGCCGAGAACAGTGTGACAGTTTCTCCGTTACAGGGATATCTTCTATGCAGGGTCTGACCAGTTTCTTTAATAACACTGTAATAAAGATGCGGGGGTACATTGCACAATTTGGGAATTAAATGTATGGAAACTCCCATCTTCCAACACAATTTCCCTCAAGAAGTGCAATGTTCATTTAATTTCTCTCTATACGTATAGGAAACTCTGTACTTTGACAAGTGTTACCATTTAGTCCCCGTCCCCCCCCTTCTCCAAAATGCATTTTAAAATAGCGTTGTCATCACCAGCGTATTGGTGTATTAGTAACTGGTATACAATGTTGAGAATGATTCTCTTTAAGGCATGCGATTGAAGTGAACAAACGGGACTACAGAGCGTGGTATGGGCTCGGCCAGACTTACGAGATCCTGAAGATGCACTTCTACTGCCTGTACTACTACCGCAGGGCGCATCAGCTCAGGTGTGTGTTGCTCCGTGTCTCTTCCTACTTCAGCTAACTTGGTTCAACACAAGTTTTCAATAAAATAAGTGGTACTCAGTAGATGAAATAAACATAGTAAATATGCAAATGTTTCTAATAGTGCAAGAGTCCAAATGCTGCATTGCTGACAGCAATAAATATCTTGCATGCTGGTTTTGTGTCTGTCTGGTTTGACGTGATATCTAAACCACTTCAAAGCCTTTAAAGGTGTGGCACCTCTCCTTGGTCTTATCAGCCATTTTTTTCCTGAAAGTTTTGAGTGTTTACAGCTCAATGTGTTTGGGAGGGTTAAAATTACCATGTGCAGTGTCATTGGCTGTTGTGCTAACCCATGTGCTGTGTGATAGGACACAAGCATTGTCTGTTTAAAATTAAGAGGAAAAAGCACTTGAATATTATACCCATAGCAGATTGTTATTGGGAGGGAAATATATATTGCTATAATCACCCAGCACTAGTTCTTCAGGATTTCAGTCCAGACACACTTTTCATATACTTAAAGGCACGTGGTCACATGATTTGTGCTGTCATTGTCAGACCTAACGACTCGCGCATGCTAGTCGCTTTGGGAGAATGCTACGAAAAACTCTCCCAACTGGCTGAGGCCAAAAAGGTGAGAACTACCGTTCCCGTCACGTTCACGTTTTACTTTTCACGTTTCACCAAAATTTCTGTAGAATCAAGTTACCTTCTTAAATTCAGATATGTAAAGAAAAGGAAACAATAGAACAAAGTAGCATTATATTCTAATTTTAAGAAATGGCACTTTTTCCACAATATGTCTAGGGTAGCAACTGTCATGCTTTGTTCAAATGTATTGCCTTGAATTGGTCATCTGTATGAAGGGCCACAGCCTGTCTTAGGCTCTGTTTTTTGAATGCAATGAAACCTATTGTTGCCTGTTTTCAAAGTATATGCTCAGCGCCGCTTCCAAAATGGCAACCGATATTTTCACGTCGATTGTTCGATGGGTTGAGAACGCTAATAGTTTAACTGCTGCAAGTGTAATCGCATGCATTAGATACAGGCAAAATGCACATTTTAAAAGATGACCCCAGTTTTATATAGCTCTTTGAAATCTCTGCTTGATGATAAGTACAGTTTAAATCAGGGGAAAATCCAGTTCCTTGTAGTCATCAAAGGCAATGACTCTTACTATGCATTTTGTAAATGTGTTTATTTTCTAGGTGTGTGTCATAGAAACATGCACTGCACTGTTGTTGATGTTGCTCTCCATTTATACCAGTGCTACTGGAGAGCGTATTCTGTTGGAGACGTGGAGAGAATGGCCCTACTCAAACTGGCCAAGTGAGTTTGTGCTTTAAATATCTGAGACACACACAGTACAGACTGTCACCCAGCCAGTGGTCTAGCATCACCTCTCATGCCCTGCAGACTCCATGAGCAGCTGAATGAGTCTGATGAGGCAGCCCACTGCTACATTATTTATATCCAGGACATCTTCTCTTGTGGGGTGAGATCAAGCACATCTGCACACGCATCTACTTCATTTGTGTATTGTGTGTATATTGAATCTGTGTGCTTTGGCATGCTTATAGTTTTTTCCCCCTCTACTATTCATCGCTCTGCACAGGAGCTGTTGGACCACGTAGAGGTGAGCACAGCACTCAGGTACTTGGGTCAGTACTACTTCAAAAACAAGCGCTACGACGAGGCCTCGCTCTGCGCGCAGCGCTGCTGTGACTTCAATGACGTGAGTGCATGTGTTTTGGCTTCTGCTGAAACCCAGCAGTCTTGTATTAACACGCTGTACCCAGTGGAGGATGTTCAGGTGATGCCTTCATGAACGTGGGTGTTTGTGTTTGGACTCTGTCTCCCTTGCAGGCACGTGAGGAGGGCAAAGCTCTTCTGAGACAGATCTCTCAAGTCAGAGACCAAGGAGAGGCGACGACGGCAGACCTCTCCCTTCCCTGCATCTTCGGGTCCTTGTCTAACAACAACACGCCAGTGCGAAGAGTGTCTCCTCTTGATCTCTCGTCTGTTACCCCCTAACACATGGACAACTTCCTGATTTTTCCACTTTTTTTTTTTTTTTTTTTTTGGCCAGCTGTTCTGCTTTTTTTCTGTGGTTTTTGAAAAACAGATTGACAAAACCAAACGGATAGGCTCTGGTCCATCTTCTAAATTAAACACCCATTGTATCAGCAGTCTTCTTTGCTATCTTAATGTTAGCAAAGCATTCAAACAGGTTTAAATCTCTATTTTCGCTGCATTCTGGCTGGTGGTACGAGTTGGAGGAGAGTAGTGCTTGTACCACTACATAGTGCTACCAGTCCTCTCTTTCATTCTGACGTGGCTTACTTTGGGTTTTACAGGACTGCCACCAGAATCTGATTATATCTGCTTGTCAGAAAAACTAAAAGCAGTGTGTGTGTGTGTCTGTGATTTACAATGTACATAAGCCAGATAGCTTGGTTTAAATGTTGCCTTCTACTACTGCTAGGTTACAGGTGATTAACAGTGATAGCTGGCAATACAGAAGGAGCTTCTACAGTGCTGTATGCATCCTGGTGTCTGCAATCAGAAGAGCCTGTCATTTACTACTGTATTTCCTGTATGCAGACATACATGAAGTAAATCGGGGAAGACAAGGGCATAACATTACAACTGTCCCATGTGAAGAAACATGGTAAATGTGCTTAAGCTAGGAACCTTTGTCTGCGTGATTTAAAAGGTGACTTTAATTGTTATTGGTTAGTGTTATGCTGGCCATAGATTAATTTGAGACTGTTTTTGTTCTGAAGAACAATTGGTCCTCTTTATTGGTGCCAGTTCCTAGAAAAATCAGTTTTGTCATGATATAACAGTTTTGAATAATAAAAGGGTGTCTAAGGTAAGCCTAAAGCAAGTAACATCTTAATCTGTTTATTAATTATAGGAATGTAAATACCTAAATATAGCCTTTAAGTCCATTTTGATATTTTGATTTCTTTTCCACTGTTTTATTACAAACAATAGAAAGAAAAAGTGGAAAAATAGTGATGTACTTACCGATAAGGAATTTTCAGGCCGACAGTGATAGCCAGTTATTTCTGAGAGTCATATCGATACCACTAGTTTATGTAAGGACTCTTCCTGTAATATACAAGGAAAAAAAAAATAAATTTAGCCGTATTTGCAATATGCATACCTAATGTTTTCATAAAAGTTAAAGCAGTTCCACACAGCAGTTATTTTTCTGCCTGCATTGTTGCTAGATCAATCAATGCCAATAGTTGGTTGACACAATCGGTGCATCTGAAAATTTGGTGTTTAGTGAAGTATGTGAGATGTGTTCTCATAGCAGGGCACCTATTGTTTCTTATATGCAAATAATGATTGCAGCTGCTATATCTGTATTATAACCAAGTTCAATAGCTAATTCTCTGCGGTGTGGTCACCAGTGTTTATTAAATCAGTAACATTGAGGCTGCAGTTTTCTATGTTTTACACAGGATTTTTTAATACCAGTGATTCTCAACCTTTTTTGGTTTATGCACCCCCTTGCAAGTTTTTTTTTTTTTTTTCCCTTTTGTACCCCCTGATGTTTCTGAAGGAATTTGAGACTGCTTGTAAAAAAAAAAAAAAAAAAAAAAAAATGTACTGCCACATTTTGTATGTAAAGTGTTGCTGCGTACCCCAGGGGTACTTTCCCAATTTCAGAACCACTGCTACAGATCTATTCACAAATTTAACAATTTAAAAATAATTACAGATCTTATTCTTAAAGGTAGAAATACTTGTTGACATATCTTATTAAAAGTCAAATTGTCTGGACCACTGAGTGAAGACAAGTGAAATTTCATTAATATTTTCTTCCATTTTGCACTCTTTGCAAAAACCTAATATACAAAACTAGAAGGTGGCAAGATCTTGAGGATTTTGCTTTGCGGCTCTCAAATTCTTTGTCATTTGATACATCTTCATAAGCTAAAAACTCGACCACCACGAACATCGTATCTGTTCTGCTTCGCTCTTTAAAACCACGGTCACAGCCTCGCTGTAACTTAAAGCTAAGAACGCAGGAATTTTATCCAATCAGGTTCGCCGGATTCATTTAGTCCCGCCTTCAAGCAGGAAGTTTAATCCAATTTCGAGACGCCATTTCGTATTCAGCGGATGCTCTTCCCCAACGGTAGTTGAAGGTATTTGAGATGTCTTTTATAAAAATCAAATTGGTACAGTATTTTATAACTAGATAAGTTAAGAAAACTACATATATATTGAGATAAATGGCTGTATAACATTTTAAAAGATAATGGTTTAGTTCTGCATTGGTTATCTTTGCGCGTGAACCACTGGTTAAGACAAGGAACAAGGTTAGGTAGCTTAGCTTTGTGAAACAATGATTGTGTGCGGTCAAAGCTTATGTTGAATATTAGCCAAGGGGTACGTTTTGTGGTATCTGTGGACTGTTTTTCATTCGCGCTTCGTGTTATTTATACAGGGATCTTTTGCAATCGAAGCATTTTGTCTTTTGGGCGGTTTTCGAACCTAATATTCACAGCTTGCTAGGGTTTCTAGCGTTAGTATTGGTTTTGCGCTTTTACAAAGCTGACCGCCCTTTCCTTAACGGTGTATTTAATTGTGTGTGCTGAAAATATAGTGTACATTCTGAGTATTGTACAATAAAGTTGGGTCAATATTTAGTACTGTCCTTTTCGGCATGGCGGGAGGTAACGACAACGTTGTAATGACTTCCTCTCCCTCTAAAATGGCACCGTCATCCCGCTGTCTGAAAGGCCGGGCCGTGGCCGGATTACAGTTATCTTTTTCTGCCAGATAAAATACTTTCATACCTGCCGTCAATTTTCTCAACGCTACGTTGGCTTGAACTACAACTTAATTTTATGTAGTCGTCAAGATATTGTCTTTAAATTGTTGAAATTTTTAAAATCAAGGTATAAATATTTTAAATGTACGAAATGAAGCGGTATATTATATACCAGGTTTATATGCCATAATAGTTGCATAATTTATTACCTTTCATTTATGAATGCATTTTTTTTGTAATTTGTATGACACGCGGATCAATAAAATATTGGTCAGAAGCTGAGCATGCGTAACAGAATTTGCCCCCCCCCCCGACCGGAGTTTGGGATGGCCGTCCGATTGAGTTTTATTTAGTTCTTTTTTTTTATTTTTAATTTTCCTGGTGTTTAGTTGAGAAGTTACACAATTTCATATCTTCTATGAAACTGCCATTTACGATCGGTAATAAGTATGTTTGTAGCTATGAACAGCTCACAACTAATTAAACAAATTGCGAGAAACCAATCAAATGTCACAAATGTTTTATTTTTTTTTTTTTAGATAAAGTAGCATCATGGTGAAGATCTTTGTTGGAAACCTATCCCAGGAAACCACAGCAGAAGAGCTGCGGGCTCTGTTTACTCAGTATGGCAAGGTCTCAGAATGTGACATTGTCAAAAACTATGGCTTCGTACATATGGACGAGAAGACAGAGGCAGATGAGGCCATTCGCAACCTACACCATTATGAGCTTCATGGCCAGGCCATGAATGTTGAGATCAGCCGAGGCAAGACCAGGGCCTCCACCAAGCTTCATGTGGGAAACATCAGCAGCGCCTGCACCAACCAGGAGTTGCGGGCCAAGTTTGAAGAGTATGGGCCTGTGGTGGAGTGCGACATTGTGAAAGATTATGCCTTTGTGCACATGGAGCGAGTGGAAGATGCCATGGAGGCCATCAATGGGCTAGACAACACCGCCTTCCAAGGTGATCCCACTAGTTGAGTGGGGCAGTAGGCCAATATAATTCTAATGCAGTGCAGTAAACTGATAGGCGTGAGTCTATAAGAGGGTAGCTGCTGGTCAAGATTCTGAATATGGCAGAGCCTTGGTTACGGTACACAGGGCCTGGGAGAGTTGGGAAAGTTGGTGGCCATATGTTGCTGCTGACAGTATGTTACCTTGCAGGGGAGTGTATGCCCCAGGAAATGATAGGGTAGTGGTTCAGAAATGGTTAAATACCACTTGCATGACCACATTTCCATAAAAGGAATATTTGTTATGGAAAATGGGTTCAAGCAATGTGAACTTAATGGCTGATTTACTGAGATGGGGTTGTAGTGTTCTTTACTTTCTGTGGGAAGCCATACTGTCACTTTTATTAGACTTTCAGTTGACACCATTTTCATTTTAGCATTGCCTAGTTTTTACTAGTACAATGAATAAATACCTGGGAAACTCACTTTGTGGTCTCCCTTCAAGTCGTACATATGATTTCATTACGAGTTCATTTTATGGGACTATTATGTATAAGTGGGACTATGCAAAGCCTTTATTACTAAAAGAACCTTTGACACTGTGGCTGTTCTAAATGTTGTTAGTGTTTGTTTTTATAGGTTTTGGCTCAGATATGTGCCATGACACAATTCTATGATATCTGCTCAGATGTTGAAATTGCAGCCGATGCAGGGTTGAACGTGAGATTTCTTGGCATTTGCGGCTGAAGAGATACAGGATTGCAGTTTTTCCACTGCCGATACTTTCATGTTGAATACCAGAGTGCCGTACCTGGGGAATTTTACGTGTACACAACTACTGCTGTACAAACATTGCAGTTACAAACGTGAAGAAGCACTGACATACAACACTTTCGGTGGTATGATGGAGAGTACTACTGTGGAAAGTCAGAAATACATTGTAAAATCTTGTCTTACATTGTAGGCTGCATCATCATGGATGAGTTTTAGTTAGTATATAAAGATGTGCTTTAAGTAATCCAGTGTTGAAACCAATATAAAATGAATGGATTCAAACGGTAATCCAACGGTAACGGTGAAATAATCATGAACGTAAATCGGAAGCAACGTTCTTATATATTTTTTGCGGAAGACCTAATGCTCGTACTTCTAAGCGCCGTTTTGGAGTCTTGCACTAGTTTGTGTTATGAGCGGCATGGCAAGTTGCAAATTGTCTTGCGTCTCTCTTTTTAAGGCAAACTGATGAGCGTGAAGCTATCGACTAGCCGTCTGCGTACAGCGCCGGGAATGGGAGAGCGGACGGGTTGTTATCGGTGCGGGCAGGAAGGCCACTGGTCCAAAGAGTGCCCCATGGACCAGAACGGCTCCTTTGGAGAGGGTCCCATGGGACCTGGTGCCAACGGATTTGGCCCTCCCAGGTTCGGTGGGGGCGGTCGCGGCCGGGGTTTCCACCGAGGCTTCACCGGAGACCCTGGCTTCAGTGGCGGCTATGGTCCTGCGCAAGGCTTCGCGAGAGGGGGTGGCTTCGGAGGCGGTGGACCAGGCTACGGCAGGGGCATGGGCTACGACGGTGCAGTGAGTTATGGGCCACCGGCAGGCTACAACTTTGGCGGTGACCGTAGTACCGTTCAGGCGTATGGCAGTGAGGCTGTTTACGGAAACAGTGCGACCTACGGGGCCGTGCCAGCCTACCCGGTACGGCATGCTGGCTACGAAGAGAGAGATCCATATGGCGTTGTGGACTTTTACGAGAAGTATCGTGCCCGTCCGTACGGTGCCAGCTACTATGAGGAGCGTCGTGGCAGTGCATTACCAGTCCCGTCCCCCCTCCCTCCCGCCTCGGGGGCCATGCCGAGGGATCGCATGTCCTCTTCCACCCTTGACCCCTTTGAGCAGCGTCCCCTCCCCTCATCAGCCCCCGTGTCTACCTACTTCCCACGAGATAGAAGTCCCATCCGGCGAGTTCCTCCTGCGGCTGAGGGCTACTCGTACGAGCGCTCGCGGCTGTCCCCAACGTCGTCGCTCACCAGAACCTCCGTGTACGACGTTCCGCGGGCCAGGGACCCCTATGACCAGTCGCGATATGCTTATTAAACCACATATTACCAGGTGAGAGCTTGGCTTGTAGAGGTCAGGCTGTAGATAATTTCTACTGTTCATCCTGTGTCTACTGTTCTCAAAGAACTAGCCTTCCAACCCTTATGTCATTCTTGTTAAATAGCAGTCCTGTTAGTCCACAGGCAAAACCCTTTTTGATAAATGTTTAAATAATGTAAATATGACAGATTGACAAGTTAATGTTTAACTTGAGCTGCTTAACTAGCAACCTTAATAGGTTTATTTTGACACTATTTGATTAAATAAAACATAAAAGACGCCATATTCATGCCATGCTGTTAATGCCTGATATTTTTTGAGCAACTACAGGACGCTGGCAGTACGGGTTGGGACCTACAAAATGCAGCTCTAGTTCGAAAAGGCTTTCGGTCTGACTAGCGTGCTCATCTAGGTCTTAGCAGTGGCCTCTAAGGACTTTGATTGTGGTGTAATATCATGTGCTCTTTTTCCAGGTTTTTCTGTGCCGTGGTTCCACAGATGTGCGCTCATTCGTGGCTTTGTTTCACCTCGCAGTGCCATTCTGCTACGGTGAAATCGGGACGTGCTAAATGTTTGTCTTGTTTTTGTATCCGTTTGACCAACGACGTTTCCAAAAACCTTTCTCTGCAGCTAAAACAGCTTTTTATTTTGCCTTTATGAGAAATTCAGATGTCATCTTGGGTCTTTTGCTCAAAACATGTTATGCTACTTTATTATGTGTAACAGCTCCACTTTGTTATGCAAACCTAAATTTCAGTGGTATACTTTTAGGGTTTCTTTTTTTGTGCATTCTTGCGAAAGACCATTTGATGCGTACAACATCTTTTTGTTATGCACACGAGAGCAGTAAAATTTCTAGTTGTACAGTCTGGGTGAACACCAACAGGCATCTTCTGACATTTTCTATTAGGTGTATTGGCATAGGACTACATGTTCAGTTATTCATACTTAACATAAAACAACTTTATTTGCCTCTTGTGTGATGAAATTGAATAAATTCTCTGCCACGGTGAAACTGTTTTAACTGGTAAAAAAAAAAAAAACACTGACACGGTGGTGCATTTGCATGGAGGCTGTAAAGAAAGTGCAGGTTTTTTTAAATTTTTCTCTATTCCTTAAAACTCAATGAGAAGTTATAACTTTCATTAGTAATCATGTACGTTATAAGCAGCAGTGTAAAAGACTCCAGACGTAATTTTTTCAATTAGTCTGAACTTTTAAAATGTAAAGTTAGTCAACTTTTTTAGTGTAACACTGTCAGGGAAAGTCACATGACTACATTACCTACCCCTTTTTTGTAATTTTTCACCATTGCTTGGATGGAAAAGGACATTGGATATATATTGTGCTGTGCTTTCCTCATAAGTTTGATTTGCTGGATTTAAGTCCAAAATCCATTGAGGCTGTGGTGATACTTGGCAGCTTCACGTGCGTTAGTTCTTGCAAGTAGAAAGTGTTAAAACATCCTAAAATGAGTCTGTCAGAGTACTTAGAACATCAGTTCTCTTCCCATCTTTTTTTTTAGTATAGTTTTCATTGGAGGCCTAGTATCATAGTGTAATTAGTTGGTATTACTCAATTTATTCAAGATTGTTACAGTTATGTAGAAAAGACAATGTCCTCTGAGCTTATAGGTTAACTAGAGGATTCTGTGCGGTTTAAGCATGTGAATTTATTTAAAATCGGTACATAAAATTTATTTTGCTAATTGTTTAATGCCAATGATACGGTCAGAGTCCATGTCATTTAACCCTGTTGCTTTGTGAGGATTTTTTTTTTCCCCCTTTTTTTTTGTTTTTTACTTTTTGTTCTTGTAGATTAACTGAGGAACTGTTCAAATTAGTCATTTCTGTAAATGTTTTCTCAATAAAAAGTTAAAATCAAAGTTGAATTTGTGTGTTTTTGTTTTACACAATGTTACAATTTTATGTTTGTGCCATTACACATGTATCCCATATTTGAAGTGGTGGAAGTGCTTATTTAAGATAAAGAAACCACAATATGACAAATGTATAAAATGAGGGATTTCTGCAACTGTTGCTTATTCTGAATTTTGCTTACAATCCCTAAGAGCACTTGAATTAAATGGCACCAGTGATGATACCACAGTATCTCATAATTGACACCCAATGTCAATTATATTTTAATGTTTTCTAGAAATGAAGTAGAAATGACTTGGCTAATTGAAATGAAAGGTGAAACATGGATTGCAACTAGCATGTTAATATAAAATGGTGTTTGTAATTAATAGTGGTACTCCACAGTTACAAACCGATGGATGGGTGGAATGGTTCTTTTGAATTCCTGTTCAATCATGGGCGTTGCCCCATCATTCTGTTTTATTAAAACTCAAGGTGTACTGTACAATTTATTCCATGTATTTTTTAAATTCTTGAAATAGTATTTTTTTAAATGTCAAATTCTCCGGATGGATGAGCATTACAGGTAATGTCTCATTGAGTAAACAGATATCTTTAAATAAATTCAGTCATTTTAAGTTTGTTATTGAAGTGTAATGACACAAACAGTTCATAAATACTCCATTTCAACTTTTCATACATATAGCTGATATCTACATATGTTCACTTTATGAGAAAGCACAAATTTTTGTGCTTAATTCCTCAAAAAATAATTCAGAACTTAGTTTAAAAGCAATGTGTAAAACATTTTAAGGTTCAACTTAATTTCAGCATGAAACAGGTTTAAAAGTTAGAAGGAAGGGTTATTAAAAATACAGAAATGTGATTCTTCTGTGCTTTTTTTTCCTCCTTTATAGCCTGTGAACTCAAATCATCTTCCTGCTGTGAGACTTCTAGAGAAATTGTGTCGGGGACTGGTACCCATCCTCAAACTTCAACTTTTTCTCAGTGCCTCCAAGGTAGAGTTTTAACTGTAATTTAATTCCATTTGTAATTGTGTTTTTTTATTTATAGAACTCTTTCAGACATGTTTATGTAAACAATTTTAAAATTTCATTTATATAGATATCACTGTTGTAAAGAGTATTACATATCTTCAGTTAGTAGTTTTGTGCATAACTGCTTGGCAGCTGAGTTTAGTGTTTTAAGATCCCTATCATAAAAGTTAAATTTGTGATTATTTCACCTGCTGTCTTGTCAGATTTTTATGGTCTTCTGTGAAGAATATGGAGAACTGTTAGTTGCAGTTGGACTTCAGCTGTTTAGTTGCTTACAAATTTTAATAATGCCAAATTCTATAAATTAAACTGTAACACAAATACTTTTTCAATGAAATTGTAGTTTTAAAGCCCATTTTGTTCTGTAATTTTGTTGTTAGTGGGTTTAAAAGTGAAATTATGGTATGCTGCATTGCATGGGTTTTCAAGAGGCCCTAAAGGGTATTTTACTATTTAAAATCTCACAGTTGTTTATCAAAGCCTAGAAGTGTGTGCAGCATTTCTAATATTTGAGGTACAACATGTGATGTACAATTTAAAACATTTTTAAATATTTGATGCCTTTAGACTTCTGAAATAATATTGCACATGGTTAACTAAATCACAAATGGGAATACAATTAAATATGGTTTGGTGGATGTTGAACACGCATACAAACCATCTGTGGGCTGTAATCCATTATAAGGTTTTTGTTTAAATTCTGTGGCATAAGAAGATAGATAAAAATACTGATTTGCATTAGCTGTTCTGTGTATCAGTTTTGTTTACCTATCAAAGACATGCTCAGGTTCATCAACAGCTGGTTAGTGCTGCCTTCAAGAACTATAGTTGATTTTTCCTGCACCAAACTGGTTTGATATTTTCTGTTTTAAATAGAACATGTCAGCCAAGGATTTCAGATCCATTTAAAACACACATATTTTGATTGTCATTCTCAGATTTCCTGTTAACATAAAATGATATTACTGGTCAACTTTAAGTAAAAACATTTTCACGTAAATAAATGTACTTTACTAATCTTACATATTAAGAAATAATCGTGATGCAAAATTTAAATAACATATACTTTGTAGAAATAAATTACAACAACAATATAATACCATATTATTATAATTAACGTGGTTTCTCAGAAATTACCAGCTTTCTCTTGATCACAGAGATAAACTGTATTTACCTGAGATATGTGAAATTTTGTAGAACATGAAGTAGTTATACTTTTGTTAATAATATGTAATGATGTATTACATTACTTTTTACATTTTACTTGTGTTTTGTCTATTTTTGTATTGTTTTCATATCTGGCCATTTCAGTTGCACTCTGGTGGTTACTGTAATATTGTATTAGTGAAGTTTTTTTTCCATCAAATATTATGCAACTCTGATCTTTTTCTTGATTTGATATTATTCTATGACTCTGGGACCAGTGTTATTTTACTCACTTAATCCTAAAGCTTGTTGACGCGTAGCTCTAATTTCACCACCCGAAAATTCTTTTAATGAGATGAAACGTGAAGAATTTGAATGTACGTATAACGAGTACAATAAACGCTGTTTTGCGGACAGTATTTGGGAAATTATTCCCAATCCCTCTATTCCAGTTTTTCAGAGGCACGTTTGATTCGCTACATCTTTGTTTAGGATATATCTGATTATTTTAATTAAATATTGTAGTATTTTTCATATATAAAACCACAATGAAATATTGAAAAACATTTCGTCTAAATATATCTAATTAAAAAGTAAATGCGGTCTTTGGGGTATATGTTTCTGTTTGTCCTTTACGATCTCGCCAGTAGTACTGAAAACTATATTTTATTAAAATTATTGTTCATTGTCCGATATGAAATTTACATTTATTTTTGTAAATACACTTCACTGTTGCACTTATGTGGTATATTTCAATAATGAAATATCCGCCTATTTGTCACGTTTATGCGAAGTATAGGCCACGGTGGGCGGTTCTTCAAAGGTAACCAATGAAAATTTAAACATTTATATTGACAGAAGTATACACCAATAGAACGACGCTCTGTGGTTGCTGGGTTTCTTCTTGCTGTTGGAGGGCGCAGTTCACTCGGGATTCACTTATTATACCGGAACTAAAGAAAGTTCTAGGAGTCCTCTGTTTCTTTCTGTGAAGATTTCGTCTTTTAAAGGAATAGAATCATACGCGACAGTGTATTTAGGAATAATTCATTTCTAATTAGAAATGGCCACGGGAGCAAATGCGACTCCTTTGGGAAAGCTTCATCCAAGCATTGGCGCAAAGCGAGCCTTCGAAACAGGGCCTGGTTCTGGGGTAATGGCATCGACAAGTCCTCCTGTATCTTTCTCGGCGGCGCAAAATTTACAGCAGCCGTTACAGTGCTCTGCTAATTTTTCGCAGCCACACCAGTTTTCACTAATCGGCGGAACTTTTTCCCAGTCGCAGCAGTCGCAGCCGAGCCTCGGGATACAGTCGTCGGGAGGTGGAGGTAAAGCCGACCATCGAGCATAATGGGGCCTGCTGGAGAGTGTGGGGGGAGTTGCGTTAAATGGCTGCCATCTTGCTGAACTTGCTGGCAGTGTGCGCGACCGAGCCTGTTCAGGACAGTTCGAATACAAAACTTTTACTAGGTTAGGTTAAGTGGTAGGTGAGTATCGCACAGTTTTGCTAATTTGATAGAGTCACTATTCGCAGATGTTGGGCCTCGGTACTCGCGGTAGTTTAGCGGAAGCTGCCTCCCGCTGTGATGGAGGTCTCCTCCTTCATATAGCAGATGTGACTCTGCCACGACCAGCGTGTTTCTGTGATGAATTTGGGGCTAATTGTATAATTAATTATATTACTGTATAGCTAACTAACTAATAAATTCGGAAGCGGGTTTTGAGAGGAGAAGTCACGGTTAAGAGTTATGAATAAAATTACGATTTATCTGGTCCGTGAGACTCGCAGTCCCCAGCCACGTTATGTGGACGTGGTACAGCAGGTGGAGTCACATTGAGCTGTCCCAGTGTAGGGATTGTGTCGCAGTGGTGTCGCTTTTAGTGCAAGTTGGGGATTCCTTATATCAATACAGCCACCGATTAATTTAGCCGCGTGTTGTTGAGGTAGACAAAACGTTCGTATACAAGAATGAATACAAGTCTTGGCGGAGAAAATCAGCATGGCTGGTTTTGTTTTGGGGAAAACTCTTATCGGACTTGCTATTGTGAAAATTAATACAGTCGGCCTGGCCTCAGGAGCCTAAATCGCGTGTCGTTAGTTTTATCTGGTTTAGTCTGTTAAAATTGTGTACGTGTAATACATTGAATTGGTTGGGAAATGAAGACACATTGTAATTTTGAAATTGGGATATTTTTTTCCCCACTCATTCTTTCTTGATAGAAGACGTACGCTGCTAAATGGTCCCAGGTTTGTATTGGTCTATTCTGCGGTTCATAATGTACCGTGTTTTCGATGGGAAACAGGTCTGGGTTGGAAGCAGACCAGTCTAGCCCCCAGAGTCTCCAAGTACGAAGCCACGCTGTTGTAATATGCACTGAATGCAGCTTGGCACTGTCTTGCTGAGAAGTAAGGACATCCTTAAAAAGACGTTTAGATGCCAAGAATGTTGCTCCAAAATGTGCATGTAATCCTTTGGTCTTAGAAGAGCCGGAACATGCGCAAATTTTCCATGCCAGAAACTGTTTTTCAACTTGTCTTTGGTAGAAACCAGGTGGACCCTTTTGTTTTATCAAATACAGCATAGTCTCCAAAAGGTTGAAAGGTGAAATATGGACTCATCAGACCAGAGCATACTTTTCCGCTTTGCATAAGTCCTTGTGAGAAGAGTTTTAGCCCAAATATAGGCAGTATGTTGGCAGCCTTGTGGCTCAATGGGTAGAGTATCAAGCTGGGATCTGGAAGTCTCTTGGTTCAAATCTCAGCCTAGCTGCCAGATGTGTCATTGATCAAGACACTTAAATGCTAGCTCCCTGGGTGCCATATGTGCTGCCCACTGCTCCCTTTAGGGGAATGGGTTAAATGCACAGAAGAAATTTCATTGTGGCATGTTTAACATGTGTATGTACTCATTGACAATTTAAAAAATGCTTTTTAAAATTATATATTCTCATATAGGCTATATGGTTCTGTATGTATTGTATTAGCAGCCTGGTGGCTGAATAGTGGCCTGGTGGTTCAACGGGTAGAACATCTGGCTGGGATGTAGAATTCTTCCAGTTTGAATCCCAGCACAGCCAGGTGTGTCCTTGAACTGCGCTAGGTCCCTGGGGGCTGCATGTGGCTGGCTGCCCAGTATTTCTTGAGAATGGTTTTCTGAAGTTCTCCCAAAATGTGACATTAATTGCAGAATGTCGGTTTTTTAAATGCAGTGCCAGTAAGAGCTGTAAGATCACAGGCATTCAGTATTAGTTTGCAGTCTTGCTCTTTCATGATACTGATTTTCCTGTATTCTCTGTAAATGGCAAAATCCCTTCAAAAATTTCTTTTAAACGTTTAAACTATGTGCTCATAGTTTACTGTAAAATGGCTAACCTCGACCCATCCTTACTTGTAAAGCACCGAGCCTGTCATAGACCCTATTTCTATATCAAGATGGCTTCATCTATTGTGGGAAATTTAGAAAACATTTTGTTTTATGCATTCCATAGGTAAATAGGCCTCCATCCATTGTGGGATGTTACAGGCATCAAATCAGCAATCAACTTATTTTTACAAGCTTATTTTAACGTTGAGGTAGCACTTCTATCTTTGTACTGTTAAATGTGATTAAAAGAGCATTTACCATAGCAGATCACTGCTTGCTGACTTTATTTGCGTTTCACATGTTGTCCCAACATGTTTTAAAATAGGGTTGTAGTTTAGTCGTCAGTGTATCTTACATCAATTATATGATGAGTATATATTGTGTTGAAGCTTGTACTTTCATGGTCTCTAGTGAAATGAAAATGCAGCAGAAGCAATTGATTGTTTTTGTGATAATGAATTTATGTAAAAGTAGGAAAATTTACTGTTTGAAAGGTAACGGTACTGTGGAATATTAATGCTTTGATAGCAAATACATTTTAAACCAATTTATAAAGATGAAAATTTAGCTCGAGCTGCTGAACTTAAGCTTCTTGTAAAACGGAGTAGCTATCCCTTATTGGTATTTGAACTTGGTAGTTATTGATAACTGACTGCTGTGGAGAGGCTGTGCAGCCTGTCATGGTATAAAGAAGACTTGGTCACTAGAGATGTTGTACTTTGAATAACATTTTTTGCTTTAAAAGAAAGATGTTTTGGAAATATTCAGACATACTAAACTCACATTTTAAAAGTTTACATGGCAAGCTGAAAGTCAGCAAGTGGTGGTGGGAGTATTGACATTTGTATTTTTAATTTTTTTAAATTTTTTTTCCTCTTTTCTTTTCTTTTCTTAGACATGAGCCAGAAGAAAGCCCGTAAGAGGAGCCGTTGGAGCAGTGAGACCCCTGACCAGAAAACAGTGATCCCAGGCATGCCTACAGTTATCCCACCTGGCCTTACTCGTGAGCAGGAGAGAGCCTATATAGGTAAATTTAATTCCCTCAATTTACATTTTTATCCCCGGCTTTGTATATTTAAAAAAATGTGTGTTCATGTTCACCATAAACATGTAGTTTTGCCATTGTGTTTGCGTTTTATAATTTTGTCTTTTTGTGAATATTGGTTTCCTCTTTGGACATTGAGGAGATGTTTAACATTGTATGTTGCTTCCTCCCTCTCCCCGTTACTGTAAAAAATGTAGATAAATTGTTTTCCAGCAGCTTCATCTGTGGTACGTCATATGCTGGTTTTTGTGTCTATTGACACACAATGCCTTTCTCTTCTTTTGTGCTTGAAAAAAAGCAGAACATATTGAAATTTAAGAGTGAGTTCTGAATTGTGTTAATATTGCTTTTGAGATGGTGAGTTGTGGCATCTACTTTTGAATGCATATTGGGGAAAGGATTATAAAGTGCACAGCAGGATTCTTATGAATGGAACTCAGTTCTTGGTTGGGGTGCTTGTCACTGTTTCATAAATAATGGAATTAGATTTGCATCTTGATAGTTGTGCATGAACAAAGAAGAAAAGGGCATTTTGTGTGTCTTGAGTTTTCCACGCTGACCTGAAAGTGCTGGTTTTCAGTCATAACTGCGTTTGCCATGGTATGCAAGTGAATTGAATCTTCACTTGTGAGAAATGTAAATTGTACTTTTGAATTTGAATTTTTTTAATTTTTTTTTTTTATTATAATTTTTTTTGCCCATGGTGATGGGGTTCAGGGGTTACTTGACAGCAAACTTTATTTTACTGTTCCTGTAATGGGTAAATTGTATTTTGAGTGAGCAAACAGGAAAGGTGACTTTGACTTAATTTCTAGCTATCATTATGAAAATTGACATTGACACCTTTCCCTTGTGCTTTAACTGCCAGTTCGCATAAAAATAACTAATTTTATTGTGTGAGCAGAATTTTAACCATAATATTCTTTACAAGTGTGTAATTTCTCATACAGTAAATTGATGGTGACAGTTTTGCTGTCTTAATATACAGCGCTGACATTATGTACAAAACTTCAACAGGGTTAGAATTCCTAACTTGCATATTTTCCAGAAACTTTTGCATAGGCATCGAAGTTAAATTCATTTGATTATATTACGTAATCAGTTACAGTACAGCCTGTCCCCTTAGGGTTCTCAGTTATTTAAAGAAATTTAAAATATTCTGAGTGCATAGTTTGGATTTACCTACTTTTATAATGGCTGCTCAATTAAAAAAAAAAACTGCTGAAGTTAATATCTGTAAAATATTTAGTGTGGAATACGATGGCAGTTAAGCTTTGCATTTGTTGGCGTTCTTACATTAAGGTTTTGCTTTTAATGGGGGGACAGCAGTATTCCTTCTTGGTAACTGTAATGCAAGAAAGGAATACAAAAAAACCTGTTGCATTAGTGGATTGGTCAAAACAATAATTGAAACTAGTATCGAGACCAAGATCAGTCATGATGACTTTCATGATGTCATGCTACTGTTTATGAAGATGAGATGAAGAAATGGGATGGGCACAAAATTTTATTCAAGTTCACTTGGGAATGGATAGGCTGTTCGCTGTAACTGGATTAGGAGTCTGAGTTGCTAACTTTCACATCTTGTTTACTATACGCTTGTCTTGTGTTCTTATGGTGACGTGAAGGGCATATTACTGGCTAGGTTTTAGTGTAGGCCTATAGTGTGTTACATTTTGTATTTGTGTTGGATTTCTGCCTTGATAACAGTGGATGCTGTTGAAGAATCAGGTAGTAAATAAGCCAAAAAGGTTTGTGCTGATGTAGTTTGTTTGAATTATAGTATGATTTCCTGTTGACAGAGATGGGTATAATGAGATGATGTAATGAAAAGGATACTTATTCTTTTTTTCTTGCAGACCTGTAGTTTTTTTTATTTTGTATTGAGTTTTCCTGAAGTTTTGTTGTACTCATATTGGGTGCTCGTGTTTTTTCTTTTTTTATTTATTAATTTTTTTTTTTGCTAATCATATCTTTTTCCATTCTTATTTTCTTCCATAACCTGATTTCTTCCAGTCCAACTGCAGATCGAAGACCTGACTCGTAAACTGCGTACAGGAGACCTGGGAATCCCTCTTAACCCTGAAGAAAGGTTGGGCAAAGCTTTTAACCCACAAAAAGTAACATTTTTTTTTACCGTGTTCACCTTGAAACCCAGTGTTCAGAAGCAATTTTTTTTCCCCAAAGGCAATGTTGTTAGGTAAAACCCAGGGATTTTATATATAGACAAAGTCTGGTACAAACAGATCCCAGTAGGTACAGCAGCAACCCACCAGCTATGGAAAGAATCAGTATGCACAGTTGAAGGCTGTTTAAATCATTTACATCACACAGAAACGTAGCAGTTTGTTTTTTGTCAGATACAGTTGCTGCTCTATCTGTTGGGTTGGTTTGCGCTCTAACTTTTTAAAATGATTATCTAAGTCGTCTAATCTCTTACCTTTCCAGTAGTGTCATGCCTCGGAAATTGGTTTTGCATTATACAAGGTTATTTCCTGCCAAGCCTGTGTTTAGATTAACAGGTTGTTGGCAGGATGGGAGTAATTAGAAAGTTAGCTGTTCTGCTTGAATGCTGTATGATGTTTAAAACATTACTAAATTCTGCTAAACATGTCAAAATTTGACTACCTAAAACCTAAATAAATACCGTTTTTAAATGCTTAGAAAACTTCTGAACAGTGTGTTAAGTTATTGTTGGCAATGTTATGGTACATAAACTGCTATATATGTGTATCGAGTATAAAGGGTATAAACCACTGTTCTTTTATAAATTAAAGATTATTTATTGACCCTAAGGTGTTTGGGGGGAGAAATATTGTTTGGATTTAGTAATTTCACAACATAAATTTCCTGATGTTATTGTTGCTAGATTGCATGGGTATGTCCCAATACACTCAGTCTGGCTCATGCAAATTGCCTTCTTGTGGATGCTGTGGCTGAATTTCATAGCAGCCGAAAGCATTCTTATTGGCTTTATTGTATAGGATAGTA
Organism: Chitala chitala; assembly: GCA_025773905.1. Classification (NCBI taxonomy): domain Eukaryota; kingdom Metazoa; phylum Chordata; class Actinopteri; order Osteoglossiformes; family Notopteridae; genus Chitala; species Chitala chitala. The sequence goes on along the minus strand of JABJVR010000041.1, from coordinate 1,122,415 downwards.
GTGGAGCTGTTATGATAACCAGTGTAGCAGGAAGGATGTCTGCATAAGTGCCTCCTAGAGTGGGCAATATGCAGTTTCTGCATTTGTCAGAAATTTTGAAGGCAGTGGATCAGTGTAAACTGAGGAAAATAGGGGGCCATTACAGCAGCAATTTTAGAATTAAAATGACGAAATTGAACCCGTAATCAGCTAAACTCTTGAATTATATGATGAGTATGGTTTTAGGAAAAGGACTTGCTTTTACAGTGAGTAATATTCTCTTGGTTTCTGAATGGTTTAATCAAGGTAGGAATTTGTCTGAGCCCCCTGAGCTGATTATTATTACTATTATTATTATTTATTTTTACCTAAATGTTGGTGCAGATCGTGCTTTTTTTTTAAGTCTGAAAATGTTTAGTTTACAAAAACCCAGTTTATTAATGGATGTAACTGTTAATAGTAACAACAGATCACCTAACTATTCATCAACCTTGACTGAGAAGGTACATTAATATACTGTCGTAAGTAATTTTGCTTTCAATTTTAAAACTTTAAGCTAATTTTTAATGTCCATTCTTCAGTGCTGAATGAATTAAATGACTTTTCTCTTGGTATGTTTGTTACAGACTTTCTACTGGTTGTTTGAAAACTATTGATTGTTGGCTGCTTTTAGTATCAGAGTACTACTCTAAAATCAATGTTTCAGGTTTCCATGCTTAAAGGAATGAGTGCTACACTGGAGTGGAGAACCTTCTGAATTCAATGGTTCTAATATGTATTTTTAAGAAAACACAATTGGTTGTTAATTTTCTAGTTCTCTGAAGTTAAACGAGTTTTAATTTAAACATTGTCCCTGATGTAGCTCCACAGGAATTGAGATTTCAACTTTTTCTCTCTAATGGAATCTGAACAGCTCACTAACTGGATTTTACAGAGGCGGCAGACATTCCAGGAATGTCAAAGATAAAGTCAAATGAATTAACAAAGCATTTCGGGTTTTGTTGCTTTTTTTTCCCTGTGCGATAATGGGGGTTATTTCTCTTTCTTTATCTGGACTCATTTCTGTATGTTTATGTGCCAGCCACAAAGCTCATTTTGAGGGATGTGCTGGGCAAACAGAACGTTTTCGCTAACCTAAATTCCCCCTGCTAACCTTCTTCAGGTACAAAACCTTTTTATCCAGCCCTTACAGGTGCCAAAGGGCATTCAGCAGCCTTGAGTGAAAGGAACCTGGTGTAAATAATCTAGACCAAATCAATGTGAAACTCCAGTACATTTTTTTTCCTCTCAAACAGAAAAAAATGGTTTAGGTTAATGTTGTCCTCCAAGTCGCTCTGTATTGAAAAGTATAGGTTGTGAGCTTAAGCCTGTTTCAGACTCCTAATTCAATTTACAGCACTCCTTTCACACCAGTCAAGCCTGATTCCTGTAATGCTATTTGTGGTAACTATTGCAGAGTCAGTGGAACTCTGGACTGAGCAGTGTTCTGCAAAAAATTGTAGGAAAAATAAGGCAGAAGATTTTTAAATTATGATAATTTTGCAGGGCAAGGGGGTGCTCGTGTGAGAGTGTGTGGGTGTGTGGGTATTTTATGTGTGCATGCATGCGTAGGTTCACTTCCCCAAACCCCTTTCTTGCCCCATTACCACTTCAGGTCTCCTTCTCCTGAGCCCATCTACAACAGTGAGGGCAAAAGACTGAACACACGTGAATATCGCACCCGTAAGAAGTTGGAAGAAGAGAGGCACACGCTCATCACAGAGATGGTGGGGCTCAATCCCGAATTCAAGCCCCCTTCGGATTATAAGTAAGTGGATACTTATGATGGATTTCTGCATTATTTTTGCATAAGACATGCACAAACAGCAGAAATTATCAGTATGGTTACCTGAGTTTGTAATTGCCCAACTGCATTAAAAATGTATCCCCAGGTGTTAAAGCAGTGCGTTTTGAATGTAATTTTTGTTAAATTTAATTTTTAGGCCACCTGCCAGCAGGGTCAGTGACAAAATCATGATTCCTCAAGATGAATATCCAGAAATCAATTTTGTTGGTTTGCTGATTGGACCACGGTAAGTGACTTGCTGTAGTACCATTTTGCGGTTGAAGCAGATCAGTGACTTGGAGTGTTTTCTGCATTTCAGTTGGTAGGGTGTTTTCCCATGACCCTTAGCATCTGTGGTCTTGGAACAAATTAAGAATATTATATGGACTTGCCATTTTAGAAACAGCTTGAGTGTTCAATGAAAATTTACAAGAACATTTCATAACTACATCTTTGTTCTGATGAGCAATGTATTTAAACGTGTTTTAAATGTGACATGGGGCAATCTGGGTGAAATGCATTTCAGGCTCATACTTTTATGTTGTCATGGCCATGGGAACATAGTGCTAACAGTCATTTTATGTTTTATGATATCACAATGGGTGTAGATTAAATTTGAGTTTGTTTATGGTCTACAGTGGTAACACCCTTAAGAATATTGAGAAAGAGTGTAATGCGAAGATCATGATTCGTGGGAAGGGCTCCGTGAAGGAGGGCAAAGTGGGCCGGAAAGATGGTCAAATCTCAGCTGGAGAAGATGAACCTCTTCATGCCCTAGTTACTGCTAACACCATGGAAAATGTGAAGAAGGCTGTGGAACAGGTGAATCACTAAACATCATTGGTTTCCATAAGAACGGTGAATTTCTGGTCTGCTATAACTGTAGTCATAAATCTCTGGGTTACACTGACAGCTACCTGTGTATGTTTGTAGATTAGAAACATCTTGAAGCAGGGCATTGAGACACCAGAAGACCAGAATGACTTGCGCAAAATGCAGCTGCGGGAGCTGGCAAGACTGAATGGCACGCTGCGGGAGGATGACAACCGGTCTGTCCTGTTCCATACCTTCTGTCGCCTGCCCTGGCACATTGTTGTTTCTGAACTTTGAGTGCCCATTACTGTCCAATGGATAAACACCTTCAGCACTATTCATGTTGATTGCTTGATTAGGTGGCCAGGTGGCTCAATGGGTAGAACATTAGGCTGGGATGTAGGAGTCTTCCAGTTTGAATCCCAGCCCAGCCACCTGGTGTGTCCTTGAGCAAGACACCCAGCACTAGTTAATTGTAACAGATACAAAATGTTGTAAGTCGCTTTGGATAAAAGCGTCTGCTAAATGACTAATTTATTATTTATTTAATTTATTGATGACTGCAAATGTAATTGAAAACATATTGTTAATGTCTCGGATGACAGAAATGGAATTGTTGTCTTGCAGCGTGCTCAGGCCCTGGCAGAGCTCTGAACCTCGGAGCATCACCAACACTACGGTCTGCATCAAGTGTGGTGGTGCAGGCCACATCTCTTCTGACTGCAAGTTCACCAGGTAAACCGTCACAAACAAGCCCCCGCAGTAAGGTGCACAGTGACAGCTGAATATCCCCAACAGCTTTACAGCTCAGGGATGCATGTTGCCTGTGAAGGCCGACTGTCGTACAGGTCTTTATCTCTAATATGTAGCTTTGGATCAGTTCCAGCTAGTTACAGTGACGATAACTGGAGTTGTTGGCTGCCTTTCTCAGTGAAAAAATCGGTAGTAATTGTTATGTGGAGTAATGCTGTTGGCCAGTGCGCTGCATAAACCCCTCTACAGTTCTTTTGCCTCCAGGCAAGGTGAGCCACAGTCAGCCCAGGACAAGGCACGCATGGACAAAGAGTATCTGTCCCTCATGGCTGAGCTTGGAGAAGCTCCTGTCCCTTCATCTACTGGGGGACCGTCTCGCAGCAATTCTGGCAACCCCCGGGGGTCTGGACCAAGCAACAGTCAGGCTCCTCCAGTGAGTATATTGGATAGAAATCTGTTTCTTCTCTCATGTAAAAATTGCAAAAGAAGTTAAATATTTCCCTGTATGTTTAATCTGCTCAGAATCGTCCACCTTGGATGAACAGCAGCCCTTCAGACAACAGACACTTTCCCAGCATGCACAGTGGCCCCAGCAGTCATGGGGGTCATCACAACTTCCCACCGCCAATGCCTAGTATGGGCGGGCTCCCCATGCCACCCAGCCACAATGGTCCTCCACCTCCCTGGATGCAGCCACCTCCACCCCCAATGAATCAGGGGCCTGGGCCACAAGGACACCCCTCTATGGGTGAGAGCTGCTACGGTAACTTTCACATTTGCTTATTTATGACAATACAAGTTTTGAAAACTAATGAAAATATGCAAAATTGCCTAATTGAAAAGACTTGTAGAATAAATTTTTGATACTGTTATTTTAATTACTGATTTTTGTTACTGGGGAGTGTGTTATGACAAATTTCTTTGCGGTTGACCTTTTTGTGAGTTCACATTGTTTCTGACCAAGGTCTTGATTATCTTGGTTTCCTAGTCAGCGCTTTGGTTAGGTGAAACATGAATAATTATAATTTTCTGTAGGCTGTGAAGTATGTGCACTATGATTTTTTTTTTTTTGTACTTTAAATGAGCAAGTATTTCAATACCAGGTGGCCCTGTGTGGAAAAAGTAGTTGCCCTGTTTCACTAAACCGAAAGTCATAGTCACTTCTCTGACCTTCCTTTAGGTATGATGCCACCTCCTATGGGCATGATGCCTCCACCTCCACCACCACCAAGCAGTCAGCCCCCCCACCCTCCATCTGCTCCCATGCCACCATGGCAGCCCCAGGCTCCTCCACCTCCCCCTCCTACAAGCAGCATGGTGACCAGCACACCGCTGCCATGGCAGCAGAGTAAGTGTTATTTTCTCCATTAGGTTTTACAAGTTGGATAATGCACGGTTATGTCATTTTGAAGTATATGATAAGGTGCTTTGGTTATCAAAATGCACACAATTGGGAATATTATAGTTCGTGCACGTGTGTCTGTGAGAAATAGGTGTAAACATTCATATTACAGTTAAATTTGGAATGTTAATGTCAAACTATACTGTACATTTTTATCCATCTTCAGTGAAAACTTATCTAAAGAGTTTAAAACTTAAGTGTGTGGGTTGATGGGGTATACAGGGGATATGGTTTGGTTACAAAAGTAGATATTGTATTTAAGGCTTCAGTACTTGAGTTCCTGAAGCTTAAAGTATGTGCCTTTTCAGTGTGGTGTCCTAATGTTATCTTTCTCCAATAGACACGACCACCACCTCTAGTCCTGGTTCAGGCAACCTGCCCCCATGGCAGCAGCAACAGCAGTCCACAACGGGAGCGTCTGCTCAGCCTCCACCACCCATGGCCAGTTCATCTTTAGTGCCCCCGCCTCCTGGAGTAAACCCACCATTACCACCTGGTGCCCCGCCTCCTCCACCACCACCACCCCCACCAGGATCGGCTGGGATGATGTATGCCCCTCCACCCCCTCCACCACCAATGGATCCTTCCAATTTTGTCAGCATGATGGGAATGGGAGTTCCTGGCATGCCCCCCTTTGGTGTGGCCCCCGCCCCCCCCCCCCCCCCACCCCCCCAGGGCCTGAGTATGGGAAGGGGGGGTGCTAGGCGGCCCTCAAAGTATGGATGCACAGGGCCCAGA
>JABJVR010000041.1:1078730-1116805 GCA_025773905.1 Chitala chitala | reverse complement strand
CCCCCCCCCCCCCCCCCCCCCCCCCCCCCCCCCCCCCCCCCCCCCCCCGCCCCCCCCCCCCCCCCCCCCCCACCCCCGGGGCGGGGGGGGGGGGGGGCTGAGAGTCCACAATTCACAGTAGTTATAGGGAGCAACAGACAGCCTACAGTATGCGTAAAGTAGACCCAAAGGTAGGCAGGACACAAATGACCAAGGTCGACGGGTCTGCTGTTTAAGCAAAGCGCTGCTGTAGTATGATGTATCGTGACGATTATTGCTTTCACAGCTCTTTGGGATCAGAGGCAAGGATTTGGGCTATGGAAGAACAATAGCACTGCAGCCAGAAATAGCTTGACAGAGCTACAAAGAATTAGGAGCTACAGAGGTGGCTGTGGTGGTGAAGTGGAGGGGGTGGGATGTGGGATGTGAGGAAGTACATTAGCTGGACACAACTGATGAATGTGCTGGAGCTTTAAAAAGCGTTTCACACCCGATTCCAGAGCAGCTGACACAGCTGGATTTTATCTGGAGCAATTCGGGTTAATTACCTTCCTCAAGGGTAAAACAACATCATCCCACCCAGGACATACACCATCCTTTAGAGTCAGTGGCCAGTGGTTGAAATTTTACCTAATGCAGCTTTCTAAGCTCAATTAGAGCTGGGTAATCTTAAACCTTGGATAAGGGGTGGGGACTGCTGCCTTGACTGCTGGACAATAGAGTCAATCTGCCTAATGTACAGTATTAACATACCCCTTAGCATAATGAAAAAGCTCTGGACCCCATAATTCCCTGTTTAAGGTGCTCTCTCAACATTAGGATCCATCGATTATGTCCACAAAACATAGGTCTGAAATGCTAATACTGCATTAAAACAGTGCATTTGAGAATGACTGGCAGAGCATGCAATGAAATGCAGCTTGTTTTAATAAAAGCCACATATTGAAAGGTAATGGTGGGGGGTTGTGGCAGTCCTGCACAGTTTAAATCTTAAACTACTAAATCCATGTCAGTTGTTGAGCCAAAGATACGGGAAACCAAAGACAAGCCTTAAAGTTCAGAATGCAGATGTTCTTTTCTCTACTAGCATCATCATGGCGGTGAGTGTTGGTCTGCTTTGTCCTTCTGTTTAATCCTAACAATAATAATGACTGTGGTGAGAGTTGTAACAGCGTTCAGCCAAATGCAATGATTAATACCTGACGCCAAACCCTAAGTCATGTTGCAACTGTAAATGTTTTTACACATCTTATCTTGATAGTGGGGGTAAATTTATGAGATTTAAAATTTAAATTTAAGATCTTGTGTGTATTAAATATACTGCGTGGCGAGGCAGGGGGGCAAACACAGCCTACAACAATAACACAGGCTGTTCGGTGTAACACACCAACGGCGCTGGGGAGTTCCATCAGCAGCTGATACTTTGCGGACCATGCAGAGCCACCCTCGAACTTCCGGTGAAGACGCCACCACGCATGTACTTGTTCTGTTGGCGCTCGCAGCTGCATGTGGGAATCTGCCACGGACGGCTTTCCCAGCGGGTTACGAGCGTGCGCCACAAGCTGCGTGAGTGTGCGTCAGCCTGCTGGAAACCGGGCTTGAAGACCAATTGCTCTCTGGCTGTGATAAATGCGCAGGACTTCGACTGTAGCTGCCTGTCGCACTCACTTGATTACGGCTCTCCGTGGCCCTGGCTGAAAGGGCAGGGTGGTGTCCTGCTGGATTAACTATTCAGACCCGCAGCCTCAAGCTGAATGAGGTGTGCACACCAGGCCCAGGTCTATTAGGTTAAGGAGTTATTATCATAAAGCTGCCCAGCAAAGCTTTTTCCCCCAAGGTGACTTCTGTAGGGTATGCTTTCACGTTCTGCTTACTTATGGTGCTGAAAATTTCTGCTAGGGTCTACACAATTAGAAGGGGCAACCTTTTGTTCACATGCCAAGATGCTTTATACCTGCATTTACTGCAGCACAGTTAAGTATTAATATTGATTTGATATGCAACAGTCAGATGTCTACCTGGGTGCGGTAGTGATGGTGTTCAGTACTTGATTAAGCATGTCTGAGTTGTAGTCGAGGTAAGAGGGTCTCCTGGTGAAAGGTTAAATGCAGGGTTTCCTCTGCATGGTATGCATTCTGTGAATAACGATCACATGCCAAGCATCATAGTTTTTGCCGTTAATTTGTTTTGCTTTTATGCAGCTTTCTGACTTTTGCCAATCACTGATGTCGCACTAGGACCGTCTTAATATGTTGCTCACCTCACTGACATTCTGACATAAAATGACTATTCTTGTAATCATTTTGTTTTGTTAAGCATTACAATTATAAACTCAGAACAGTGTATTAATCTGTGTTAAAATTTGTAATAGTGGTGGCCCGTTTTTTTTTTATGAATTTTACAAGACAGCATGTTACAGTGATCACCTGAAGCATGTAAATAAGGGAAACTAATCTGTTGCTCGCTACAGCAGACAACTGTAAAACAAAACCAAGTGTTTTGTATCAATGTGTTTCACAAAATTTTAAATATAAATTATACTTATTTAACCAGTTCTTTGTAAGAATCTGTTACAGATTTAATTCTACCTATTCTGCAATAAATTCTGCTGATACTTAATTTAGCTATTTTAGCTTTTAAAAAATGTTTGTCTTGGTAACCGGTAAGCTATGGGTGACAGGCATACGTAAGCACGTTTGTGCAAGACAAAAAGAAACAGGAATACACACAGACATAAACAGCCAAATATTTCCAACTAAAGTCTTGTTATTTTAAGGAAAATTAATTTTTAAATATTATTATTATTATTATTTTTTGTTCACTGTGTAGGTAAGGAGAATACAACATTCAAACATGCCCCAGAGTACTGAATACGTAAATACTGGCCAGATGATACCACAACCATTAAATATTTAGGTGTAGCTTACTTAATTACAGCTGGCATGCTATTCGTAGCAAGCATGCGGAGAGCTGTTTGCATGTGTTAAAAACCTGTCTGTAAGAAAACTGGAACACAATGTCCATACATACACAAAGCGCCCAAAGATCTCACACTACCCATGCGAATCAGGCAAAAATACATCACATGGAAATCTTTGCTATATGCTAATATCTTGTTTCATTTATGCACGTCATTTAATGACATCACATATTGAAGAATGCTTTTGAGAAATAACGTTTATATTTTATTCACTGTTTTCCTGTTTCTTTTACTTTTCTGGTGGTTTTTTTTTTTTTTACGGAGAATCCAAATCTTGAACTTCATGGCAATGTGTGACAATAAGTTTGGTAAATGTAATGTGTTCCATCAGTCAGGGAGTATTTAGTTAAAAAAACAATGGTAATTACAACCCTCCACAAAGGGCAGATCAGACAGCATGCTTTTACCAGTCAAATTAGCTGAGTTAACTGTATGCAGCAGTTTGCTTATAAATAAAGGGATTGTCTTGTTATAAAATAAAATTAATGCTACTAGTTTGAGAATTATGGTTATTGTAGCATATCTGTAGCATATCAAATATCAAACAAATCAGCAAACACAAACAAATGAGCTATGGGTGAAACTCAACAAATAAGCATGCTATATTTCCAATCTGTCATGCAATTATAGTGACAGACAGACAAGACAGACAAGACAGACAGACAGACAGACAGAAGAAAGAATGAACATACTGTAGAAATCGTCCATAACGTAGGTTTGACAGCGATCACCATTATAGTCATTTGGACACCTGATGAAGGGAAAGAAAACCACAGAAAAAGGGAGGGAGGGAGGGAGAGAGAGAGAGAGAGAAAAGAAAAGCAAAAGGAAAAGAAGGGGAAGGACGGTGCATGAAAGAGGAAAGAAAAAAAGAGGGAGAGAGAAAACGAGAGAACAGAAAACAAGGGTTTAGAAGAGAGCACCAGGCAGACAGCAGAAGCTGAGTGGTCCCCATGGCGACACCACTGTGAGGCCCTGCAAAGGCAGCCAGGCCCTGCTCGGCTGTTTCGGGCCTGCTCCTATCGGCCTGAGGGAGCTACAGCTTTCAGTGGGGACCTGAGCAACACGGCTTGTCGGCTGGTCGATTTCGCGTGGACATACTTTTATAAGGATTGGGCATGTATTGCCGCAGAGGCTCTGTCTGCAAGCAGCGCGGCCCGAAGTATCCAGTGGGACATCTGAGGAAGGAAAAGGGGGATAAGTGACACAGCACATGACATTAGTACGCACCGTCTTCACAGCAAGCCCTCCTCTTGCTGGGTACTGTACCTGGGCAGGTGTTAGCACAGGTGCTCAGTAGCCACCTAGGCACAGTTCCAGTAGGTGTTGGGGAGGTTTGGGTACTCACCTGAGCAAAGCAGGGCCTTTTGTTTTTGCTTTCAAAAGGTCTAAGAAGAGTAGTCTACCACCTTGGTGTACCTACCATGAGTTTCAGGCAGTCTTGCATTTTTAGAAGATTTGAGAAAAGGACAGGCTACTAAAGTCATAGGTCAGCTAAGAAGCAGATAAGCAACAGTTGGGGATCTCACTTTGAAGCAGGCATCGCTTAAAAAAACGGCAAATTATGTGCAGTGGATGTTAAGTTTACCACTCGTACTGGTTCAGCCTACTACTAGATTCCTGACTGCTAACACAGATTTTAGCCAAACAATATTGTGGCTGAAATGGAAGTTCAGAAACTAGCTTTATTTCAACTGAGAAGAGCAGCAAGAATAAACATGAATTAGCATGTAGTGTGTGTCCATCTGATCCTGAGTCATGTTCTCAAAGATCCGCAATCAAGACACCTTTACTGACAGGCGACGTGCACTATGCAATAGATAATAAAAACGCACCCAGCTTCTAAACTTTATAAGGCATTAACAATATTCTCTCTAAGTATCTTAACAAAGGTAAATACAAAAACCAGTGTTTACATGAAGTCTGTCAAGGTCTGAACACAACTATAGTATTTACTGTAATCAAATTCATACAAACAGAAAAGTCTAATATTGCATTGCCTGCTGTGCAGATTGCGACTGCCTTTCTGTCCCCACGGCCTATTGTTTCTACAGGTGAAAGAGAGGGCGCAGTGTTAACAGCAGTGATGTTTAAGTGGTTCTGAGGTGAAGAGGGTAAACGCAGTGGGAGAGATGGTGCATCCTGGGACAGGGCGCAGTGCTGAGCTCACACATATGTGGAAGTTTGTTACAGCCTAAGCCTAGCTCACTCCCTTGGGAGAAGCCCAAAAACTCACGCTCCTTTTCTCTCCCATCCTAACCCCCCCTCCCCCCGTGGACCCTCCTCATCCCCTCATCTTCCCTTCCATCCCCCTCTCCGTTGTTTGCAGAATTTAGGGTTTAAAAGGACTGCGCTGCATCAAATTTGGCTGCGGCTGTTTACACAAGAGGGTCGGAGTTCACGTGTCTGCTAATGCTCCAGCATTTAGTCTGGAATTACAGGAGGAGATGGGGCTTGCTCACTCCACCAGAAAGTGCTGCTACTCTCAGTGCCACCACACGCCCATCTCCTTCCACTCCCGTGGGAAGAGCCTGACCATAAGAGGCCCACTGATTTACCACTCCAAATGGTTTTAGCTGGGCCTTTGTGCTGTTCTGATTTCTTGATCACGTGAATGACTAAGGACCAGCATGTCTATTTGTTTCCCTGTCCAAAGGCTTATGCTCTTCCATCACTGCTCTTCCACAACAAAATATGGAAACGTTCCTCACAGGCAATTCACTGAACATTCATTTGGTGTAAATAAAATACATTCTCACTTACACTCTGCACAAGCATCATTACAATTCGTGAATTCATAACTGTATATAACGGTAATATAATGGTTACATGTTCTGTTTCATGTATGGAAATTTATGGATTGTGGCAGCACACTCTCTGACGACGCACAAGGCTGGTCAGAAACAGTCACTTTCAATATTCAAAGGCTAACCTTTGCACTGCATTAGGAATATTAAATCGCTATGAATTCATGTACTTCCTGTTCTGCTCAGTCACTTTCTCTGGGAGTCCATCCAGCTTTCAGATACCTCTGCAAGATGGTTAATAATGTGTCAGGTGCAGAACGCTCTTTAATTTTGCTGAAAATCTGATCGCGCACGGACACATCTGTGAGCAGTACCGTTTTCAGCGTCGCACATTGTCCGACTGCCTAAGCTTTCATTTGTAAATAAAAATTTCGAGAGCAAAAGTTTAAAATTCAGAGGCATCCATCACCCCCTTTTGAGTGGCTTTAAAGAGAATGCTTCTAATATCAGTAATTCACACTGCGTAAACGATGACTGGTGGAGTGCAGTCACGCTGTCAGTGTGACAGCAGCTGAACTCATTCCATGAGAAAGTCACTGCAATCTTTTCTTGCAATCAATAAATAGTAAACAAAATTGTACTGGAAATGTACTGCTAGTCGCTTAAAAAATTTGAAAACTTACACCAGTAAAACAATTGTTCTGGTTTTTTTTTTTCCTCTACATTCCACACAAAAAGAAACCCTCACACTCAGCTGGGGCTAAGAAAACCAGACAGAATGGCACAGTTCCGTGGATGCTCTTATTTCGGCTTAAAAAGCACATGCCCTGTACATTTTTCTTTATCATCTGTTGAAATTGTCACGTTAGTTTGATTAAAGTGCAGGCTTATCTGTGTATCTGAACACTTGCAGTGGGTGATTTAGAGTACACGTCTTCTCACGCAATCTTGACAAATTTATCACAGCCTAAATTTTTGTCAGTATGCATGTGTGTGTGACATAAATATATGTATAGTTTATAATGTAACAATGTGTAATTATGTGATGTGTGATAAATTCAAACGGGAAATGAGAAGATAACTTTGAAAAATACAACCATATATAGGTTATAAAATTTTAATTTGAAATTACGAAATACCTAGTAAATTTAACAAAAACACATCTGATCTAATTTTTAGAAGCTGGTATTTGACACTTGATTGTGCATTCTTTCCAAACAACACATCTGATGTTCCACGACCAGATTGTTACCAAATGTTACAGTAAAGCCAAATGCATGACATCAGCGGTTGTAAATACTTCCTCTGAACCGCTCATGACTGTAAAATTCATAAATTATCCTCACAGCCTTAATGTTTCGCCAGATTGCATCTTGCGCAATACCGTGTGTTCTGCTTCAGAACTGTATGCCTTCCTCAGTTTTCTTGTAAACAAACTCAGTAACCCTCAAGACACAGTGGCAGGGCAATACTCTAGAGCCAGGGGGATTACTGGGTGTGAGGTAAAGGTCGCCGAGTGTGTACGCAAGTGTGTAGGTCTGTGAGCACACCTGCACTCCAGACTGCACTTCTAATGTCCAGCAATACACTAATCCACAGCATTAACATCTGGAACAATAACAAACAAGGTGCAAAAAAAGAAATAAAATATTAACCTTGTTTTTGTGTATTTATAAACATAGTAGAATTATTACTACACACAAAGCTTTCCAATACAGTGTTTACTTAAAGTACATTCATCGTAAGAGTCCTACAACATCAGATAGAGACATTGTTCAAAGCAGATTTTTATGGTACTTAAAGAAATTAGTGAAATTAGAAAATACAATATAAATAAACATTGCAAAATAAACTATAAAACCTGTACAAACTGAATGCTTTGGACTTATAAAATAAAAATATACACTAGCAGCCAGAAAAAATAATTCCTTTTGATGCACACATAGACTGTTATGGTATTTAAGTTTTCATTTCTGTGAAATTCTATCCCTTCTGTTCACCAAAATGATTGCAGAAGAACTAAAGTTTGTTTAAAACCACAATCTACAATAATTTACTTGTATAACTGTACCTAAAACACGTGTGATTTCCATCGGCTTTGTATAGGAGGAAACTATCTATATGGTGGAAAGCCATGAAATGACTGTGGCAGTGATTAGTGAGTATAGGTGTATTCTGTGAACACACGACCTGCAGTGGACTGGACACTGTAAGGAAAACCCACGCCACCTAGCACCTGCACATCACTTAAACATCTTAATGAAAGTGTGCCGAGCTATGAGGAAATCATCACAGCTAAAAGAAGAGGCACTAAACACTAATAAAGCACAGTAGCTGTGTATGTCCTCATTTTGCATTCATTTCTGGCGGGCATGTCGGTGTGCCCACAAACGGAGCCCTGAGCAAGTCTTCTTTGACAGCCAGAATACATACGGTGTATCCTGCCATGACACGCCTTCTCGTGCGTGTCATCCTGTATAGCCCCAACTCAATCAAGCAAAAGTGGTTTTGTGATAAATGTCACATTCTGCTCCATAGCCTATAAAGTATTGCACCTAAAATAATAATACGTATAATACGTAATATACGTGCTACTGAGTACAGCATAAATATTGCACGCAGTATAGTATTTGACATACTACTGCCTATACTACTTAATATATTACTTCACATGCTATTGAATATACTGCTGCACCAACATGGCAGATAAGAATGGCCTTTGGGTCATTTGTTAACTTTGCCCCTGAGGAACTTTATATTTCAAAGTGAAAGAGAGAAGCATAAATAAGGGGCCTGCTGTCTGTGGCGCTTGTTCGCCAGTGAGTAATACCCATGGAAGCCTGGCCTATATTGAATGAGATGACTTTGGGCTACAATTCCCTGCAGGCTTCAGTTGCATTATCTGACTTCCTGGACCCATGCCGTCCTGTGAGTGAATTAGCTGCAGCAATTGAGTTATTGCTGCTTCCAATTTGTATGCCGTCTATTGAGCGGCCATTGCAGGCGCGTCTGCGCTGCAGGCCGAGCGTGAGTGGCAGGACCTGCCGAAGCCCGCCAGGCCTCCCGCATGCCGCCACGTGCCCACGCCTCTTCACAGTGGGCACCGCAGGACCGTAGGGCTCTGCACGCCTTGAAGAAATTGCTTTGGTAGAGGGGGTTGCGAAAAGTATCAAGTCCCCCTCAGCGGTGGCAGAGCCAAAGTAGGAAGCTTGGCCAGCCGTCTGACCACCTCGCCTAAGACACGATTTCAGTTGTTTGGAGAATAGTGTCAGGATTAACTTGCACCCCAGCCAAATTGCTGGGTCTAACCCGTTCACTCCATTGTGAAAGTTGTGGCTCTGCCCCTGCGTGTTAATCTGAGAGTGGCCGGGTTTTGACAAACAACAGCCCGACAACATACAGACACAGCTCACGTGAACAGCGAAGTAGCTGACATCCACTGACCAGCTGGTGCCACGGAATCAGAGAAGCGTCAGGGGTTAAGGCCCATGTCCTGACTGAGGGCTCAGTTGCCCTCTTTCCTTGGACAGCTACCAGCTTTCTCAGCGAAGCAACTGAAGTTGCACATTTCTTAAAAAAAAAAGGAGAAAAAAATCTATTTTTCCAAAACAAATGTGCTCAACACCCTTGATTTAAAAGCATCTTTATAAATCTGCCCTGTTTTCTAGGAACTGAAATGTAAGCACACATTCTTCAGTATTTACTTTGTGGGAGGCCTCGTCCTGCCATAAATATTTGTCTGTGCACTACAGCATAATGTGGCAGACGCGTAGTGGCCACTGCCTCCTCATTGAGGGCCTGCAGAATGTACAGTACCTCTTTCACAGGCTCCAAAAGCGCTGATTAAAAAGATCCCCATATCTATTACACTTGCAGAAAGTGACATGGAATGTAGAAGCGAACGGAATTAGAACAAGAGGTCCCGAGCCGCTTTTTTCACGAGCACGGCGACAAAACAGAGCGAAGCTGAGTGCTGTACGGATAAAAAAGCGACATGTAGAAAAGAGGGCAAGGAAAAAGGTCAGTGTGTGAGAGAGACAGCTGATGCGGAAGCATGGGAGGAGAGGCGGGAAATCCATGTGAAACTGAGATGATTAATCAAAGCTGCGGGACTTCCTTGGCCTACCAATCAAAGGTCGGATCAAACGATTCTGACGACTTTCGTTTTCGTGTTTCATCTGGATTACATTTAAATGTTTCCTTTACTTTGGCAAGTGGTAATTGACAAGTACACCTGTGATTTGCTTGTATTCAGAACGACAGAACTGAAAATGAGGTCATTGCACACAAAAAAACCTTTTGAACAGAAACAGTTAAATACATTTGCTAATCAAAAGAAATACAACTGACTAAAAAAGCAGCAAAAGGAAAAGAAACCACACACACACACACACACACACACACACACACACACACACACACACACACACACACAGGCACGCGCGCGCACTCACACACTCATGTGCACACATGCTAATACCCTTACAGTACAGTAAAAAATAAACAAAAAACACAAACAAATGTAAAACAGCACTCACTTACTTGCAAGAGAGCTGATTAATACCGTGTATGAAGTAACAGTCACCGTCGTTCACACAGTATGCCTTCTCTGTCTCGTTGCATCTTCTGGCGTGACCTGAGCCCGGAGACAGCGTGGTTGTTACTGAAGGAGACAGGAGACAGGGCATTAGTCCTGCATGCTGAACCACATCTCTCTGCAACGACACACCTTCAGGAAACACTGATGTGACCAGGACACCACTTTGTGTAAGGAAATAAACAGGGACAATGTACCTGTGACCTGTGACTGTTAACAAAGGCTTATATGTTACATTTTCTTATTAATAACACGGTCTTCAAAATTTTGTTCCATCTATTGGCTGGTTTTGAGCAGCAGAGGGCATACGTATTTTCTTACCATTAACCTAAAAGAGGACAGTTACACATGGGGACTTGTAGACACAGCTGTATTGTTACAATCAGATAAAGAATAAAGTCACTGGGGTCAAAGGTGACCCTCCAGTAGCGTAAATCCCTCCTGAGTAGCACAAAGCACGACACACAATAACAACAGCATTCCTGTGAATTAACAAATACCACAGATGAGGACAAAACTGAAATAATTTTTAACATAATTTCAGTATTGCCATTCCCGTCATAAAGCTGGGAAACCCCATTAGCCAGATGACTTTTGTAAACATGTGGACAAAAGTCGGGATTTTATATACGAGATTGTGTTTACAGAGGTGTACCCGCTAATGGGGTTGTCCCATTTACAAAACAGCCCCAAGCTAGAGGAAAAAGAACCACATAGAAATTAGATGGGAGCACAAGAAAAACGGCAAGCAAATTACAGCTTGTTTAGGCATGCAGCGTAGATCCAAGTCACACCGTGTGCATTATCGCAGCACTAAACAGAGGGAGGCACAAGGACAATGGAGAAAACTGCTAACTGTACATATTAATAAGACCACAGCGACATCGAGGACACTCGCGGCTAAATACTACTGCTGCTAAAACTAACAGCACTAATACGTATTCATTTCAGAACAGTGTTCATTTTATTGTTTTTGGATTATGTTCAGTTACAATCTGTATACTGACCAGTCCAAGATATTTTCAGTAAATCTGTCAGCAGCCAAATGCTAGAAAAGTTAATCACTTTTACAGTAACCCACCATTTGAAATTTTGTGTGGTCAAAATAAAATTTGGTCACTTAGGAACCTGCAACAATATCACTTAAGGGTGAAACATGCTTTTAAAGACCTGTTATATTTCATGACAGGCATTCACAGCTAAAGCCATAGCTATTAGTTTTTACATTTCTTGTTTCTCCGTTGAGTCTGCGGTTTGGATGGCCTTTCATTGCATTGCTTTTCAATGAGTTATCTGCCAAAATGAAAAATATTTACTTTAATTAAGCGTGTGTCTCAACACACGATCAACAAACAAACAGCGACGTAATCCAGAAACCGCTCAAAATATGTTCTTGCTCTCGGATTCCTTTCCTTTTAGCGACCTGTAAGGCAGCTGAGTAGCGGTGTGTTTCTCAAAGACACGTGACAGAAGTGCACGGCATGCAACGAAAGGCAAGCGTGAGCGCCAGCAGGAAGATGCCTGCACTGTTCAAGCATTCCCGAGAGTGTCTCCTCTCTGGGCTGGTGCCACACAGGTTGTTCTATTCACCCTGTTATTGTTTTTCTGGTAGGTACAGGAAGTAACTTATCTCCATGCATGGGCCACATAGACACCTGATCACAGCTGGTGGCCAAACACCCCCTTCCCATCCCTCCCAATATGCCACGTTTCCCAAAAGACTGGCTGTGACTGGTTCAGTTTTACCGTGTGCACGGTGCAGGCTGCTGTGTTTGACAAAAAAAAAAAATCACTGCAGTGTGTCTGCTGAAGCACTTCACTGGTTGTAGAGGAAAGTTTGTGTTTTCACTGACCGGATAGTTAGGGAAACATCCTGCTGTAGATTAGAGGTGACAAATGCTGTAAAAAAAAAAAAAAAAACTATCAAGCAGGAAAGGACTGAATAGACGGCAACGCACTGCTGACTTTCCATACTTTTTACATTTGCAGATTTTTATTTCCTCCTTTAATTTGCATGTATGTTGGTTTGATTGAAAGACAAATTCTGAAAACTCAGTCACACGTGTAGAGGAGAACGAGCTACTGGTCACACTTAATGTGGAACGTCTGTGGAACAATACTCAAATCTGTGGAGAACTCCGTCCAAAGGAATTTTGGAAAACAAGTTCTGTTAAATGTTGTTTTCAGCAATTTGCTTGTGGCAGTGGTTTGTGAATTAATTTAGTTTTTTTCTTTGTTTGTTTCAAACATGTTTAAAAATTGTGTTTTTTTTTTTAAATAAATAACAGCACAGTGAACCGTCGGTTCATGAATTTAATCCGTTCCAAAATGTACGTTAACCGTGAACCGATTATTCGTAAACTGAAGTGAATTTCACCATAGGAAATACAATGAATCCACTCCACTAAAAATATTAACAAAAATATATTTTATACAGAATAAGTATAGTTTACACGCAGAAAACAATAAGAAATAAATATACCATCAACCAAAAACACAAACAAGCAGTTTGTACTCCTAGGCGAGTTTCGTGAACCGGGTGGGTTTTTTTGCGAAGACCTTTGTTCGTAAACTGAATTATTTATAATGAGGAACATTCGTTCATCGGGGTTCCACTGTATAAACAATTACAGAAACCTGTGTTACGCTCGACAGGCTGAAATATATATAACAAGGAATTTCATAACATACAGAATATATTACGTTACGTTTTAGTAAACTTCACAAAGCTGACACCTATAAAAAAAATTAAGTGGTCACCTTGATTTAGGTCCTCACAAGCTTAGCTTGAAACGTTTTACAAAAAATCTACTGACCAAAAATGTAAAACCACTGTTTCCAACAAGGTGTGCTGCAATGCTAAGTATTTGCAAAAATAATGTTTCCGGTAATGCTACGTTTTTACGTTATATTAAAAAGTGTACATTACAGGTTCCAGTTGGAGTTTTTACTGGGAAGTTATGTAGGTATCCAGTGCACTGCCTAGGACAACTTTGTGGCACTGTACACCGCTGATTAATCCAGAGCCGCTCTACTAATATGAACAAGGTTTTAATCATGCAAGCACAGGGGAAGCAATGCAGATTAAAACAGTTATCACATACAACCTACATCAGAAAAAAGTGACCTATTTGATCAAATGTCCACATGGGCTATTGCTTGGTGAGAAATATGCAAATGGCTTAAAATGAGGGTTGCAGAGCTCATGAGTAATATGAAAAGAGAAGATAATCATTTCACATGTTCTTTCTGACGATGTCCTGAAACCTTGAGTTATTTTCTGTTTGTCACTGACATAATGCAAGCCTTTTTTTTTGCCAAGTGCAAAAGCTATGATTAATTTCATAATACGAATATTTCTGTTATGAGTAGGAATTCATTTAAGTAAATTTAACATGTCATACAGTTTGGTTCACACTTCCCTTCTCTATCAGGGAAAAACCTCTGGTGTTTCTTATGTAATTATATCAGCCAAATGAAAGTATGTCTGCTTATTTTTAGCCTTCACACCTTCACAGTAAGGAAGATATGCAAATCAGATTTAAAGTCCTGCTTTAAAGTTCTAAAAAGTTTGCATTTGTGTTAAAAATAAACACTTAGCTAATCGGCTTGGTCAGTGTTAAGGAAACAGAGCTGTTGGGCTATACAATATCAGTTTGGTTGTAATCTTGGTATAAGGTGGCTTGAGTAAAACTCAGTGCCTCAGTGACTAAGCAGCTGACGTTTGGTGTCCCATGCCACACTCCCTCCAGGCCACACTCCCTCCATGTCACTCTCCCTCCGGGCCACACTCCCTCCAGGCCACACCCCCCTCTCCATTGCAGCTGAAAGCTGATTGGAGGAGCAAAGTGTCCACTGCCTCTTACAGCCAGCTTGCACCCTGAATGGCGGCCAGTTGAAGACCCACAGCCCATTTAATCCAGAAGGGAACCGATCTGTTCCGCTTGGGCTGGGTTCTCTGGTGTGTTTCGCAAGCTGTCATTTGAAAGCCCGTTTAAATGCATGCAATTTAGGCAGATGTTTTATATGAAATCCATAAGCTATATGGCGACATCCTCATCTTCATCTCAATGACGACCTGTACAATAAAGACACACATGAGCACACTGTTTCTAGTTGTAATACCCTCTAGTCATGGGATAAAGAGTCACCCTCCAACATCCAGACATTTCGTTTTTACTCTTAAATGTATTGTATTGTCCGTGACTCTTCTAAGGAAAAGCAGTTGGGTAAGGGATGGATGCACGGATGGACGAGCGTACTGTACTGTATTGTGCTTTCTGCACAATCCTCATGTCCTGTTTCAAACAACACTGCAGGGAAAAGCGTGACTGCATTAATGGTTTGACGTAGTAAATATGTTTTTGTTTTTTGTTTTGTCTTTGGTTCTGATTACCTCTGATAACCATTAAATGTCTGTCTCCTTAAACTTCTCTCTCCTCTCCAGCGTGTCAAGCGACCTGTCACTGTTGCACACAGTCAGGAAGCACTTACATGTATGAGGCTGCTGCCGCTGGAACATTTTAATGATATCACATACAGCGAGGCTTTAGAACATGGCTGGTAACTCGGGTAACGTGTCTAAGAGTATTTTGGGATTATGTTGTAGGTACAGATTGGCAGTTGTATTTTATCCATCTTTTTTTGGAATGATTCCATTCTACTACTTTTGTTTTGCAAAAATATGATATTTTCATTTTTATGTTTTATGATATTTTCATTTAAAACTGTGAAACTGAGGCCACAGGAATAGGCAAGAGAAGGAACAAAAGGGTCTGTGAAAAGGATTTTTTGCAGCCCTTTGCACAAAATGCCTTTGGTGTAATATCTAGATGTTTAGTTAAATTGTGCTTTTCTGATCCATCAGAGACTTTTCTCTAAAATGGGAAAGAAAATGTATTTTTGGGAATTTGTAATGTATTTTCAGAAGTCACTCGTGTATTTATTTGCGGGACACTCAGAATATGCTTTCATCTCACTTAAAGTAAAAAAATAAAATTTGCTTTATTACATTTACTTTTATTTCCATTGTGATAGTTTGCCTTTTGCTGCTACCACTCTCAAATCTTCTTCTCCTTTGCTGTGCAGACATAATGTCCATTACCAAGTCAGAGAATAATACAGTACAGGTCAAAATCACTGCATTCCTCAGAATGAGACAACAAGTAATAATGTCTGTACAAAAGCAGTTGGTGCCAGTTTAATACCCCTTCCCTTTGTTAACCTCTTCTTAGAATTTCTGAAAAGTGTATCGTGCTGTAGCCCACTATGCTATCACATCTACATCCGCCTGTGCGGAAAAAAGCCACTGGGGATTCCACGATGTTGATCACGTTGTTCTTTCATGGGCGGACAGAGCGCCTCCCCCCAGAGCGGATTGCCAGCTGAGCATTCGGATGCTACTTCCTTCCCCAGCTCAGGAGGTCACAGAGACTAACACATCTCCCAACGTAAAGGGACAGGAACCAGTGTAAAGAATCTGCAGAGCCTACACTGAACTCTTCACAGACAAATGCTAATTTACCACATTTAAATGGTCTGCTTCCGAAAAAAAACACAAGGCCCCTAAATAAACATCAACGAGGCCAGGACCAGTGTAATTATACTGTCAGTCCTTCTCGGTGACCACCGGCAGTTAGACATCTGAAGCATGACTCCGGCTGGGATAACATCAGTGAAGCCATCTTAACAACAAAACGGTGACGGGAACAAAGCGTGGTTCTCTGTTTTCCTAGACTTCACCCACAACCCAAAATGTAGATTATCTCTCTGATTATTGCGGGCATGTGAACAACGAGCGCGTGTGTCTCTAACCTCCATCTGTGCTGTCTTTGTCGGTATGTGTCACGAGCCAGTGTTGTGTATAACTGCTTGTTCACTGGAATTCATTTAAGCACCTCTCCCTTGTTTTCACCTCATAATTACACATAATTATGCTCAAGTTAATTTCCTTGACATTTATTGCATGAGTTAAAATGGGCTGGTGCCCTGTTCAGGGTGTAACCTGCCTTACACCCTATGTTTCCTAGAATAGGTTCCACACCTTCATGGCCCAGTAAAGATATAGAGAACGAAGTTCCAAATGAATGTGTGTTAGAATTATGGAATGAGGTTTACAGTAACTGGAAAACCAGAAGGGCTGCAATACAGATCTGCTGTATTTGGATCTGAACACTTTAAAACTGTACTGGAGACACGTAGTCAGTTGTAAAATTGACATATGAAGTGTATGGAGAAGGAAAAGTGAAAAGGGGGAAATTACACGTATTCATCGTCATCTTCCAACAAAAAGATAGCTGTGCTGAATTAGTTCTAATTTATTTATTCACCTTATCATTGAGATCAAGTGTTCTTGTCCCCGTCACGACTTCGCAAGAGGCCAGTTTATGCACTTTCTAGTTTTCCGCAATATCTACCACACACGTATTTATTAATTATATATTTCTTATTTTCGTAAAATAGTAACATAGCTATCAGATTAGGAGATTGCTGAAGTTACACCGAAGTGCGGGGTCTCTTTAGGTCAAAATACATTTGCAGTGCTGTTCCTTGTGGTGTGAACAGTATCTTTGGTTTCAAGGATAACCACGTTATTTTCCAGTATCATGTTTTCCACCTCTTAACTTTCTGGTTAACCCCTTAGCTGTGATCAGTCCTTACCATAAAAACAAGTCATGTGTGGCACAAGGTGCCCCTTTAGAGCATATAACAGCAGTATTAAGATTGCGATGCAGCTATGAGTGATCCACAGTGTGATATAATGTTTCAGGTTATGGTGTTTTTGGGACCAGAGGGTGGATCTCCAGGGCTCCACGACAGGTGAGACTGCACCCTAGCTGGAAAGAGCATCAAAGCTCTGAGGCGATCCAGTGGCTTTGCTCGAACGCGCTGTGTGTGACAGTCAGAAAGCCCCCACGCGTAAACACCGAAGTGTTTACGTTTCCTAAAACGTGTCACGCTTATAAAAGTTTGCGTCAAGTGACTCACATCTGGTCCTCCAAGTAGTGCGAAGAACCTCTCAAGGCGGCAGATTTTCACATCCCTCTCCAGGCTCTGGGCCAGAGAGGAAGGACAATGTAAACTTCACCAATACTTCAGCTGGGACATGTAAACGAATGTTATCTAAGATAATAAACCAAAAGAGAAAACTCATTATGCTTACAAACAACTGGCAACAAATGAAATAGGAACATTTCAGAATGGGAGTATAAATGGCCAGATGGCTTAGGTTTGTCAGAGCCTTCTCTTTCTTTAAGATGTCTTTCAGGATGTTTTTTCTCGTTGCCCCTTTCTTACTGTGTAGCAGATGTGTCTGGTCTTGTCTGACACAGTCACGAAGTGAAACTATGGTGAAAATATCAGAGCAGTTGCACAATGAGCCACACTAGTCTACATGTAAGTAGAACACAGATAATTTAGATGTTGCTTTAAATCTGTGTGTGTGTGTGTGTGTGTGTGTGCATTAGGGGAAGGGTTTAGTGGGTTAGGGGTCCAGAGCGCACATCCCTGCTAATGGACATGGTTGTTCTTACTCAGAACTTGTTAGTTTTAATAGTCTCCTTAAAAGGACATGGGTTGTTAAGGGTCTCCAATGAGAGGAATTGCTTTTGACCTGAGACTGCGGCTGATAGCTTTGAAAAAGCAACATTTATCCATGTCTTCCACAAGACGTCCACCTGTGTGGTGACCTGATCTGACAGGAAGTGTAAGCTTGCATCAGAACCCCAAACTCAGCCCCTTGGACAGATCCTAATGCAACCTTGGCCAGTTCTGCTCGTCACGTCTAAGAGATCACCTCGTCTCCAGTGTCATGGGCACATTATTCCATGGGGCTTTGAAACCATGCGGTCAGGGTGCAGCACCTTTACTGACGTAAGGAGAAACCATTTATCTTCTCGGCATGAAGCAATGACTAATAACAAGGGTGAGCGATAACTTACTAACCTAACCCAAGAGAATGGGTCTTCTGGGAACAGACATTACATTCTCCCCAGAAGAGAACAACCTACAGGGATTACAGAACCCACTGTCCAATACATGATACACCAAAATGTTTTTTTTTTACATTTTAAAGTGATTTTTACAAGACATAGAATTATGCATCTCAGTTTAATTAACAGTAGTGCCTTTTTAATAGCTACATACTATATTTCTCCCACTGCAAATCGCACTCCTAAAAGCCAACAAACAAAAGTGTGTCTGACACAAGATTTGTCATATTGTCTCTTTCATTGTAAAAACATGCACTAAAAACTAACAGCAATAAAGCCAGGTTATAATTTATCACACACATTACGTTTATGAATTCAGTACGGCGAACCATTTCCAGGCGTTCATCACATGAAAATCTGTCACACAGTAATTTTCACATGTAACAAATGGTGACAATTCTGTAGCTCTCTGGGCTATGAGTTTTACCCAAGACCCTTAGTTTCTTGTGCAATTTTAGGTCCTTTCCCAATATGACAAATTGCATTCTTTATTTATGACCAGTGATGAAGAAAACGAGCCAACATTACCCCAATTTAAACACTCTGAAGCACCTACCATTATCATCTTCGGCTGTCAGATGCATCAGCGACGCACACCAAAGACGCACAGTGAAGCCTATCAAAGATGTATTTTGGAACATAACACCGTGGTTGAGAAGGTGTTATATCAACATCACATACTTCATACATGGAGTGTTATACATATTTATACACTATTCTCACAGCTTTTCTGTTATGTAGTAGAGTCACCAAATGTGGCCCCAGTAGATAAGCTCTGAAATTTGAACTTGACGTGGCCTGAAAAAAATTACTTCAGGCTGTCAGATTCTGAGGATAAGTTTCAGTTTTCCCCCTGATAATTTATGTGTGCTGAAACACAAAATACGCACCGGGTAATATATATTGATTGTACCTCATAAAACCTTCGTAATTCTATCACAAAAACAACACAATACATGGTGCGACCTGTCATTATTATTTATTCACTATGATTTACAATGCGCTGCAAATCGTACAGTAAGGGCAATCAGGAAGAACGGTAAACAAGGCACTAAGCTAGAAGTTAGTAGAATAATCATTTTAGCTGCACGTTGGTGGAAGAGTACAGTGCAAATAAAGGTCATTAGTATAGTGTACTTATTATTACTTATGGACAAGAAAGCAGGTGTAATCATAAACAAAGCCTACGGCAGAAAACAAATTGAGGGTAGAGTTACCAAGCACAGTGAGAAAATGAAGTAAGAGCCTCGTAACAAACAGGCCCTTTGTGCTGCTCTGCAATTCCACAGGGAAACTGGAGCACGTACAGAAACCTGGGGAACTCCACACACGCACGAATGCACGCACGCACGCACGCACACGGAAATCTGGTTTAGATTAACACCAACCCATACTGTTACAATAACTGGGTTCTTGTGGTTTGCAGTTCATTTCCACGAATTGAATAATTCATGACCTAATTATGTTAAATCAGTGCATTGATTTATAGACCATGCATACTGAACATGTGTATCTATAGTCCTTTAAGCCGCAAAAAAAAAAAAATTATGATGCTAAATATACTTTCCTAAACTCGACACAGCTATCAATTTCTTCAAACACTTTGATGACACGACTTGGTATCAAAGCAAGATTATATTAGTCAGGTAGAAACAATGTATGACAGGAAACACTCTGCATGCCATTATACAGTATGAATCAGATCTATCTGCTTTAATAGCTGTCCATCATAAAATAAGCAGTATACTGACCTGCCAAATACTGCCACTTCTTTTTTATTTTTACTATGTATGCTAGGTTAAACTAACCCACCTCTCACAGCCAAAAGCTCTGTGTCACTCCTACAGGTCCACAGTGCAAAAAAAAAAATTTAACCAGGATCTACATTTACCTACATTAAATAATATTCACATATCTTACAAAGCGTCAGAAAAAATATCTAGGACCATGAACAGGTGGAAGCTGAAGATAGAGAAATCCCAAATAAAACAAATTTTGATTATGCGCATAGTTTCTACTGGTATCCAAATTAAAAACATTAAACTTACAAACGAGGTCCTCTCTGACACAGCCACATGGAATTCTGCCTGTCTAGCTGTGAGTAAAGCGGGCCTTTAATCTCATAGATCTTGAACTTTTCACGAAACAAAACAGTGTGGGTGTAGGTTTTATGCGACTACTGGACTGCTGTGTTTTCATTAAAAGTGCACCAGGGAGGGACGGGGATCTGGAAAAACTGAAAGAGGGACCAGCCTGTTCCATTCTGGATTGCAGAGGTCACAGGATGGATCAAAATTTGGCAAAAAGCCTTGGAAGAAAAAGGGTACTGCAGGCGTAGCCCCAAGACATGGCCTCTAAAAATCCACATGATGGTAAAAGGACAGGTTTACATTTTTGTCATTTGGATTTTAATGCTTTTCCCATAATATCCCACATGGCTTAAATCAGAGCCATTAGAACAAAAGTTTTCTAATTCACTGTAAGACTACTCTGGTATTTCTTAGGGGAAGGGAGTGGCGTTGACTGTAGGAGGGCACACAAATCTCAGCTGCGAGGTACAAAGCCAATGGCGCAGTTGCTCCACAAACAGGCAGTTATGAAAAACCATGAGCACCTTACAGAGCTATACCTCACAATCAGCTGCCACCAAATGTAATGCTTTAAAGACGCTTTCCCATGTCACTGGACCAGCTATAATCTTTACTTGCTGTCAAATCATGCAGTAAAGAAAAAAGCGATTTTTCTTTTTAAAAAAGAAGCTTGTGGGTTGTTGTTGTGGGTCTTATCCCGTAGTCTGGTTTGTAAAACAGAGAAACAAGACTTGGGTCTGTATATAGTGTGTATGTGTGTGTGTGTGGGGGGGGGGTGGCCGAGCTCCTGCTGCTAGTTTCTTTAGCTGCAGGTAGGTGAGCTTGCACTGCAGCAGAGAGGTGTTGAAGCAGTCGCAGCGTGTCCCACGCTGTTCCGCAGGTGGGCGTGAGCCACTGCAGGTCTGTGGGGCCCCGAGAGGGAGCCGTCTCATTGAAATGGCTGTTTATTCAACAGAACGGCCCTCCACTCCAAAAGCGCTTCCAGCAGGCCTGGCGTTCGCCATCGCAGCACGGCTGCTTGGCCCTGAACCCGCACACCCGGGGGCTATAGTACTCATAAAACTGCAAACAAAAAAATCCACCCCCCTCACACACCTCACCCCTCTGGGGATAAAACTTGGTTAGCTGCCCTACATGTCAGGCACTTGTGTGAACCGCTAAACCGATTCAGACAATCATCAGTAATACAGCAAATGTTGATTACTTAGGAGGTTTTAATTTGTTACAATGAAATACAGTAAATCACAACCTTCAGTCAAAAATAATGTCGGCAGTAATCCAAACATTTACAGAGAGCGGACCTGGATACAACATTCAACGGAAAAAATTGTAAGAGGGAAGTAAAACCTGGACTGATGACTATTTGATGACGGTGCGCTCAAATTTAATAATGTAAAGAACAGAATATATAAATAGCAGACAGTTGAAATTAAGGCAGAGCGCTGTCACAACAAATATTTCTCACAATCTTTTCCTTTCTGAGTAAAATCAGGCTGAAGTACTTCCCAGAATGAACGAGAAAGCTGAAATGGCTTCTAAATATAATCCACTAAATCATTTACTGACATACACTATTTATAGAAATGAAACGTCTTATTTTCAGACATCTACAAAACATCTTTGAATTTTAAGAAATTCTAGTACTTTATACTGACACAATTAAAAAGGTCATCTTTTTGCCAGTTAGTGATTGAAATAATTTTGACTGAAGCAACTTCATGGTTTTTTTTTTCCATAATATGAAGCCCACTGGATAGAACAGCTCATTAAAGAATTTCTGTTAATGTTTATCTTGGTTGTGTTGAATTACTAGTATGAATTACTATCAATATTATTACTAATGATAAGCACATATCAAAATTAATTTCCTGACATACCTAAGCAATACACGCAAGACTGATATTATTATTAAGATAAAGGCTGAGGATTTAATTTTAGTTCTATAACCTGGCATTTAACAAATGTGATCACTGTTGGTGGCTGATATCCAGATTCAAGCTTTGAAATAAACGATGGCAATCGTTATAATATGAGCGCTCATCATGACCCAATCTGCAGTTACATACGGAGACTGAATCTGTCTGTTAGCCAGAGGGTAGGAAAGAAGAGCATGATGGGAAGACAGGAAATTCTCTGTATCACCTCTGTGCTACACTTCACTGGAGAACATAACCTCAGTTTAAAATGGGCAATTTTAAACTTTGCTTAAATATAAACTTCTACCTACTCAAAGAATAGCGCTGAAATCTTTTCTTGCAAAAATTTATAAACCACACAAGTGTTTTAAAAACTACATACATACTATGTAAAATATTTAATGTCTTAACATGTGAATTCATGTGTTATCATTTGTCAAGATAAACAACCTGGTATGTTTTCACAGCTTGGCTGTTTTTTTATTTTGACTGTATGGAAGTAAAGCTACACTCTCAATGAAGCCTTTCTAATGTTTTACAGGTTTGTGACTGACATGGATCATTACCAAGACTGTCTGTGATCTCTGAAGACATCTCAAAGCAGTTTGTCCTCAAAGTCATTTACACAGTAGCTTTGAACAAAAGCTTTCTGTTAAGCCCAAAGCCACACACCTGTACAATGCAGAAAGCAAATTATTCTCAAGCTCCTCTAGACAGACAGAGAGCTATCTCTAAAGTCCAACATTGATTTGCTATCTGTTATGGTGCAACACAGGGAAACAGGCCGACTAGATACACTACTACATGATACGAGTATCTCTAAACATATACATTTTTTTATATTTTTGTTCAAAATGACTAAGTACTAAATATTTTACAAAATCTTTAAATTCATTATTTCATATACACAGAAATGCAAAGAATTCCAAAACTAGGCTACAATAAATCTCAGTTGGATTAATGATTTTTAATCATTAATTTTAAGTTTTTTTAATCATTTTTTTAAATCTTAAATCCTGAGAACACTGTACATGCTGAAGGCAGTGTAAGACAACCAGCAAAGCACCTGAGGTTCAGCAAAGCATGGGGCATCACTGACCACGTCTCCAGCACCACAGACAGCAAAGTCATGGGGCATCACTGACCACATGTCTCCAGCACCACAGACAGCAAAGTCATGGGGCATCACTGACCACACGACTCCAGCACCAGGGACAGCAGTGTCATGGGGCATCACTGACCACACGACTCCAGAACCAGGGACAGCAGTGTCATGGGGCATCACTGACCACACAACTCCAGCACCACAGACAACAGAGTCATGGGGCATCACTGACATGGAATCTACCACTATTTCCAAACAGGCAGCCCTTCGTACATTATATTGATCTTTAATGTCTGCTCAACCAGGCAAGCTCAGGGTAAATACACGACCCGAGGCAGGGTACAAGCTGGATGGGATGTCCAAGCAGTGAAGAGCAGTCACACATACCCATTTTCATGCACCAAGGTCCAATCAGATTTTAGATTTCTCCTGCTGACCTAAATTCCCTGCCTGGTACAGGAATATACAGCTCATATATGGTAAAAAAAGCTATCTAATATAATTTTTACATGGCCGCAAATATCATAGTAACTTGATGTTTATCCAACAGTGCCGTGCAAGGCAATCAGTATTTCAAATGAACTTATTTCAAAATTATTAAAAAAAAACCTAATTAACTAAACCAACAGAAACTAGACAAGCACAAGTATGAGAATACATTAAAGGCATTCTGTAAAACTACTCTGGATGATTTTGTTGGCAAGTAACAGTTTCAAGATTGAGTGTAAACACTTGAAATCACTGACTCAGTAATTTAGCATAGCAGATGCAAAAACAGACAAACAGTCCACAAAGAGCTAGCCTGCCAGGTCAATGTCCCAACCACCCACAGCCACTGCGACAGATTTTTGGCCCCATGAAAGATGTTATGGTAGATATTAAGATGTTGTGCTGTGTTTTGATTTTTGAGGGCCCTGTCAGGACTCATCCTAGGTTTCCACCCCCAACAGCTCCCCTGAACACACCATTACAATAAAACGTGAATTCTGCTCACCATTATAATGTCTGCTTCGTTAAAATCACAGCAAAGCTGCTTCAGAGGTTGAAGGCAAAGATTCTGGAACTAGAAACAAAGGATTAAAACTGCGTTTGTGGTACCGTCATGTAATTACAGAGTACTGCTCCTTTAACTTTCCGTCTCTTGATGCGGAAGGGTACTAATTGAACAGAGA
Source organism: Chitala chitala (assembly GCA_025773905.1). Lineage (NCBI taxonomy): Eukaryota > Metazoa > Chordata > Actinopteri > Osteoglossiformes > Notopteridae > Chitala > Chitala chitala. The sequence continues at coordinate 1,092,228 of JABJVR010000041.1, read as the reverse complement.
GCCCAATCTAAATAATTCAGATAGGTCAAATTCAATCTCAGTTGTCCGTGTTAGAATATGATGAATAGTAAAAGGCTATTGAGAGCAAAGAAAATGAGTAGAGCTTATTAGCTATTAAACTGCCTTCATTTACAACAGCCTTGGTTCCCCATATTTGCAGCATGAGATGTCCAAACAGACAAATTAAAAACAGGAAGTGTGACACACACACAATAAAGAAAATGCTCTTCGGAGTCTGCCTTCAGTGACTGCGTCATTGCACAGGTCTGCCTTGCAGTTCAGCACGCTGTAGCCGCATTAACTTTAGCGGCAAGCGGTCAAACCGCTACAGTAGCTGTGGCCACTTGAGCATGCAGTCTCGCAGGGTGAACCTGCAGCTCCCCGAAGGCATAAAACGACCGGGGGGGGGGAGCGGGAAAGCAGACTGGCTGGCTGGCAGGGGCGAAAAAGGGAACGACTGGCTGCCTGTGTGAAAACAGCAGCGAAGCCCGGCGCTGTTTAATGGGTGTGAAACAGCTGCCTCTGCCACACAGCTGGGTCCCCTGTATCTTTCTCTGTCCTCACAATCTCTGTTATAGACACAGGAGCACACACTCGCAACAGCACGCACACACAGCGGTGGACACACACGCACACTCACGCACATGCACAAGCAAACGCGCACATAAAAGGGAACATATACGCACTGAGAAAAACGCGTGTGTGCACATGCACACGCACAGGAGTGCGAGTATACATTCATACTGAAGCCAGGAAACGCACGCGTGTAAACATGAACACGCACATTCAATCCAGAACATATATACCACCGCTCTCTTCAAGCGCTACAGCCACACACACTCACAACGAACCCAAAAACCACATCCGTGATTTAGGATTATTATTTGCTTTACCTGCACAATGTAACAAGAAAACTTTACAGAAAAAAACAGAGATTCTTGCAATTTATTGCAAGCAATATAGCATGTTGCCTTTCAATATACACCACAAGCACCAACCACTTATCAGGGTGACAGTAATCTGGAGACTGTGCCGAAAATCTTTGGGCCTAAGGAAGTGTAAAGGGTGGATAAGCAGACCATCTATCTTAGAAAACCCATACAAATAATGAGGGTGGTTTAGAGTTACAAAAAAGCACAACTAATTCACACCCCCTACCCTGAAGTCGTGAATGACACAATTGCCTGCAGTGTCACCATGCTACCTTTTGTACTGAAACAGTCTGCGTAAACAACAACAGGTCAAGCACAGCAAAGCCAGTAACTGAGCTCTGCTGTTTGCCAATGACAGAAATTTGCCAATAGGGGCCAGGAGGGGCGGAGCCTCTGGGTGTGATCTTTGTCTCTGAAAAACGTGTCTCCTCCAATCTCGTCCCTGGGGCGCTCTCGTTATTCGTCTGTTTTCCAGCCCCCGGCTCATTTCGAGCACTCCGTTCCATTGTCTGCAGAACGCCAAGTGTTCTTGAACTTCCTCTGTTGGCCCGCATCTCTGACTTTCATGTCTTTCCAGAGAGCAGATCCCTGCAATTACTTTCCTTGCCTGCAGCCAAGGCGCCCTTGTGAGGCCTCATCTTGTCTCTTGTTTGTTTGCTCCTGAAGCTCAGCACAGTGTGGTGAGGCACAGGGAGGCCCGTCTGAAGGCCAGCTTCCCCCTGTGCCCTGCCCTAACCCCCTCCCCTCTTTCATGCACAAACCACTTATCTTTGCACGAGGGCGCGAAGACACGGGACATGGTCGGCAGCGGACAGGAACGCTTATCTGGGGCTAAGAAAGCGAGAAAATCTGATTGCCAGGAAGCACACGACCTTCCGAAAACATCGAATGCATCTTGTGCATCTGGTACACGCGAAAGCAGAAAGCTCACTCAGAACGTGCATAACTACTACACCTGCAGCCGGCCACACAGAATGGTAAACAAGGGAAACACTTACCGTGCACTTACATAGCCCTTCTGTAGTCTCATACAGTTTGCGTCTCTAAAAAATGCCTTTGTAAAAGTGACCACGCACAATTTTGCCCAGACTCAGCCAAAATGTCAAACAATACTTTCACTGTCCTAAATATTCAATGGAATGAAAAACAACAAATGGGCCCACATGGCCTATCACATCTACCTCTTCTCAAACTCAGCAAAACATTGTATTCAATAAGAAGGTCCCCAGGGGTGGGCACTTACTGCTTTGGACGTTAATGGTGCTTGTGGTATTTTCCTTCCCCAGCAAATTCTCTGCCACACATGTGTAATTTCCAGAGTCTTCTAGCTTCACTCTATTGATTTGGACCCTGGAGTTTTTCCTGTGGAGAAAAAGGGACACCCATGTCAAAACATGGACCCCAAAAGCTGGACAATCAAAGAACTGCTGTGATAACACTCTGACAAACTCTAATATAATAAAATCTGAGACAGAATACAATGGTTTAATACTGAGATCACAATTAAATAACATAATGTAGGGCACAGGACATATAAATCATGCCAAAGAAGAAAAGAAAGCATTTTTCAGTTTTTTTCAATCAACATGATTCAATATACAATTTGGTCTGATGCAGGCTGTTGGGTTCAGGCATGGGTATTAGGCCATGTGACCATATCATAAAGATTAAACTTGTCAGTGCATTGACCATTTCTGTCAAGGATTTTTTTTTTCATAATAAGAGCACCCGTTATCACTGTGAACAGAGAAATGAATGTGGCACAGTGGAAGATGGTGGCGTACTTGCTGGACTTTATCTTGACCTCCTTGCTTTTTTTCAGTTCATTGCCATCCTTGTACCACGTGTAGGTGGGGCTGGGGCTCCCCGTGGCTTCACACTTCAGAGTTAGTCTGTCTCCCTCTTCTAGCAGCTGGTTCCTCAGACGCTTCAACCTCGGAGCAGCAGCTGGAAGGACAGAGAGAGAGAATGAGAGAGAGGGAGAGAGAAAGAGAGGGGGAAAAGAGAAGACATCAGAGTGGGCCTGTCACGCACACACACACGCCACCCCCGACAAGAAGACAGGCTCCACTGGTGACGCACAAAAGCAGGTTCCAAGTTTTAACCTGTCAGCTCTGCAGAGCTGGCTGCAGAGTGCATGGAGGGCATCCTGTGTGAAAGCCAGAACACCAACCGCATGTCGGTCCACTCAACACCCGGACGAGCATCATGCAAACGTCACGAAAGTGCACGGAGGTGACTGACGTGATTAATTCCGAAAAGACAGATGTGTGTCATATGTCCCTATTGCTTTTCTCACATCAATCTTATTTTTCTACTCTATATAACTGATATGCAATTTCCTGTAAAATACACCAGCGGAATTCTATGTCAGGGCTTCCCATTATTGCGTTTGTAATGCAGTCCTAAAATGGTGACTTTCGTGCATAGTTTACATATAAAAGCACAAGTCTATTTGCATTTAAATGTAAAATAGATATCTTACTACCAGAGAGACAGCTAAAATTTTATTGTGTTTAAGTGTTTATTACACTGTTCTGTTGTGCGTACTGCACATCACAAGCCAATGTTACAAAAGTACAATATAAAAATGTTATCCTGTGGTACAGGTTCAATGTTTTGATACAGCTGAGAATACTGAATCATTAGCATAATACTTCCCAGGAAAATTCACCACTTTGCACTGAACACATAAAGATGTATATAAAATAACAGGCACAGAATATAAACTCCAATTATCAGAAGCCAGTGCTAGATTGCTGTTCCAAGTGCACCACTATACAATGATACGAATGCAATGGACAAAACAGCGGGGCAGGACATAAAATCATGTATAGAACAGCCATGCATATGAGCACCAGGCGTCTAACAGTTCATCAGGATGAGGGAGCAGGGCGCTGCTTCAGACCTTACACATTACCTGCACATTGACAAAACAATCACTGCTTCATGTTTTCACATTTCATTCACTTCACTGGTTGTCAGGCCCACTTACACCGTAAACATGTAACTGAACAATGTTAAAATGTGATTCATGAAATGTGCCCAAATCGGTGTGATTAAATAATGAAAAGCCAGCTAACGAATAACTCCAGTAACTTTTTGATGGAATCCACAAACAGTTTTGCACGAATGTGCTACAGTAATAAAGTTTGGACAATAACTCGTGCACAAAAAATGTATTTGTTAGATTACATGTCAGATTATAATCAAGCACCTTGGCGGGTATCCTGAGCTGAGCTCATGAACACGGTAAACAGACGGGTAAACACTAACATAGCAGATCGGCCGCAGGAAACGCGGCTGCGCATACGGGCTCATTACTCGGTGAACAGAACTGGTTAAAAGTTTTGACTGACACCTGAAATTTAGCCCCAGAAACTCTATTACAGAGCAAATTTTCAAGTTATAACTGAATAAATGGATTTCGGGTTAGATTTACAGAACAGCAATGGGGAGTAATGGTCACAAAAGCAGTTTCTGGCGCTGCCATTAGATGCACAAGGAGGGCACTTTAGCTGATGAGCTTTGATGCTCTCATCCAGGGTCTGGACTTTCTCCAAAAGTACGAGCCTTTTAACATGAAGGCCGGTCTTCACAGACGCGGCCTGTCATTATGGGATGGGCCATCTGTCCTTTATTATATCAGTCTGCCCACTTTTCAACTCCTCTGGCCCCTGTCTCTCCATTAGAAAGCTCTGAATGCTTTATAATCTAATATAAACTTTCAGTCAAATAACAGATTTATTACTTTTTTTTTGTTCCTCGTTATTCTTTTTCTTCTTAGTCCACTTATTGTGAAATATGTGTGCCCCAAAACCGGTTAGGAGAGTATGTTTTTTTCCCTTAGACATGATGTTATATTAACTATATACTACATTCACGTTTAGTGCTATTCTTTACAAAGCATTGCTAAGTTACTGAGAGTTATCTGAAGGTATTGGAAAAACACACAGAAGAGCAGGTCTCACTAACAAGTTCTAAGATGTCCTTTAGAATCTGCTGAATTCAAACAACGAAAATACAGTTATCACATAAATTATTTTTTTCACTTTTCATAACTTACCACCAATCATCGTTATAACTTGTATATTATGACATTAATAAAGATTACACTATGCAATACATAGTATCGGGGGGAAAACACTGCAGTATCCAAGGCCACGCTAACTAATGTGATACTGCAGTCTTGTCTCTAAGGAACTGCTACTCCTGTTGGAAGAATTCTTTTACATTTGCTTTTACTCTTGTCAGGTCAAGCTACAACAATCATTCAGTTTTGTTATTTAGAAACAGTAATCAGGAAAGGTATGAGGAAAACATAATGTTACCATTACTGACTACTAATGACTGGAGTCAATTGTAATTGATACAACAAGGTACCTGCTATATGGTTTTCCCTATTGACATGAGACCTTTACTGAGTTCTTCATTCTGTTGAAGCATATAAAGGTCATTAGGACACCTAGAGCAGATGGAGAACCACAGCAGGCTAAATAAATTACTCTGAATGCTGTTACATAAACCTGTCCAGTAGCACTGTAGATACAGACTTTAAATACTGTAAGTTTATAAGTAGGCATGTTAAAAATACAACACACTGCTGAGGCCAATGTGAAAATGTGCCACAGCATGAGCCCACATGGACCAGCCTAAATAACATAGAATACAGTTACCTCCAGAGCCAACAGGCCAGCAAGAGAGGACTCTACAAAGTCATTATATTCATGTAATTCCCAAAACCAGGGAATTCAGGACACGAGGCAGGATTTGGCCAGGATGGGGCACCAACCCACTTCATACACGTACTGGCTTATAGCAGGACCTGGCCCTAAGCCACACAGGCACGACGAGAACATATACACACCAGAGAGAGCATGAGAGTGAGAGAGAGACTGAAATGGAGAGTGTGTGTGTGACAGAGAGAGAATGAGAGAGGTAGAGACTGAAAGAGAATGAGAGGGAGAGAGACAGAAAGAAAGACTGAGGGGGAAGAGAGAAAGACAGAGACAGACAGACACAAAGAGAGAGACACAGAGAGAGAACACAGGGCAAAAACCAAACCTAGAGCCCTCCAAGTGTCAAGCTAATTACTACCCACAGAGCCGTTTTCTAAGACACACCAAGCACCATAATTACAACAACCATCCTAAACTTTCTGAAATTTATTTAAACCAATGAACCCAACAAAGTAAAATTTCTTAAGGTAAAATAATACAGGACAAATTTTTTTCACAATTTATTAATGTGGTATTTTTAAATATTCTTAAATAGGACCACTGAATTTTCACCTTAATGCCATAGCTCAGATGGCATGCAACAACCAAGTGTTAACGTACACAAAAATGGCATAAATAAGAAAATCGCATCTACCCATGCATTCTATTGACCGCTACAGTATTTTTATTGCAGATATAAATCATATTGCGTAAACTAAGATACATGTAATATTTAGCGATGTATTTTTACTGCTGATAAAATATGAACAGATATTTATTTCAATTAAAAGGAATGACATTTAATTTTACTGAAATAAATTTGCACTTGTCAGCCTCACCTTATACTTATCATGTCAAGACTACAGTAATGATAATATATGATGATTTTTAGCCCCCTTGCAACACTTATGAAAACCGCCTGGGAAGTGATCACATAACACTTAGACATGTTGCTTGATCCTTGTCTCAAATGCCCCCATTCCTGTCTCTGGCGTCCTTGAACCCGTCTTTGCTGCATCTTCACACCTGTACCTTCATCTGACTGTGCACATATCACTGGGTTTGTGTACCATATGCCAGTGTAAGTTACAGATCACCTGCATTTGTTGGCAGTGGAGAACTGACCTGTTGTTCTATAGCTGTACAATAATTAGCCCACTTTTAAAGACATTATTCACTCACTGTTCACAGCTTATGATACATTTTCAGGTCAAGAACTCATAATTTTTGGCCGAAGAATGTCTTATTCTTACTCGTTGTCAATTCTAGGCAGTGCTTTTACTCTAAGCAAATTGTAAATACAGCCAGTGCAGTAGCTGTTACCAGAGCATTAAAAGGTCAAAGTATTAGGATTTAAAACATCAAACTTCATGTTTCCAGTCTTAAATATCAACCAAACGTTTCAAAGTAAACCATGTCAGAGTACAGGGTAAACTCATCCATCCATCTATCCATCCATCCATTTAACATACTGCTTATCCTGTCCAGGGTCATGCAGGGGCTTGTAGCCAATCTGAAAGAGTTTAGGGTACAAGGTGGAGGACATCCTGGATAGAGTGCAATCCCATCGAAGGGCACAATCATACATGCGCACACACACCCGTTCACACACTATGGGCAACAGAGTAAAGTCACATACAAAGAAAAGCATTATTAACTTCCTAAGTAAGACATACAGGCAGTACACCTCAGTGCACAAATGACTGGTAATGTACCTCTGTGTGACTGTATTAAACTACCGCACTGCTCTCGACAGAAAACAACTTCAAAGCTAACGTTTCAAAACTAATCGCAAAGCTGTACTGCTGGTATTCTTATTTATGTGGTATCTAATTTGATAACGTGTCATACAGAGAGCTCTCTGGCACGCACTTTTCACACAAGCGAACTGCACACGAGTCACGCGGCCTATATTATTAATTGGCAGAGCAGGAACTTCCGAGCATTAGCCAAGTCTGCACAGTTCTTCAGGGAACTGACACCTTCAGAACTGAAACCCGATTTACGTTTGATCACTTTTCCATCTCCTAATGCATACACTTGCGTGTGCGTGTGTGTGTGTGTGTGTGTGTGTAGCCTGCCTACACCTCTCATTTCCCTGTGGTAATTACTGGAGACAAGGCTACAGTACTGAAGTGAACTTACACTCTTTACCGTGCCTTTTGGTTAAGCTTCTCCTCAAAAACATAAAATAAAAGCCAGCAATGTGATGTGCCACTTTAGCTTTCTCCTTCTATTATTGTTTTGCCTACGCATATAAAAATAAAGATGGTATACCTGCGTAAGGGGACTTAAATTAAGATCAGAGACGAAAGCATGCTAAAATAACAGCCAATTGTCCTAATTCTGGAGTTAGTGACCCAGTTCCCTGCCCTAGTAGAGGTATGTGTACTGTCTGCGCTACACAAGGTTCTTCCCGACAGAGGAAAGACTCTCTGGTTTAATCCTGCTTTTTGGAGCTACATCATGGCACGCTTGTGGTAACCTGCGCAGTCGTGGTCTGTGTTACGCTAATACACCAGTGATGTCACCAGTCAGATTGCAGTTTAGCCTTTGAAAGTATGTTGGTTCCTGCTTTAACCATTACATCGAACAATGGTTTGAACCATTCTTGCCGATCTTCTTTGTAACTATCCTTTGTATTAACAAGACCTTTTGGTCAGTCAAAACCAACTTACTGTTGTCACAGTGGATTACGGCAAATTATTCCTACAATTATTTTAAAATTCTGTCACATGAATATCCCTATGAAAGCATGTGGAGAACACAGAAGCTCACTGTCACCCATACTGTATCTGCTCCTACGACAAACTATGAGCAGTGTCTGGAATTCATAAATTGCTTTAATACTCACATTTTCCCCGTAGAATTAATGAAATGTTTTCGGTGATTCTCTAATTAATGTATTCTTATTATGAAGTGCGCTTGTGAATAAATGGACGTAACAGCTAACGATGCTTCTTGAGAAACTTACTTTCTTAGCCCTCTAATCACAAAGATGCTGCGGTGTTTGTGGCATTTTGGCTGATGTGATGTAATGTGAGTATGTGTGATTACAGAGCAATGTCTGCTTAGCATGAGAGCACGTTGGCCACGACTTGCTGAGGTCAGGCCAAGAGATCGATTCGCTCAGAGTGCTGCAGGCTTGGCTCTTAAGATCATCAGGCTGATCCTTGTGCCCAGCATGTTGTGCTGGCAGTGCTGATTCAGGGCCAAAATCCACTGGTTACCTTCCTCTTTTAACATATATATATATATATATATATAAAATGAAATACAGGTGCTTCAAAATGATTAGTCAGATTTTAAATGTCTATACGTGTGAATTTTACAAAGTGATTTTTGACACATTAGTTTAAAAAAAGACTCCTAAAGTTTATTTTACTGACCTATAAGTGCTCTATGTGACTTCCTTTAGTGACACAAACAACATCGAGCCAATAAGTTAGTTTGAAATTGAAACACCCTGTATACAGTAAACTGTATGTGCTTCAGCACAACTGGAGTTGGCTAAGCAGTAATAGACAAGTACCCTGTCATTCACTCAGTATTGTTTAAGACTGCAGCTCATTACAACCAAGGCAGCAGTTGCGTCACTCCTGTCCGTGTACAGTTGTTGCATCACTCGTGGCCATGCGCAACTGTTGCGTCAGTCATACTTGTGTGTGGCTGTTGAGTGACTTGTGCCTGTGTATGACTGTTGTGTCACTCGTGCCCGTGTACAGCTCCTGCATCACTTGTGCCCAAGTACAGCTCTTGCATCACTCGTGCCAGCGTGCGGGTGTTGTGTCACTCATACCATTGTGCGGCTGTTGCGTCACTCATACCTGTATACAACTGTTGTGTCACTCATACCTGTATACAGCTGTTGAGTGTCCCTTGTGACTGTATACAGCTGTTGCGTCGTTTGTGATTACATACAGCTGTTGTGTCACTCATGCCTGTATATAGCTGTTGTGTCACTCATACCTGTATACAGCTGTTGTGTCACTCATGCCTGTATACAGCTGTTGTGTCCCTTGTGACTGTATACAGCTGTTGTGTCACTCATGCCTGTATAAAGCTGTTGTGTCCCTTGTGACTGTATACAGCTGTTGTGTCCCTTGTGACTGTATACAGCTGTTGTGTCCCTTGTGACTGTATACAGCTGTTGTGTCACTCATGCCCAACATTCTAGTGAAAGACAACATAAACATTAGGACATGAATCTGAAACAAATTTAAAGAGTAAACACTGTATACATCATTGAGTTTAACAACTTTCTGATTACAGTAATAAAGAGGTCAATGACTTTTGATATCTTTTTGGTTAAAAACAATAATAAATATATATTAAAATGTTTATGCTTTTGTTAATTGTTGATGATATACAATGATAAAAAATGTAATGTACTTGATATCTTTTTTATGACTCTAATAAACATAGACTAATTATAATTAGCTAATATGTTTCTTTTTTATATATGAGCAAATTATTTTTTTCCCATCAATAAAAGACAGCAAAGGATGAGGCTAATATCCTTCTGATGCCTCATACTATACTGGATCAATTCACTTTTTTACCTCCCTTAAAATAAAAATAGTCTTTACAGGAATATAGAAAAACCCTTAGTTCTAAGTTACAGCACTAGACAGGTTTGTCTGTGAAAAGGGTTTTTGGAGAGTGGGTGGAGTCACCCTCTGGTTTCGCTTCTCTCATTCGTGGGTTTCTGTGGAGTGGGTGGAGTCACGCTCTGGTTTCGCTTGTCTCATTCGTGGGTTTCTATGGAGTGGGTGGAGTCACCCTCTGGTTTCGCTTGTCTCATTCGTGGGGTTCTGGGGAATGGGTGGAGTCACCAGCTGCTTTTCACTTGACTCCTTGATGTGGGTTTTTAAGTACTGTACATTTTTAGAGGTGTGCGATACTCAAAATTTCCATTTCAATCCGATTTTGTATTTTTGTGTGAAATATTGACGATATCGATATTGATTGCCTGGTCGACAGGGTGACTGATTATTTACAGTTACCCTGATCGCACCCATGTAAATGCATTCTTATTTATTTTTGCAAAGAATATGTTTTAAGCAATAAAAACTATGGCACAATAAAGACCTGGATATCCTTGCAAATCCCATTCACTAAATAATGAATAAGATTACATTTTATGAAATATAGTTTGATGTGCTTATATTTGCCACAATGTCACTCAAAATAATTACCAAATTATGAAATACTTTTCTGTGTCCTTTTAATGTAAATTCATACCTCATGCCTTGTTCTGCATCTGTAACTTTGTTTTTGTATTGTGATATTTTAATGGAAAACAAATACCCAGGACTTTGTATCTTCAACTATACATTAGTACCACAACAAATTAGTATTTACAAACTATCACATAAATAAATTATACTACCCACAAAAATCACTCAGGATTTTAAACTCTGTGCCATATATTTATCTGCTTAATAAATACAAATGTAGAAATCCCATATAACACAAAAACAACTGCGTTTTGGCCTGCTACCTGGGTAGGAGCTGCCTCTCAGCTGAGTGCCTGTTATCGGTCTGTAGGTGAGAACTTGTACGCCTGCTTTACTTGCACCTCTCCAGTGCTCTGCTTCAGTATAGACGCTTAGGTGGTGCTATTCGGATGTTTAAAAAGATTGGCTGTATGAAAGGAATCAACTTTATGGCCAAGCATGTTTGTTAAATACAAATAGTCTGTTCTCTGCATTTAGCCCATCCCTGCAGGGTAGCACTAGGCAGCCACATGCAGAGTGTTTTTTGAGTGTCCTGCTCAAGGACACAACTGCTGCCTAGGCTAGGATTTGAACCAGGAGGCTCCTGCAACCCAGCCTGTAGTTCTACCCATTGATGCACCAGGCTGTTATCTACTAGTGCCCTGACATACATTTACACATTGCATGTATTACATGTTGCCACATTAGAATCTGTTGGTGTAGAGTAACATGAAACAATGGGCCTACAGCTTTTCTGTCACTGGCCAAAGTCATGCTGTCAGAGTGTCAGAATATTAGTGCTGTGTAGTGTATAATGATGAAGACTTGATCGAGGGGTTATACATGCTCGCTTTGTCCATGGTCCCTGCTCTGTGTCCCAGCTGAAGCTGTGGGGCAGAATACTGTATGTGGGTAAGAATGTGCAGGCTACAGCTCCAGCATGAGAATTTGGTGCCTATGACAGCATTAGCTGCACAAGCTGTTAATTAAAAATCTATTAATCCCTTTATTCATTTTGGGTATCAATATAATTGACACTGGTATTGATATTCTAAAAACATGCAAAAATATTGATAATATAAATATTTTGTATCGATCTACCCACCATTAACACGTTCCCCTGTTCTGTTAGAGTAGCCATGGCCTGACAACGTGCTCTCTTGAGTTTACTGTGTTACTATTTTTGGAAATCTGAATTGGCCCCACGTCATCTTTTTTTATTTCAGTTTTTCCCTGCCATGAGCTCCACTGTTTCATTTCACCACCTCTTGGTGCATCGTGGTCCGTAAACTAGCTTGGTGTTTTAGACGCCACATGTGACCGAGCGACAATCTGAGTTTATGACTGTCTCTAGTTAACAAGTTAAGATGAGCTAAAACACAATGTAACCTTAGAACTCTGAGTAATACAATTGCGTTCCCAGTCTTGCCTGCCTGCAGACAGAATTTGGCAAACGTTTGTTACACAGAGCTTAGCTGACGGTCTGGAATCTGTCAGCTGAGATGGTTAGAATGTACTGTCATACAACCATCAAAATGCTTTGCAAACAAACAGGGTGCTCTGCAAAGGCCTTGCATTTTTCAGGTTAACTCAAGACAACAGCATTAAGAAATATTTTTAGAAAAATAACTGGCATTTTTCTGACACCCACCTTCCATTTCACAAGGAACTGTTAACGTCAAAGGATGTCAACATTGGGCATAACAAAACCAACTGCTCTTATTGCTAAAATAAGAAAGTCTACCATTAGATTAAACTCACTTTACGGGAAAACAACGTGCAAAACGGAACTATGAAAATAGATTGGAAAAGTTTCAAGGAAATGAAAAAAATAAAATCTCTTATTGGTTATGTCAGAATACTTCATTTATGTTAGATGAAAACATTTAAGGAGGTCAGAGATATTTTATCAAGCCAAAAGTATCCAAATATCTGCTTGCATGTGTTAAGACAGCTCACCTAACAAAATGTTGTTATTTGGGATGGTACGATGGTTGTCTTTATGCAGACACAGACTAAAGATGAATAAAGTAAGATTTACATTTAATAATCAAACATAATAGAAACATTCACATCAATAGTTTTATTACATATCGAGCTTTCCAAAAATACCTGGAATATCGACTATTTTAAAAATAAAGTAAAATAAAAATTAAAAATATGACAAAAAAAACATTTTAAAAAGCATGCTCTCATGCTCTCTCTCTGATTTATCATGTAGTACAAACATATTCATAAATGTACAAATCTTCATTTTGAAACAGAACATACGTTTATTTACAATTTCTAGTGATAGCAGAAAACATAGTTAGATTAAAACTGCATAAAATGTTATTTTATATGAAATCAATCAACAAAACATAATTCCTGACAGTTTTTAAACTTTGTGCACACTTGGAGAGGACCATCACTGTGGACCGGAGGGTGTTTCATTTAAATGAGTTTTACAAAATTCTACAGTGCAGGGTGACAAGGAACTTGGCTGTAATTAACTGGACTAAGCAGGGTAGAAAGTGAACACGCGCACACACACACAAGCACACACACGCACAGGCATGCACACGCACACACACACAGGCAGGCACGCACGCATACCCACACACGCACACGCACACACACACGCGCACAC
>JABJVR010000041.1:1043165-1054662 GCA_025773905.1 Chitala chitala | reverse complement strand
AGGTGCTGGCCCAATTTCAGCACTGCAGACGCTTGTGACTGATGGCATACACTTCTGCACACAAGACATATTAAAGCTGATATTTTCTACTCACTGTAAAAAAAAAAAAAGATATTTGCACTTTATATGAAGAATTCTGCATATTATTTTTGATAGGTGATGTTGCATTTAAAAACTAGATACTTTGTGTCATTGCTGTTTAACAGAAATATAAAAGTTTTTTTAAGTATATTTTGTCAGTGTTTTAAAAAGTTTATCAAAGTGAATTTGCATGAGAAAGTTGAAGTGATCCAACTGGAATGATATGTCTTTTTTTTTAATAAACATTGTCATTTTAATAATGTAACATTTTAATATCATGCATTACTTTAGTTTTCCATTCTAGAGTGCATTACTTTGGCAATTCATAAGATTTGTTGCCTTTCCTAAACTAAATAAGGTGCTTAAATTGACTTATAATTTTAACATCGTCTCTTCATTGTCATCGTCATTCGGCCGTCTGTGTTCCTCGCTGTTCTGTGTCCTTCCACCTTTGATAGTACAAATTGTGTTTTTGTAAATAGCTTAAGTCTGAAGATGACCAATGATTGCAATAAAGACTTAATTTAACTATTTGTGGCGTTTCCTTACACACCCACTCTATGGAGACATTGTTTTTTGTGACTGTGGCTTAATTTCATTCAGTTTGAGCTTGAAAGAAGACGAATGGTTCCTTTCATATATGAAATTAATAAAACCGTTAGATGAAAAACAGAACTTAAAAACACCTTGTTCTTCATCATTTGTCTGTGTATTTAATTGACACTACATCAGCAAAGCCATGTGTGCCTTAATCCTATGGAAGCTCACTTAGTTACTACAGCCAAGACAGCTTAATATAAAGACAGCCTTGTGCTTACTTTTGGTTCTTTTACCTCTGCCTGTTTCCAATAATTGTGAGACACAGAGGATAAGTTTCACTTTCAGTAAGAACCTCATTTGACATTCTGATTTTGTGACATCACCAGTTTAGTTCATTAAGTCGTTGAACCTTAGTGTAAGCTTGCCAAGTACAGTTAAGGGCTCTACAAAGTGCTGTGGATAATACTGGATAAACACAAGGGTTTACTTTACCAGCCACATTCAACAACACTGTATAGTACCTTACAACTATTACTACTAGACAGATGTTATCTGGTCAGAATGAAGTTCATAAGGTCTTTAACAATTGACATTACAGTATTTGCATGTTCTTTGAAAATAAACCAGTTTATTAACTACGTTTTTTTTAAGTTTTCCGATAAAACATTTGTTAATGAGTTTTTTCAGGAACATAGACTTTTTTTTCATATATAGGTAAAGTCAATTCCAGTTTAAAATCACTAAATCAGGTACTGCAAATAAGTATTTCATCAACTGGAAAGGAGTCAAGACTATAACTAATAATGACCACTCCGTTTGTCCAGAAGGTCACTGTATACTATATTCAGTACTCAAACTCTGTTGTTCATGTTTTTAAAGTCAATAAAATGTCTACATCACATTTAAAAATGACTGAGTTTTCCAGTGTTACTGTCGCGGTTATTTTCAAGTGAACTGTATGTTACATTTTTTAATTGACAATACAGTAATTTATTCCATGTTATGCTGTATATAGGCAAAATGTACCAGTTGTTTTGTGTTCTCTCCTGATTCTATAGTTCAGTGAAATATATTTGCATGGGTATATACACTTCTGTGAACTCATTTTTTTCCTAGAGCAATTTTGTCAACTTTTTTTTACATGTTTTTTACTGCTGTTAATTTTATATTGAATGGTATTTTACTGGTGTTTATATGATTTATATCATTTCTTCTTAATGTTGTTTTAAATTTGAATACTGTGTTACGAGCACCACTGAATCTGTAGACATGCTACATATATTACTTTTTGTCCTGCAGTTTTCATCTTTAAAAAACAACCTACTCCTGTATTTCAGAATTAATTACCAAATGAAATGAAATGAAAACAAATATTTGTATCCATCAAATATTTGTATGTCAAAATGTTCATACTAAAAATTAAGCAATCCCATGTAATACTAACGTGGCATTTAATTAAACAGCAGTTTATTAAATTAACTAGGCATTAAGTTAAATTAACTGCATATAAAGTCATCTGAAACAAACCACTGACTTAATGTTTCATGTATTTATGAAGTCCACTCCTAAATTGCATACTTTTTAAAATAGAACTGTTATAAACAGGGACGAAAATTATAAAAACATTTTCATCAACTGAAAGCTTTTTACTACTCAAGAATATTCATGCAGTGGGGACTAAAATTTGTTTTTCCCGAATTTTTTTGCATGGAGCTGTCCATGGTTCTGAAGGTAATTCTGTCCTCAGTCTGTAGGTAGTGGAAAATAAATGGACTCAGTAACGCTAAAGGTGGGTCTCTGGTCCAGCACTCCTGAACAGACCCTGGGAAATAATGGCCATAGCTGTGCAGCCTTGTGCAGACGTTTGCTGTGCCGTTCCTCTATCCTTCTGTGCTGTGCCTGTGAACGGTCTTTTCCCTTCTTGCACATGCTCTGTTACAGTAGCCTCGCTTACTGGTAATGTATCCCACCATTCCATGCTGTTCTTATGTTTAGCTCAGCAGCCAGCACCATGCCCATCAGCACTCAGGACTCCCATCACATCTTTCTGCACCATTTATCCTGACCGGTGCTGCCTTCCTTATGATCTTTTCCTGTCTTTTTTCACACACCCAGTTTATGCTCCCCTGTCTGCCACCTGTGAACCACTGAGGAAAGTAAAATGGGAAACACTGTGTCTCGGTTCTTCTGCTTCAGTGAAGGCTTCTCTGCTTAACACAACAGAATGGGCTAGAGAACATGTATGCATTTACTCCTCCTGCCTGGGTGTGGAACGTGGTATAAAGGTAGATTGTGGCAGCGGCATGCTTGTGTGTTTCCACACTCCTGCCTGTGACATTGTAACAGTGTTTGCTGGCTCTCTGGGAGATACACAGAATAAGTACTCAAACAGGCATCAACTTCCAGGCATTGGCACACATTTAAAAGCACAACACAGTGGTTACTTGTTCTGACAAAACAGAAAATATAATTAAATCACGTAAATGTGAAAACCTGCCATTTTCATGATGAAGATTTGCTTTTACGCTTAAAAATGGCAGGTATGCTGATGGGGAGTACCAGTTATTTAAGGATAATTGGATTGCTGAGTTAATATTTAAAAAAAAAAACTTGATGCACGTCCTCACGGTTTCCCCCATCACCCAGGACATACATGTTATGAAAGATTAATTAAACTTTATAAAAGGTTTACTAACACCCAAAATATTGACATTCTGCATTCTCAAAGATTCAAAACAAAGTGATAAATTAAACACAAAATAAATAGCCAAAACAGAAAAATTAAATAAAGGCAAAATTATAAAGTGCATGTCTTCTTGGGAAAAATGGCTAAAGGTGAATCAGAAATAAATTTCTGGCTACCTTGTGTAGTATAACACTGCATCAGGACAATGCATGTAACATTATCTGCTTGAGCTGGTGTGGTAAACGAGTATCTAATCTCAGACTCTTAATCTCTTAGAGAAAATTATTTTTGTGAATACCTAAAATCACCAACTAAACCTGACCACATGCAGAAGCAGCGAGTGAACAAACGGACATGAACAGATCTGTAAATTCTGGAGAACCTTGCGACCAGACCCACCCCCACCGCTCCCATCTCAATTTGGAGGAGGCTGTGCTGTAGTGTCCAGCTGCAGGTGCAAGAACATCCAGGTCCAGGAAACAAGGGAATTTTATCCAGCGACATGCTCCCGGGCTCCTAAAACGCACCCATAAGCACGTCCCCCATGTCAGCACAGCGATTTGTGTTTCTCAGTGTTTTTCAGGACTGTCTGTGACGATGGCACTGATGCAGTTCTTAGTGCTTCCTGTCCATTTTTAGCCAAATGGCGAGCTCTTCCCAGCCCGACCCTCAGCGCCGGCAGCCGCGTGTGGACCCACTCAGGTGATGACCGGTGGAGGGGCCCAGAGGGGTCCGGCCCCCTTCCAGTGGACCGACCTCACGGCACCCAGGTTCACCCTCCTCTGACTCCAGCCTGGACCGCAGCAGTGAAGCATACGTCTGGTACCGCTCCCTCTACATGTTGGGGGAAGGGTGGAGATAAACAGGCAGAGAAGCGATTGTGTGAGAACAGGAGAGGTGGCGCGAGCTCTGCGGCACCTCCCCCCAGCATTCGGGATGTCCTCTAAAGCCTCCAGGGTTGCCCCAGGCGACAGGACTGGGACTGCCAGCACTGAGGCCATGCCAATCAAATGGTGGCAGCAGCACTACTTTGCTGGCGGGCACCTGTCACACAGATGCCACACCATGCTTGTTCACAGCACAAATATTTACAAACTGTCAGGTGGAAACAAACAGTAGAGTCTGATGTATTTATTCCAACTGCAATAAACTGACAGGATAAATTATATATTTAAACTAAATATATTAGTTATTCTTTAGTATCAGCTGTGCAATTCACGTCCATATTTACACAGAAGGAATTAATGGAAAAACCATATCGCAAAATAGAACAGAGTGTGTATACTGAACAAACACACTTAGTGACATACAATTTTAAATATACAGTTTGTGCATAATACACAGAAGTGCACACACACCTATTTGCTCTTTGTAGCATATATGATTTCCCAATGTCCACCTGTACAGTGGGAGGTACCATGGATATGACTCACCTCAAACATGAGGAAGTTCTCTTTGAGCCGGTACTCCTGCCACTCAGTGGTCTTCGGCACCTGCTCTGGTGGGCTCCTTCTGTGCTCCTCCAGCTCCAGCACAATCTGCTTCAGTTTGTTCTCGTGAAACTTCAGCTGTTCCTCCTTCATAAACACACAGGCAAGCCTTGTTACTGTGTCTGGCCATGTTCTAACCATGTTCCTTTAAATTACTGGAGCCCTAGTTTGTTCAGCAAATGTCTATTATGTGAGGATGGCATTAAAAATAAATAGAGGTAACTGGGCAGTTTTTAACAATGAACAGAACTATCACCAAAATGTTAAAACTGTGTGGGGTTCAAGAGTGATAATAAGAAATACACAATGTTGCATTTGGACACAGTCCTGGCTGAAATATGCCAACATGGACCATATGTCAGTTTGCAAAAAGTGAAAGGCAGAATGTGTGATGGATGGTAATTAACTTTGACTACTCAACCATTTTGGTACAAGTGTTTTACAGTAAAGAAACTGTATGGCCATTGTTTAAAAATATATATTTATTTAGGTTTTCATTGTCACATGGAGCTCAGAAATGTGGAAAAAAAATTATACTGTTTGTATGGGTGTGGGGTGAAAATATTCCTGGAAAAATTAAACAGTACTGAGATATTTCCAGCAAACTCATGTAAACCTGGTTCAGCCTGGTTGGGGATGAAGGCAGGATGGGTCTGGAAAACTTCCTCATCGAACCGATGGCTGCAGGAAAGGCAGGTGCAGAGAACAAGGCGGCCACCAAGTTGATATGAAGGATCCAGGACACCATCTCTTCCTCACTCCTGACACAGAGCATTGTGCAAACAGTCAGTCTTTCATGCATGCGCACATTCCACAATAGGGATTTTCAGGTTCCCTGAAAAATCAAATCAAATCAATCTTTATTTATATAGCATCTATCAACAAGCTTGGAGTTTTAAAGTTGGTACTAAAAAAAAAAAAAAAAACAAAAGAACTGCTTCATTTGGCATCCACTGTTTGGCACACATAGCCAAACTGCAGTTATGATGCTCCTGCAGGTATGATTAGTAATTTTAATCATTATGATCTCTAGTTTTTTAAACTAGCTAACTTGGCATAAATGCATTTGTGGACGTCACTCATATGAGAGTTGCAGCCAGTCAATAGCTAGTAGAGATACCCCGACTGTATTGGCTAACTATCAGTATCAGACCATACAGCAACAATCTGCCATGCTTAAAATGGCTAAAAAAGAGCCGATATTTATCCATCATACTTGAGTATGGAACAAAATGCAAGCATTTGTTAATTATACAGATAGAAAAATGTCTGTTGTGTGGAAGTACTTCAGTGTTCATGGAAACGACGTTAGATAAGCATTTTACAAACACAGCTCTGAAAAAAAGAAGGATCTACAATTAAAAAATTCAATACCACTAGTTTAACTGCTGTTGAATGTCAGATTGATGTTTTATGCCACAGTTGGTATTGTCCTTAAAAAACACCCTGTTTTAAATAAATTACAGTGCAAAATTTTATTATTTATTAGGGAGGACAGTCCTTGTGTAAACAGACCTTCCCAAACAGTTGGCTATCGGCGTCGGCTAGAATTTTTCTTATTTATCACTAATAGCTAGTCAATGCGTTACAAGTTGCTTCCAGTTTGATAAGTTAAAACCAAACACGTTGACCAGTTGTGGCGATGAGATGGAGCTACAAATCACCCATCACGTTACCTTAAAGAAACTAAATTTTGAAAATATGTTTGAAATTTAATTTTCTTTTTTTAATACAGATTAAATACAAACGACACCAAACTGAAACGTGTCTTTTAAACTGCGAAACAAACCAAACAAAAAGATTTTTGAGACATTGCATCCCTATTCCACAGCATGCTGACAAATTTATAATCATGGCTGCAAATGTATGTAATGCACACATATACACTCTTAATGTTAAACTGAAAGGTAGGAGGTAAAGATAAATGTAAGGCTGTTTGTAACATGCACCTTCATGTCTCGTGCAGAGTAGCTTTTTTTGTGTTCTACAGTCTTGTTTTTCCTTGTGTGTTTAATCAACCCTGTGTCACTCCAGTTTATGCTGGGAGATTTTGGGACACCACAGAACTTACGGAGCCTGGAAGAGGAAGACTTTCCAGTCAGATGTCTTGAGCTGAAACACACAGGGCCTCTTGCTGTACTCACTGGCCTGGGAAGCCAGGGCATGGTTCACGCGCACGGTTCTCTTCATGTCCACTACTGATTGGTCCATGTCAGGCCTGTACTCATCCTAACCACAAGAGGGAGCCAAAGGAACATTTGTCTATAGTCCTGTAATCCATTCCTTAAATACCAATCATTAATCTTTTTGTGCTACTTGTACAAAGAAACAGAGGACCATGCTTGCCTTCTGGAGGTACAGGACTGTCCCCTTGAATACAGCGTAGAATTTCTTCCAGCTTCGACGTCCTCTAGCAACTGAACGAAGAATGTTACAGAGATTTAACATGCTTGTCTTGGACAGAGGATGGACAAGGAAAGTCACTTTTAGACCGGAGCAGCACTCACCAGGTCTACCATCTGCTTCAAAGATGATTTTGCGAGCAAGGACACCATGCTGATATGTGGTTGCACTCGGTGTGAGGGGGAGCATTGTGGAAGGGTCACACACATTAGACATCTTCACACCTCCACATTTCGACTCCACTGGCTGGTCTTCATCACTTAAAGGCAAACACACACAAATAAATACCAAAAATCATAACTGGCATTAATTCATTACGATTTTATATACAGAACGCTACATAAATCAAATGCTGTTTTTGTTAACAGGAGTTATATTATTATGACTTTTGTACTGGCAAAAACATTTGCCGGTTGTGTAAATAATGTGTTATAACTGGTTACTGAAAAAATATTGTACGACGTTAGTCAAAATGAGACACTTTCCTACTGAATCAATGCAAAAGATTGCCATTAAAAATGATAATTATGCAGCCATGTTAGTGCACTCATACTAAAAACAATTATTTAAGAAGGGAACCTATACATGTTATTATTATTATTATCAGTAGTAGTAGAAGAACTGTTAAACAAGAAATAAAGCTTGATTTTTTTTTTGTGGAGGAAACTCATGTGACAGGTTTTTGTTCATTTTATTTGTGGATACATTGTCTGGAATGTATAATGGCCAGACAATGCCAAAATGAGTTCCATTCGAATACTTACGTTGCCCAAGCAAGCTTTTCGTTTTTTATTGAATTATAGAGAGCCTGTAATACAAGAGGAAAAGGAGGGAGTTATGAATGTATCAAAAGCAGGTCATATTAACACGTTAATGTGTTGAAGCAATATGACGCAGCATATCTTTGGACTTTATCTTCACCAGCTGATGTCCGTCAGAAGACTAATTATTCACAGAAGGAAAAACAGATGAGGACACAGTAACAAGGACCGTGGAGCTCATCTCAGATTCCCGAGAAGGATGGGTGAAAATATAACTGGAATGATGTAACACTGCGGAACACAGTACGTACACAGCACAACCAATTTTTTTGTAATCATAAATGTGTGTGTAAATGTGTGTGTGTGTGTGTGTGTGTGTGTGAGACAGAGACAGAGGGAGACAGAAGACGCATGACATGATGCATCCATGATTGAGAAATGAGAGCAAATTGTCCACCAATAAAGAATAACAACAATTATGGCATGAAGGTGACACCATTTGTGACCTTTAACAAATCCTTGGCGAAATCTCCACCGTTGTTGAGTCCGTCAAGGTTGTTGATGAACTGCTGGCAGGACATCTTCTTTCCAATGTTCTATGGAGAGCACAAATATGAACACAAGTAAATGGTGAGTTTTGTTTAGTGAGGACCCTTCAGGGGTGCTT
Organism: Chitala chitala; assembly: GCA_025773905.1. Taxonomy (NCBI): domain Eukaryota; kingdom Metazoa; phylum Chordata; class Actinopteri; order Osteoglossiformes; family Notopteridae; genus Chitala; species Chitala chitala. The sequence goes on along the minus strand of JABJVR010000041.1, from coordinate 1,046,034 downwards.
TCACACACACCCCCAGTACAGAAAGTGAAAGCGGGCACGATAAATAGAATGTACATGAAGAAATCAATCAAGTCTTTGATCAACACAGCAATAAGAAGCTCGTTTGCAGTGCAACACTGTACAAATATGATAAGGAACCCCGAAATTAATTTTCAAATATTGATACATTTAATCATTTTATCCTCCCTTAATAAACTCAGAATTGAGAAAATCTTACAGTTAATCATCATGCTTCTTGGCATATCAATCAAAGCTATTTTTCATCTACCATTGACTTCAAAACCTTACTGATTTATGGTCATATATAAAATCCATCAATGCTGAGAGACAAATTACCACAAAAAACAAAAAACTAAACTAAACAAAGTTTAGTATGTGGACGTTTTCCCAAAATGAAAGATCGAATCAACTGAAATATTTTACGTTTCACTTCTAATGTGCAATACCTCGGTCACACAAAACTGACACGAAGTGTTATCTTGTAACCGGACACCAGGTGGCAGTATGCCCTTATATCATTAACGTACACCACTGTAAGTTGTCCATAGTGTTAACTCATCGTTTGTATAAAAATACGTAGACTAGACCAAAAACAGATAAGATGATAAAACGTAAGTGCTTATAACCTGTACTGATTAGCATTCCAGCTGAGCAAAGGTTCAGGACACAGTAAGTAAAGGTTAATTGTAAAGACATAAAAAGAATAAAAGGGGTAGAAATAAATATTTAATGTACCATACAAACACGGACAAAATATATATAACTACAGTATATGTCAGCATATAGTGCTCCTGCTCTTTTTTGTTTACTATTGTTGGTGCCAGACAATAAAACTTAGCTGGGTACCAAAACATAGGAAATCAACAGACAAGAAACACGACTGAAAGCACAGTTCAGGACACTTCTGTTACGCATTTAAACAGTCTGAGCCTTGGGCTTTCAGATCCTCAGGCAGCTCAGAATTTCCCAAAGCACTTTATGTTTTGCTTGTCAGGACCTAAACCGCACTGTTAGCATGACATCACCACAGACATGGGTACAGATGTGATTAGCCTGTACAGTCACTGGTGTGTAATGTAAACACTAAGTGCAATCAGCAACTTTTCTGCAAGGACTTTTGTAGCCCACTCATGACGGGAAATGAAGTGCAGTGATCACGGTTTATTGGAAGAAGAGGCACTACGTACGTGTCCATGCAGGTCCGTGTTGAGGAGCACGAGAGCACAAGTTAGCGTGTGTACTCCATCTGTGGGCATGAACGTTAACACGCCTTAATGATGGAATCAAAGCAGCTCTTCAGACCTGCAGAAGCCTGTAGCTCTCACGCTGCATGTCAGAACTTCTGAAGAACAATATCTCACCTCACAACTACCACGCTAATAACGCTGGGTGAAAAAACGTTAACGATAAATACGTATAATGATAATTATTAATAATGATAATTGGCTAGGAGTGTAATGTTCAATAAAACATGTTATTCCCTAACTTAATGCAGACAATGCTTGAGGTGTTAATACATCCTCTCAAGTTTGGAAGTGATGTGGATATCACGTGTCACACCAGACAAACAAAACCAGCAACGCAGAATTTGAACTCTAATTTGCACTATAAGAAACATTAAATACCATGGTAAAAGTTGTCATCTACCTCATGCAATTATTTTTACTGAAAACTGAACAAAAAATTTCCCAAAAGGAATAGGAATATTCTATATAGGTTGATATTTGTTAATACATTATTTTAAGCTATAACAAACATTTATTCACTCTGCTTTAGTAAGATAATCTTTAGAAACTGAAACATTAATACAAAATGCTATATCATGATAAATATCGAGATCAATAAATACACAAAAACTATATCATGATATTTTCAGTTGTATGGCCCAGCTCTACACACTAACTACACTATCTCAGTATAGACGAAAACGGTATGTTAAAAAAAACTGTAATATTTCTGAATGACAGTCCATCATATTGGATCTGAATCTGGATTAATTTCTACATGAGCCATGTCAAAAAAACAATGTCTCTGAGCTTGGGTGCAAGGCTGCCACTTGCCCTCAGAGAGGAATGAGTCTGGGTTGCAGGAGCAGAACCTCCTGGAGAAGTGGGTGAGGATACGCTCTCTCTCCTGCGTCTCTCCTGTCAGGGGGAAGGCCTGCAGGAAAAGCCTGAGGAGGCAGAGGATGGCGATGACGCTTTCCGAACACACCACCTGACAGCCTCACCGCAACAGCACAACGTGCACTGTAACACACCCACACTCTGGTACTGACGTGGTGTCTCAACTTCCTATAGTTACTAAAGTAAAGAAATTTCTAGGGAAGAACTGAAAGACCATTTTAAAACATTTACCATTTCATACACTGGACGTTAACAGACACTTCAATTGTACTATACTTTAAAGTAATTTGCAGGTGCAATTCAGACAGTCATCTAGTTACATACTTTAGACTATCCTCAGCTACATCTTCACTATGCTACAAATAGTTTCCATTATGAAATTGCTGTATTATATAATTGACACACACACCAACATGTTCCACACCAAGAAAAAATTCAAAAGTGTAACAAAAATTTCACAAACTGCAGCCCTCAGCGATCAAGTCAGAAATTACCTTAATGCTCGTGGTAAGGTCAGGCTCGTGAAGTCAAAGAAACGCAGATATTCTGCTGCCACCAACTGGTTAAATTTGTTGCTGTAAAAAAAACATTAATTTACTGTATAAAAAAAACATAAAAACATCATTAGGATGTTTCTGTATGCAGAGCTTGCAGAAACAAAAGTTGAATATAAAGAAAATTGTTTTGATTGGGCGTCACATTTTGGGGGGGCTGGGATGGACAGGGAGAGTGATGGGGGGGGG
>JABJVR010000041.1:1010308-1043065 GCA_025773905.1 Chitala chitala | reverse complement strand
TTAACAAATACCGTACACTTTCAGTAAAGACTCACAGCCCCCCCCCCACCCAAAAAAAAAAAGAAAAAAAAAACTGAAAAACCACAGAACGCCAGTACAGTCAATGGGAGTGCTTTACAGTGTAACCTCTGTTACCCAACTCCAGGATTCAAAATCCAACCCACGGCTTTTTATGTCTTACCTAATGAATGTACAGCAAATACTTAAAACTGAGAAAAAAGTCAATACTGCTTAATTTGCTCAACACCATAATCTGCAAACTAATAAGGCTATTACAGGCCACGTTTAAGACATAGACTACAATTGTAATTGGTACAGTGACTGTCTAAAACTAAGCTGCTGTTAAATCCATACTGTTGAGAAACTCTTGCAGTTGTTAATTAACGCAAGACAGCATATATGTTATATTGCTCTTTAAACAAACAATGTCTCAAAAATTAATTGCGCGGAGTATGCAAAATTGAAGAAGCGTAATAATAATAAAAAAAAACTAAAGGAGCTGAAATTTCCCCATAAATGTCACCAAGAAATAACCATAGCCATAAACAAATAAGAGAAATATTGGCGTAATAATGAAAAAATGTTGTTTCCCCAGATACAACTGCTGCAAAGTTGCTAATAACATGGAAGAGCACAAGCTATGTTGCAGACTAACACAGGTTTTGATTACAGAAGTCTGCACTGCCTGTAACAATAGAAGAATGTATATTTCCTCTAAATCAGTAAGTCCCAACTGGTGGGTCGCAGGCCAAAAGTGGGTCGCGAGTACCTACTGAATGGACCACATGTGAATTGCGGTCACGTATCATTTGTCAAAAAAAAAAAAAAAACAACATCGGACCGTATTTCCAGTTAACAATAACACTGAATTTTGCCCACAAAACAAACACAAAGAACACCCTAGGCAGCAGAAACTACTCAACATATAATTTAAAATAAATAAAATTTAACTGACAACGACACAGTATGTTAATATAATTCATAAAACTGAATACATGTTGATTTAACTTTTGTGTGGACCTTGTACTAATGACTAAGTAGAAATATGGACCCCGAAGTTGGACCAGTTGGGAACCTTTGCTCTAAATGTCTGCTTACATACAGACTTTTAAACTAAAGCCGCAGCATACAAAATAATGGATTATTATACAAAGTCCATGTTCTGAACTGCATCAGAGAACACCCAGGTTCACAATATTAGTACTCTTAACAGATAAAGCACAAGTTCACAGCACTGATTTTCTAACAGAAAGAACTCTGGTTCCCATCAGTGATGGTCCAACAGAAATTCCCGATCCAAAACATGTATGAGACTGTACCCAGGTTCACAGCATTAGTGGCCTAACAGGTGGAATTTAGATTAATTTTACTGCTGCTCAAACAGACAGAACCCCAGCTCACAGCAGCTGTGGTCCAACAGAGCAACCCGATTCACGGCAGAAGAACAGAACCCAGGTTCACTACCTTAACACTCAAACGCGCAATTCTACAAAGAACCCTGGTTACAGCAAGCACAGACAAGCAGAAACACAGGTCTAAAAATAACAGCAAAAGAACTTTATATGCAGAGACTATACTGCATGTTGAAATGCCTCCCATTCAGAACTAAAGTCAGTTCTTTGAATAAATGCTGTAAAATATTTTTCACAGAAAAGAAGGTTTCTGTATTGCCTCTCATGTTTATGTTTACTTCCCTTTCTGGAATGGCTGCCAGCCAGCAGAGGGTTCCGGGCCACAGCACCACCCGGCAGACACGTACCGACTTGCCTGTGACTCACACACTACTTGACAGTGACACACACGGCCTCACCAGCTGCAGGGTGTGGAGAAAAGGTGTGTACTGTGCCGGATCTACACCACATCTGCATCATGGAGTACACTGATGCCTTCTGCAAAATATGTCAACAAATGGAAAGAACCACCCCCGCATTCAGTCAACAACAAAGTCTTGAATCAGCAATGTTGATGTTTCATGGTCAGCAGGGTTTATAAAAGTTATTTTAAAAGTTGCCAGTTCATTGTGTTTTTTCTCCAGATCTCCAATGTACTGTGAATACACATTATGTCCATGTACAGGAACAGCTTCAGCTGGTCATATCTGTAAAATGATGTAAGATTCTCCAATGGCCTCTGCAGCGACCTTGACTGTAGCAGAAACACTGCTAACTTTGGGGGGGGGAAAAGGATCCTGACTATTTTGACCACCCCGTTCTTCTTCCTACCCACTGTTACAGAGATGTATACTATGTATACTGAATATGTAACTAACTGCTATAAACTTTAAAGTCTGCCTACATCTTTCACGTTTCTATTTCATGTTTACAGTGAAGAAAAGAAACCTACAGCGGTTGTAGTTTTAAACAATGTATTACACTTCCTGTGGTTACCGCCTCATTACCAATCCCAACGCACAAACAGGACAGAATACGTTATGCAACAATAGTTTCAACATTGTATTGCACTTGGTTTTGCTAAACTCTAAGGTTTTAAAAATATCCGTAAAGTGCGTCTACTGAAAATAAGTACGTTATTGTTCCAAGTGTATAAAATGTGTCGTGATATTAAGTTCAGAGAGGCAGCGGTATCGTTACAAATTAACCAATATTCTAATATAAACCACTATGACCAAAGCAATATAATATAACCAAGATAGTAAATACAGAATTTAAAGGTTTTAATAATCGAATATAGAATCGCTTATGTAAATCTGTAGCCGCAAACTACATAAATCAGTCCTGTTCGTTCATTCACTACGTTATGAGATCACCGGTGTACAGCATTTCAGAACGTGTAACAAGAAACTCACAGCAGATCCAGGAGAAAATCGAAGTGCACATCGTATTCTTCCTTCCACATGTTGTAGTTTGATTATGTCTTCAATCGAAGGGTGTGCTAAATATTATTTTTAAACCGTTAGAAAAGTCCATCTTTGTTCTAATAAACAAAAACCAAAAATGTCACTGTCTTTGCACATTTCTATTCTGTCACTTTTTTATAACGCCCATAGCGAGAGTCGGACGTTAAATCATATTTTTGCTGAGCGACTAATGGATTAACTCTTTGTAAAATTACACGCACAAGCAAGATACGCGTTCGCTGCGGTGGAGTTTAAGTCTGTCCTGTCCCGGGCGCCGCAGCGCTGAGGCTGGGGAGGGGTGTGGGGAGAGGGGAGGGGTGTGCGGGGAGGGGAGGGGTTATTAACTTGTCCTAGGGCTAAGGTGAATTCCGAAATGTCCTGTTATGGGTTTTTGACGCCTTGTGGCGTCAATGAATTACCTTACTGAAAAATAATTTCACGTGTTTTAAACAATTCAATGAAGAATCTACTCATTTTTTTACATAAATATACATTTACATCCAGTTCATACATTTACATCCATCCATCCATTATCTTAACCGCTTATTCCTGGTGAGGGTCGCGGGGAAGCCCGGAGCCCATCCCAAAGCACATAGGGCGCAGGGCAGGGGACACCCAAGGCAGGGCGCCAACCCGCCACAGCATTTACATCCAGTTCGATTCAATTTATGCATTTAAATATACATTTACATTCAGTTCAATTCATTTTTATATAGCGCCTTTCACAACAAATTGCCTCAAAGCGTTTCACAGGATGAAGCTACAGAAATTACAGAATTAACAGCAGGAGGAGGACTGAAGTTAAAGATAAAGCCAGACAGCAACGGAGGAGAGGAACCAAAACCTGTAGAGGAAAAAAAACCTCTGGGGTCCTAAGGTCGACTAGCTGCCCAGCCCCTCCTGGGCACACTATAAATGGCATCTATATAATCCAATTTACATAACTGGCAGTATTTAATAAATAGTTTTAGAACTTCCATAAGAATACGTTATATGATATTTATTATCAGAGCAGCAATAATTAATAGTTGTGTTTATGTTGCTTATCTGAAATACTTTTGCACTAGTAAAGTTAAGGTAATATTACACAGTAAAATGTTCCGACTAATTCATACTTAAGGGCAATTCAGTCACATTCGATTTGATTAATCATCTTTTTTTTTTTGCTATGCAAAGAGGCAGTTTTTCCTTTAAAAATGGGGGGAGCGGGTCTTTATAACTATATAGTTATATAAATTAAACTGTCTATATAATTGTGAGGGGGGACGTCTCCCGGGCGCCCCTTTAGGTATGTGATACATTTGTTCCAACTCCCTTACTACTAAATGACATGGCATCCATAACAGGGGCAGTAAGAGCAAAACTATTCGTTGAAAGCAAAGTACCAGTCGAGATGGGTGGAGCCCAGTCAGTAGCTGTCAAGATGGGTGGAGGCCAGGTCGCTGCCGCTGTCCGTAAAGCAATTCTGGTCTTAAAGCTATTCTGGGCGATGACGTTATGGGTACACTGCACGGAAAAGAGGCGGGGCTTACACGGCACTAACTTCGGCGAGGTGTACTATTGTAGGCACCGTTCACGCAGCCAAAACAAAAAAAGAGTCATGCGCAGTGGGGATACCTACAAGTAACGTAACTAAACCTTGCAAAACTTAAGATTTTTTTAAAGAAAAAAAATCCTTTATAAAAATTACATGCATTAATTCATTATGTAATTATTTGTAATGACACTACACTGACTCGTTTTCACACTCTTCACAAAACCAGGTTCTTTCTTAAATTGCGTGAAGGACTTTTGTTTTGATTCAGTTTGTTCCTCTTTCAGTTTTTACAGCTGTCCATTTTCTGTCTGAACCTGAAAGGGACACATTTCAAGTGCCTGAATGTGATTGACAAAAGCACTCACAATCCTGTATATGTGATATACACGGCAACGTGGTTTAATTTTTAAAACACATTTTAAACCAATAACATTACTTACAAAGGCTCATCAGGATTAAAATCGAGAGGGATCATTTCAATAAAAACACTTACAAAGAGCAGTAAAAAAATGTACAGCTTCTAATTGCCTTAAGCATCATGCATTTTGATGGGACTTTACACAATAAAAGACGAGCTTTGCTTCATGCCACTGGTGCCTTAACACTTGTTTGTGAACAGTAGACAAGTGGTACTGGGACAGGCATACTCCAAGGACACCTTGCATCATGCCACTATCCTGCCCCCTTAACCTCACCTAGGTCTCCAGGGTGCTTCACAGTTCTCTGATTTTGTCAAGGAAGCAACACCTTGGAACTTTGTAAGGAATTATATTTCAGTCTGACTCTATAAAAAGCAGGGAGCAGATACAGTGTAATTTATATCCTAACATATACTTCTTAGAAGGAACCCATCTAAAAAAGGTTAAGAACCATCATTCTGGTCAGAGGGGTGTGACTGTTTGTTTAAGTGAGTCATAACACTTATAGTTGAATTAAATACTTCTTGGAATATTAACAGTCATGTGAATATAAATAGAAGTAACTACATTTAATGCTCTATTCCAAGGGGATTGAACAAGTGTTTCAACAAATACCCTTTGTGTAACCCAGATTATATTGCAATTGTTTGCTTATTTAGAAAGCTGGTGGGATCATTCTGTAAATTTAATTGGCTCCTTCTCCCCCTTCTTTCACCAGTGCCCCCCAAACACAGTATTTTCCTATTTTCTTACACACTCCAGTTTCTTCTGCCAGCCACATTACCTGAGTCGCAGAACTGGGAAAATAACCGGAATCTCCCATCCTATAGTGTTCACACAGAGATTTTACGTGCTGACAGAACCCGAGAAACTGTCAATAACACAAACAGTGCCATAAATAATTATCTGAAAAACACAAAATATAGAAAACAGTATGGTTTGGTTCATTGCTGATCCATGCAGTCCTACAGGAGAACAAAAAACAGCAGAAGGGAATCAGGTTCTATAGCCATGTATGTGGATGACATACAAGGAATTATTTCTCTGCATTTAACCCATTCCTCTGGGGAGGGGGCAGTGAGAAACCGTTTTTCAGCACCCAGGGAGCTAACACAGGGTGTCTTGCTCAGAGACACACCAGGGGGCTGGGCTGGGATTTGAGCTGGGGGATGTCCACATTGCAGCCTTACCCACTGTGCACCACCTTCTCTTTCACTTCCGTTTGTTTAAACTCTGCATTGCCCGTCACTGTGTCACATTATTTTGTAATCACCTCGAAGCAGAGAATCACCAAAAGATCTTTCAAGAAGTGTACACTTCAAATATTACATTTTGCTTCCAGCCCGATTTCTGTTGCAAATCATCAGTCACATGAATCACATGAGCAAATGAATCACACAGAGGAGTAAAGGATTCCAGTTGTATCCAGACAGAAAAAACACACACAATGCACTGTTTAATTAGAGTTTACCAAGTCTCAGGGACCTGTTGGTAAAAACCTCATGGAAACGGTTACGTTGCCCAAAAGAGTCTAGCAGGACCCTGAGGTTAACACTGAATGCATGAAGTAAGTGAAGACAGCATCAGGCTGCTAGCCGGCACAAACCCAGCCCCTCCCATCTGGCCCTGTATTAGTTCACTCATTTCCTCCATGTGTTGGCAATGTCCTGCCCTGTGGATGAGCAGAATGGGTGGCATCTCAAAGCTTGACCAACTGCCTGAGTTTTTCCATGCCTCTTCCATGTTATCCAAGGACTAGAGCGTCGCAAGACACACTTCTTTCTCCATACCTCTTTCTCCTTTATCTCACATATTTTGTAACCTTATGTTTCTGATTTCCTCCACAATGAATTCAAAAGTATAACTGCAGTCTGTTTGTGACATTTTCTGCACAGCAAAGCTGGCAGTATTTAACACTGAGGGTGTTTATATGGGTCCGCACTAGTCAGCGTGGATCCACAGAAACATTCTCAGTGTTCAATGAACACTGCCACTTCTATTGTGTACATGTACTTCTGTCCCCCTCCTTCATTTATCCAACCTGGAAGCCCCAGCTTAGATATTCACTGGCAGCTGGTGGTAATAGCATCTTGCTAACGCCATTATAATATTAAATTGCTCAATCACTACAAAGCCAATAAAGTGAATGCATGTTGTTTGTATTATTTTCCTAAATTCTTACATTCTGTAATACATTCATATTGCAATTAAAAGAAAATTTGTATAGCTGCAAAACAGCCATTCCAGAGACCAATTATATTCATTTTCCATGAACAGTACAAAACAACCAATGTTCAGCACTGTATAGCTTTCTGATAGTCTGATCCAGATTCCTCCATTTAGTAGAGGTCATATGTCACTGTGTGCTGTAGGCTCCTCCCATCTTTCAGATCACCATGAAGCCCATTGTCTATCTGCACAGCCCCACCTGCCGCTACACACTAACTGTCATGTCCCTCCTTCCTACACAGTACCCGTGAACACCAGCTTATATGTCATTGCTGGGCCAGTCCACCTCCATTACTAACCTCTGCTTTGGCAAGCAAGGTTCAGCACCCCTGTTGCCTAGGAGACAAGAGGATCCAGGAAGTAGGTGTTGTTCTGCATGGAGATGCTTTGAAGCTTAAAAGTCACAATGCCAGCAGTGACAGAGAGGTCACCTCTGGTGTTGCCAGTGCTGGAGCGGTCTGCTGTCTCCGTGTCCTCTGGCTCCGGGGCAGCTTCTGAAACCCTGCCTATGTGGAGACAGAGGAAAACATATTCTTTTCACTTGTTCTCCAAGGACATGCATGAGTAAGTGAGATGAGTATGTAACTGTCCAAAAAAAAAAATCTCTGTAGCGTGTTCATCTTCTCACACTGTACCTGGTTTCTCTAATAGGTCTTTTCCCTCATCCTGTTTAAATTCATTATTAAATCAGACTACATGAACTGTGTCTTCTAATTCAAACCATGACTGTTAAAGGCCCCAGAGGACCTACTCATCCAACCAAAAATGTCTTCATTTTTTGCAGGACTCCTACATTAATTATGCATGTAAGTGCTCATTACACTATTTTTTTCTAGGATTTGATTTTTTTGATCAGACTGAAGTGTATAATCTGAGTACAGGCTTAACATCTTGGTATTCAGGAGAAATAGGAAGTAGATCCATATCAGCAAAGAATTGCTAATGCAGTCCCAATTGTAAACTAATTTAGATTAAAATGTTTCCTTCAAGTGTACCTGCTGTAGAAATTGTGAGAGAAACACTACATTTGTTTATATAATTGAAGCAAGAAAAAGAGTTTTTAATATCGTTACTCAGAAACCCGTGTTATCTTGTTCTTGCTCCAGCTGCATTCTGAGTCAAAACTGAATTTTGCTTGAACTTTGACCCCCAGTTTAATGTGTATTCATGTTATGATCTTCTTTCTAAGAGACTTTTGGATGTGTTCTGATTTTAGGAAAGGTGATTCCTCATCTTTTCATTTTAAAATCAAATCCCAAATGTCCATCCATTCATCTATCCATTCTCAATACCGCTTGTCTAATTCAGGGTCATGGAAAGCCTGGAGGCACAGGGCGTAGGGCAGGGGACACCCAGGGCAGGGCGCCAACCCACCACAGAATCCAAAATGCAATTATGAAAAATAGTGTGGCCTTTTCAAGTTAACAAACTTCTGCTATTAAAGTTTAGTCAGACGTTATGGAAATGTGGTCACGTACCCAAAACAATTCTTATAGAATATACAAACTCATAATAGCTGGCAGGGTCAATGTTAAAATCCAGGTTTAATAACAATATGGCCAGAACACATAAGAATGTGTGGAAAATACAGCAAAGGCAGAGTTGCCTTGGAGGCAGGAGCCCCTATTCCTCAGTGTTGATACAAGAACAAACACCTTGAAACACATTTACCCAACCTGTGAGCACTATAGAACAAGAAAAATGTGTCATGTGACCTGCAGACCACGAAGTTTTCCTCACTTGCAGTTCACAGATTATGTAGTATTGTTCACTGATTTCCTGTCATCCCCTTAAGAACATGCAGAACGGATCTGACACCTGAGAATAAATAACCAGGCAGATATTGTCAGCCAGCATGAGCCAGTTCAATGCCTGCGAAGATGACAGTCCTGAATCTCTGCCTCTCATTCACAGCAGGAAGCAGTGAAGCCTGTCCGAAGTATTTGTGTCTCTGGTGCAGTGCCCTGCTGCCAATTACATTGGCTTGCACCTCTGACCACAGTTTGCTAAGTGTGTCTCAGTGACCCACTAGCAAAGCCGTTATGCTAAAGCCCTCACCACAAACTATGCCAGTATACACTGGCATATACAGTTCTAACGCTTTGGGAGATAAACACACGTAGTTACAAATTATTTTTTTCTCAGTGGGCTGCCACGCTTGACAGAGAATAAGTATTAACTTTGGTTGAATTATAAACCTACTAAAAACTGACTAGTGTATTTTAAAGCCAAGTCAAGGTAGTATTTATATTTATATATATAAACACACACACACACACACACACGTGTGTGTGTGTGTGTGTGTGTGTGTGTGTGTGTTTATCTTAATTGAGATTATTATGACACGGCTGCATTTTAAGTAGATCTGAACTTGCTCGTGTCTCATCACTTCGCAAACGAACAAAACGCAGCGGACAGATGATCAGTGTATACAGTCAGTTCATACGGCAAACTCGCTTTGTAATCTTAGTAGTCAGTCACCATAATAACACAATATAAGCGGCATTGCTGCATTGAGCTCGTTCCAAAACTGTTCGCCAAAATCAAGTTTCATTATAAAGTAAATAATACACATACAGCCAGAAAATAAACTCTCCGTATATTGGTCATTTTGTTCGGCATATGAAACGTGAAAAAATCAATTTAATAGCGTAGACGATGAACAAGTATATAAACTCCAAGCACTTCAAAACTGTCGCTGAACTCTGCACAGCCTGAAAACTGTGCAGCGTGACAATAAACACAATTCTGCATTTGGTTATTTGAATAACACTCATGTACTTGGTTATGGACATTGAGCAGAAAACGTGAAAACGTTATTTTCTTATCAGAAGTCCCGAGAGTTACAATTTTTTTTCGTTACTGAAGCTTTTAAACTAAGTACGACCAAGGCAAAGATATTGCATGGTTTATTATAGTTTCACATTTATTCCCCACATATAGGCTGGTTTTGGAAGAGCCATCACCGCTAAGATCAGTACTGTACTCAGATGATTAACTAGATACAAGATTGGTGTAGTGTAAGAAATCCTCTCCCTTCTAGCAGTACGTTGTTTATGACGTAGCGAGACGATTCAAAAGTGCGCTATATTCTATAACTGATGTGTGAACTCATTGGGGAGGCGACAGTATATATACACCCACCAGCAATAACATTAAGACCAATGACAGGTGAAGTGAATAACATTGCACTATGGGAAGAAGTCAAGCTGGCAGAGGTAGTGTGATGCTTTGGGCAACGTTCTGCTGGGACAACTTGGGTTTTCCTACCATACATGTGGACGTTACTTTGACACATACCAACTACCTAACTACTGCTGACCAAGCTCACCCCTTCATGGAAATGGTATTCCCTGATGGCAGTAGCTTCTTTCAGCAGAATAATCTGCCATGCCACACTGCAAAAATAGTTCAAGAATGGTTTGAGGAACACAACAAAGAATTTGACATGGTGATTTGGCCTCCAAATTCTCTAGATCTGAATCTAATCAAGTATCTGTGGGATATGCTGGAAAAACAAGTCTGATCCATAGATGCCCCACTTCATGATTTACAGGACTTAAAGGATCTGCTAATGACACCTTGGTGCCAGATACCACAGCATACCTTCAGAGGTCTAGTGGAGTCCATGCCTGAAACGGTCAAAGCTGTTTTGGCAGCAAAAGGGGATCCTACTCAATATTAACTCACTATTAAGTGGGTGGTCATAATGTTATTACTGACTGGTGTACATCTAACTGTACACAAAAACAACCAACTTACAAAGACACAGACAACTAAATATTGCTGTCCATGATCTTAACAAATAATCAACCTTAATCTCCAGGTTACAAAAAGACGTGACACGGCATGATGTCAGAAATGTTGGAGGATGCTGGTAAGACTGGAATACACGCAGATACAAACAAGAGGCAGTGTGGCGGGAAGGCTCTGAGCGTCAGCAAAGCGTTTGCTCTAGGTTGACATTCCTGGAACAGTGATTAGATAAGTTTGGTGAAACCAAAACACATGGCCTGAATGAACAAGACAAGTTGAGGAATGTAGACGTGGCTATTAAAGCAGACAGGCCTGACACAGCAGGTAACCAGGCAAGGCATAACAATGCAAGCAACAGTCATGCCTACGGTATTAAACTTCCTTTCTACTGTATTACTGTCCTGCCATTTTCTGCTTTGATTTTTTACCTGCTATGCGTTCCCTACCAGTCAAACGTACTACATAATACAAAAATTTTCTATGGAGCTATCGTGGTATGATGCTACCAGTGTGGGACAACCCTTTCTATCTTGAACAACAACTGAGGGTTTTCTGTGATTCAGTGGTGTGCATTCTGCCGTAGGCCTGGAGGACACAGGAGCCTGTAAAGTACAACCTATAAATGAGAATGAGGTGGAACAGTCAGTCATCCTGACTGATCTGTAATTACACAAGCTTAGCTTCTTTAAGTATGTGAGAAGACAGCCATTTCTTTTATTTTCTCCCGCTGTAGTGAATTAAAATTTGTTTTGTTCTCCACTTCTTATTTACAGTGGGGCAAAAAAGTATTTAGTCAGCCACCAATTGTGCAAGTTCTCCCACTTAAAAAGATGAGAGAGGCCTGTAATTTTCATCATAGGTATACCTCAACTGTGAGAGACAAAATGAGAAAAAAAATCCAGAAAATCACATTGTCTGATTTTTAAAGAATTTATTTGCACTGTATATATTTCTAAGATGCAGTTCTCTAAAATTATTAGTGTTATGTAGTTTGGCATGAGATAACATAATCTCAGTGGCCACAATAGAAATATAAGAACAATAATTTTTAACAGTTCTTTGGTTTTGTTACAGCATTATTGAGGCTAACTTTGAAGTCTGACCATGGAGTTGACTTAAGAAAGGATTTATATTTTAATATTTAGCTCTAGATTTTCACTTATGTTGGTAATTCTAGAACATGCAATACTGATCTAACATAATCAAATCCTTCACAGTTTAGCTACTCACACTCTGTACAACCTAGGAAAAATTAGAACATTTAATAAATGTGGTAATATTTGGTAATTATTACTTTGACAATTCCATCGCTATTGCACAATATGGAAAACACAATTTCGCCATTTCTCTGTGATGGGTTGGCATCTCCTGCCTTGTGCCCTAAGCTACCTAGGATAGGCTCCACCCCCTCGCAACCCTACAAAGGGTAAATGGGATGGATGGATGTACAATTTCACCATTTATGACTTGGTTTTAGAGATTCCAATCACATACATGGGCGTACACACACACACACACACACACACACACACACACACACACACACACACACACACACACACACACACACACACACATTGTATGTGTACATAAACTGTATCATGCCTTGACTGCTGAGTGTATGAGAAGCCAGTTTTCCAGTTCTTATGACTTTGTTATTTTTTCACGTTTTTAGTCCTTTCTTTGTAACTGAGCCGGACTGTTAACATGATTTATAAGTTTATGTCTGCATAAAGTTAAGTTTTTACAAATTGCCGGCCATATCGTGTTTGTGTGATTACACAGATATGTACATCTATTATTTGTCTTTATTTGGGGTCGGGAACCATCTTGGTCTGTAGTCGCATACTCGATGCATCGACTTGCCAGCCTCCATTAACGTTTGGCCGTTTGGCAGCGGTCGCCACGAGTATGGCATCTGTCACTTTGGTACGGACGCGGCTCACAGGGAAAGGGTGGTGAAGCCAAAGCCCAGGACATACCTGCTGGGTGGCTAAATGCTGACCCAGTTGGACGCCTGAATTCTGCCTATTTCCTGCGTTTTACCACTGTGATCTGATGTACGCTCTGTGCATTTAAAATCTTGACAAGTCTAAATATATTTATTTTCAAGCGCACAGTATAGAACAGTTTTAAAAATCTGTTATATTACAATAAAGAAAAAAAATGACAGTGGATCTCTACAGTGTGATATTGCAACCCAGGCTGGATTAAAACCCCTGTTAGTGTTTTAACTCATAGCTGCACAATTTAATACTATTCATTTATTACCATTGTAATAAATAACATAATTATTAATATAGTTTACATATGTGTTGTTCGGCATATTGTGCCACCATGATAGTAGATAGGCCCTTGATAATTCAAGATTGCTGTAAATACATTATGTGAACACAACTCCGGTAAACTAAAAGCCAATTGAATTCTTTTAATTGTTCTACTATTTGGCCACGAGAGGGCGATATTCGCTTATGTAAAACTGGCTCGCCTGGATTTTACAGTTGGCGACATGGTTAGAACAGGCATTGTACTGTGTGCGATTGACACTTTGTTTTTTGTTATGCTACGAGCAGATTTTGACTGTAATGTTTTCCGTTTCATTGTTTGTGTCCGAATTTATTTGTGAATGTTGTATTTGGTTAAACATATCGCTCATTAAACGGTGATAAGTGTTTTGTTTTTTATGTCGAATTTATATTAACAAATAAAACCGCTTTCTGAACTAAGACATTTTGTTTGTAATATGGTTTCATTAAATGAGTTAAAGGCACATAACATTTTAATACAGATTAATTGAATGTTGTGATTAAGTTTATTTATTTTGGGTGAATGAAAGTTAATGTCGAACATGAAAATTGAATATTACTTGAATGTTTCGCAGCCTGTAGACATTTTAAATTTAATGAAGTTAAGAAACAAAATATTAAATTTTTACGTAAAAGGTGATGTTTAAAAGTTAATAATAATTTGTTTTGTAACTGTACTTTTAACCGACTAAATATACGTACCCCCCATTTTTTTTTACCATAATTTTACTGTATACATCCCAGCAAAAATTAAGTTTCATGACATGACAACAATCATAAATAGTCAACAATTACAGGCAGTTTCTAGGTACGTCATTCCAGCATGCGCACATCCGTATTTACACAAGAAATTTCCGAGATAAATTTTTTAATAAAATTTGCGGAAAGTGCCAAAAAAATCGAAATATGCGCGAAGCCGAGGTCAACATGGGAAGGCAAGCAGCTGCCTATCGTCCGTTTGTCAATTGGACTTGTACTCCATTTTGCCCTCTCGACGAAATTCTGGCATAAGCAAAAAAAAAAAAAAAACTAGCTCCGTAATAGGTTGCGGAACGCATTAAATACGTATGTCTGGAACCGTCTGAAAAAGTCACAGTGGTAGCCACAGGCACATAATACATTTGTAAGAGGTTATTTTTAAAGTTGTAGTATTTTTTAATAATATGTTGCCAGATTTTTTTTAGTAACTATTATAACAAAGCAACTGGGTACATTGTAAATTAGACTGTTCACAGGTGTCAGATGGGTCTGATGAGGCAGAGGCTCCCAGACAGAGTGTGTTAAGGCAATTTAATCACAAAACTGAGAGAAATGGGTCACTGCTATGTAACAGAGCTGGAATAGAGCAGTGTGGACCACTGCAGCATGGAGCCTGGGTGGAGGAGGGTGGGGTGGGGTGCAGTTTAGAGAAAGTACACTGTGACACTGGAACACGAGAATGAGAAAAGTGCAGCGTGGACAGGGAACACTAAAATTGGTGGGGGGCACTATGGCAGAGAAAGGGGTGGGGTGGAGGTGTAGAGGGCAAACATCAAGTACAGAGATGGGAGGAGAAAAGCACCAGCAGGTCAGTATTAACCTCATGGTTCTTTGTGCTCCACCCTTGGCTTCTGACTGACCAAATAAACATGGTGCCAAAACGCAAAACATCCACAGCTATGTGTTTATTTACACACTTCAAGGAAGTTGCTGGACGAAGCAGGACTGTGCACAGACCTTGTGCTGTGACTGAAATGCCACTCTCTATCCTGCCTACTTTTTTTCCTCCTCCCTTTAACACCCCCCCCACCCTCCAAAGGGTATTTCAGCCTGTGTTCAACAGGATGCTTGTAGTTGTTTTTCTGCTGGATTTGCTGAGTTCTGGTTCCTGGATACTTTGTTTAAAGGGGGGGAGAGAAGAGAAGTGTGTGTATGAGAGAGAGAAGGACACAGAGAGAGAGAAAGAGAGAGAGAGAGAGAGACTGAGGGAATGTTGTGATGTCACCAGCTGAAGTCATATACAAAGGCATGAGGATACATCCAGGCTTGGACTCCAGGGCTGCTGGCACACTCCCTCTCTCTAGTCCTTCCACACCCCGCTGTGAGTATAACACACTTTTGTAATTTCTTTCAGTTGCTCTAAACTCTCATACACTTTCCTAAAACAAAGAACGGTTTAGGTTAACCAGCGATAGATACAGTATGCACTTTGGCACAGTTAAAAAATGGTAAGTCTCATCATTCCCTCTTCATTTTCCTACATCTGTTGTTACCTTTTTTTGTGCTTGATCTGCAAAAAAAATCTGATCTGATAAAAATGTACATTTATTGTCTTAAAACAGTTATGAGGAATGCTGATATCAGTGCAGACCTTCCTTTAGGGAAAGTACCTGAGGAAGCTGTATGCAAACTGCTAAAGACAACACTGTTTACTTTTGAAAGTAGAGAGGATCTGCTGTGGAATGGGGGGAGGGGGTGAGAAGGGATGTGGAAATAAGTCTGTGTTTGGAGCAGGCTGGTTTATCACAGTAACTAATTAGCATTACTACTGATCTCAGTTCAGGGCCTAGCAAACAAAATATCAAAACACTGTGTATTTTGTTGAGAATTTCTGTACTGCGTACTGTGCTTTAAGAAGTGTCTGATATAGTTTGAAATGGAAGTGTAAAAGAAAGTTTAGCATGGCAAAAATCAGACAGCAGTCAGACTTGGTCTCCCTGCTTGGTTGTAGTGTTCCAGCTGGTGGGGGTTGTGTGAGAAGGTGACAGGAAAGGAATGATTATCAGCTCGACCTGGTGACAGACAGTGGCGTTTCATCCATGGAGGCCTCTTCGTAGGGTTTCAAGAGTCTGCCAGTGTTTGGCCCATTTTCATACAGAACGCCGACCAGGCCTACCTCACGCTCATCATCGGCACATTTTCCCGAAGCAGAGGAGCCCCCCCTCCCCCAGCAGCCATCAACATGCTGCAACAGATTCTACAGGACATGTACATCGACCCGGACGTCCTGGAGGCATTGAACGATGAACAGAAGAAGATCCTCTTTGTGAAGATGCGGGAGGAACAGGTGCGGCGCTGGAAGGAGCACGAAGAGAAGCTGGAGAGGGAGGGAGTGGGAAGTTTACCTGTGAGGACCATGCCAAAAAAAGGTACAGTCCATCACCTTGTGTTTTACTTGGACACTGTGCTATTAATGGTGTCGTGTAATGTCACTGTCCTCTAAACACCCCACATGCCTGTGAACCGCCCTGCATACTCTGTCTTTTTCATGTAACATTTATATTCAGACTAATGTTGTTGTGCGTTTATGTTAAAGAAGAGACAGGAAGTTTAGAACGGAAAGAACTGGACTTAAAGGCTTTCTATTGTTGGCTTACATTTTCAGGACACCAACAGAAGCACATTGCTAAAATTTGAAAGTTGCACTTATTCTGTGGGTGTTTATTTTGGTAGAGCTGTTTTTTACATTACAATCCCAAGTAATCTTTCCGGGGTCTGGGCCCTGTGATTTATTACATGCTGGAGACGCTGTTGTTGCAGTGCCAGCTTTATGTAGAGCCTGCCCTCAATGTTTGGTACATTGGTGAACCAGTCAATATATCAATGAGCCAAAGAAGCTGTGTCCTACAAATGGGGATGTGGCCTTAAAGTTAGGGAACCTGCAAACATGTAGAGAGTTGTTACAGTGCCGGTGATGAAACAGTACCCATGCTTACACTGTGATGCAGCTACCCCAGAGCTGCAAAACTATACAAGAGTAACCGTTTGGTCACTGCAGTTCTCAGTATTAAATGGCATCGAATGGAAATATCATTGCTCCTTGTGGTGAGATGTCCTGCAACCTAATAAATATCCGCTGGTGGGAAACTGTGTCAGGGAGTGACTTCTAGCACCTGCCCAGCTCTGATTTTTGAAGTCCTTTCCCCCTGCCGAGGTGCTGGGCATTAGAGTTATCTGTGGGGGACAAGCCAGGCGTAGCGTAAAAGAGGTAGCCTGCAGCTCAGATTCATGTGTAATGCATCTGTGTGTGTGTTTTTGAGTAACACTGGGCCTATAGGTTGAGAAGTTATACAGGCATAGTCCAAGAAGAGGAAAACCAGCTTACACTGAGACTTGGGTGAGACCCTGTCACCAAGTCAGTGTATTGGCAGGTTGTTTTTTGGAAAGTGGCAGACGTGTGTTTTGCAGTGAGGTCCACTGAGATGCAGCAAGCGTCGCATCCTGCCACGGTCCCTCGGTTTGAAAGACGTCCTGCTGAAAGCACTGCGCTGGTGGAGCCCTGCCTCCTTGCGCTGCCCTGGACTTGCCGCTTCTTCCTCACACACAATCACACAGCCAATCAAGCTGGAAGCTAGACAGCACAAAGTCAGAGTCGTGCTGGGAGTTTGCGTAGCGCCGGGTGGCATGGGGCACTCAAAGATTTTCTGCCGCAGCGCTGGGCTCCCAGCCCTCCTCTGGCACACATTAATTCAGCTCTACATGTGCATGGGCGGGGGGTGGGGCTTTGTTCAGTCACACTGATAACAGTGCACTTATTATTGACTGACTCATGAATGTCAGATATTGTAGAGGGACAGAGGGTTCTCTATCTCCATTAGGCCACCACAGCTGTTCACACAAGTCAATAGTTCTGCATTTAAATTTGTGGCATTCCTGTAGTACTGGCCCAGTGCTACAGCACCCTTTATTAATGAGTGAACAGGCTGTCATCACATAGAATCCCACTTTACCAACCAAAGAACTTTACACTTCAGGTTATTGGTGCTGAAGTACTTTTTCTTTTTAAATGAATGAATCAATGGAGGAATGAATCAATGAATTAAAAGGCCTCAAACTTGAGATAGTATGTGAACCATGTTTTGAAATTCACTTTCTGGCTCTGTGCAAATCTTGTGAAGTGGAGGATGCTGGGATTGCTTCCAAGCAGTTTCCCCCATGCAGCCTTGTGCCCTGGACAGAAAGGAAGTGACACTGCTGTATTCTCCACGTTCCATTATAAACTGAGCCAAGAGCAGAGAGGAAGTGAGAGCTTTTGGACAGTAGGGAGTTTCAGAAGTGAGCAATGGGGACACATGTGAATAAACTGTTTTTCAGTGAAGTTTGAGAAATGGAGACAGCAGCCAAGTTGAAGCTTGGCAGGACGACTGGTGACATCAGATACAGGGCGGGTGGGGATGTCGTTGCCACAGAAACAGCACTTATTTACGGCCCTCAAGACCAGTAAACCTTCGTAAAATGTAGAACAGATGAGCTACTTCAAAAGTATCTGAGATGAAAATTAATGCAATACTGCAAAAGTCTAGATATCGTGTTTTTCGCAGCATGTCTATCATCCTCCCGTGACACGGACAGGCTGGGCTTTCCAGCCAGGTGTACAGGTAGCAGGGGGATTAACTGTAGCAGGGTAGGAGGACCTTTTTCCAGTAAGTGACTGACACGTTTAGAATTAGCACAGAAAAAGGCAAACCCTACTGACAGGCAAGCCTGCAGTGCTGAGATAGGGGCGCTGTACAAACGTTTCTCACAATCCCTCCCACAAGCACGAGCTAGCACACCGTTAACGGGGGCACGCACGAGGGGCTCTGGAACACCCCTCTTCAGGCCCGTTTCTGGAGTGGTCTTATTCTGCCGGCCCAGTGGACGGGAAGCCCTCGGAGCCCAGTGGCGTGCCGGGGTCAGGTTTACGCGATTCACTAACTTCCGACCCTGCTGGACTGGTTTCAGCACCCCTCTCCAGTGTCATCGGAGAGGCGAGCGCCTTTTCTTCCCGGATTAGGCCAGGCATTCTAATTAAAGAAGCCCCCGCAGGAATTCAGCTCTTTGTTCATAGCCGACAGCGTGGAGCAGAGCGGGCCCTCGCGGAAGCACCATATGGGAGACCAGCGAAAAGCACGCAGAGGACATCACTTGAGAGGCGAGATGTATACATGCTTGTTAACACAGCATGTAACTTACCTCTTAAAGGCTGCTAGTACTTGACCACTCTGTGATTTTTACATGCATAAATATGCCAAATTACTTTTCTACAATATAAGAAAATGGTCGTAAATTCAGTGTGTGTGACAAGAGCTCTAGTGAAATAGGTAAGGATTGCTATAAGCTGTGTATTAAAATGACACCTTGTTGAATTCTTTACTATATTCTAGTACTTTAAGGTAACAATAACTGTTATTCAATCAACCCCCCTTGCCCCCCAAAATAAAAAAAAAATAATGGCAAAAATGTTGTTGGAACACATTTTATAATCGGAATGCTTTTGCAACACAAATGCAATTTGCTGGTATAAACAAAACTTCAGACCCAAATTACTGCTGAATATTTCGCATAGCAGCACATGTTGCTTATTGCCAGAAGAGTATAATAAAGGTGTGCTGTAAGCTTGTCCCATGATGCTGATCACAAGGCCTCATCAGCCAATCACATGGTGTGCAGTGGTAGGTTGTAGGGTCAGAATGCAGCAAAGTGACATGTGACAATAATTATCTGATCTTACAGTATCCCTGCTTAAATCAGAAATATGTTCTTGTTATTGCAAATTTATTTCAGTTAGATGGGAGCACGCAGATAAGGCATGGGTATGTATTTGCAGTGGCCCTGTAACAACGCACCCGATACGAGAACATTATAACCTCAGTGCTGACATCAGGTATGCACTTAGGTGTGCGTTGCTCTTACAATACTTATAATTCAATTCAATTCAATTCAATTTATTTTTATATAGCGCCTTTCGCAACAGCATGCCTCAAAGCGCTTGATGACTGCTTTTGTTCACATTTCACTCAGGACTAACAAATGGCATGATGGGTTTACTGTGTACTTTTTACCTTCATTGTCCAAGTGTCAATGCCTCTCATTTTTTTTATTAAAAGACTGCCTCCAGTCCAGGAGTGGGGAAGGAAATTCACACAGCATCACTGTACTACAGTTATGGGAATTACGTGCAACACACCTTGAGGCTTAAAAGGATCACCTGATCGTACAACACTGCCAAACAGCCGCGATATGTACAAGGCATGTTATCAGTTCAAAGTGAGCTCTGCTTTTTTTTTCTGTAGCAGGTTTTTCACCTTAAAAGTACAAATGGTGCCTACTAAGGCCTTGTGACATTTTTAACTTCCAAAAATAGGAAGATGATGCTACGCACCGATAAGACTCGTGATGTTTTGAGGAACTTTAATGGGTTTTTACGTGTTTGACTGCGTTGCTGTGATGTCACCGGTGCTTGTGTGGAATGTTGTTCTGACTTCTTCCTAACTTGTTTTGTTCCAAAGTCAGGAGAGGGCCTCACCCCGAGGTTCCGTTGAAGAAGCATTTCATTTTATTTCAAGATGATGCATTTTTGCGTTCATCGATATTTCACACGTTCCTTCATTTTCCAAGTGCTAGACAGGGTTGGGACTGTCCTGAACCCTGTTCCAGGCAGCCAATGGTGTGTGGGAGGGTACATACTGTGGACAGTGCATTGCTGATGAATTGCAGTTATTTGATATTTGTATTAATGTAATGTATGCGCAAAAGGCTGCTTCTGTTGTAGGCCTTTACTTCACCTTGTGTGTGCCTTGTATTGACTCCTTAGTTCCTGTATGTGTGCGTAGTGTTAAATAAGAATTTGTGTGTCTGTGTCCATACAGTCCAGAGTAAAAATGTCAGCTGGCTACTCAACCGAGAAGGAGACGTTCAGGTCTTTGTGATTGAAGAGATAAAGGAACTGAAGACCTCCCAAGTCATCTTCTCCGGTCTTGGAGAGCGGCAGGCATCTTGTCTCGAAAAAAACTCAAGGTACGAAAGGATCGCAGCAACGATGATGACGGCATTTATCAGAACCATGTAAGACCTCTACTACTGATCTCTAATTAACTTTCTTTCAAATTGAAACTTTTCAGACTACGAGCTGATGTTGTGAAGAGTAATCTGGTAAAGAGGACACTTTCGGAACCTATCAGAACCGGAAGGGAGAATCTCCCCCCAAGAATCCAAACTGGAATACTACTAAAATTCAAGGTGGGCATGATTGTATCTGTTAGAGTGTTTTCATTGTTTGTGTTTGTGTGTGAATGTCACTCTCTGTTAGAGTGTTTTCATTGTTTGTGTTTGTGTGTGAATGTCACTCTCTGTTCTGCCCTTTCCTCACATTCCTCCTTTGTAATTTGCCTTTCACAGCACTCCTCCTTTTTTCTCACCACCTCTTCCTTCCTGCCTCCTTCCACTTCTCTCTGTCTTCTTCCCTCACTCCCATCTTCTGTGTGACCCCCCACCTCTCTCTCCCACTGCTCTCTCGTTCCTCGCTCCGCAGCCCGTCTGCTATAGGTTGGCGCAGCCAGGTGCCGTAAGCGTGTGCGTCATTGTGTCAGGGCATGTGCGCACGCGTGCACAGACGCCCCGGTGGTGCTCAGCAGAGCACCCTGCCTCTAACACTGTGTTCAGGCTCAGGTTGCCTCCTGAGCTACACAGGTGCAAGCAGAGAACATGCAGGCTTTTAAAGTCAGTCATCACTGCACCTGAAAAGCTACCTCTTGCCCAGGAAAAAGTTCTGTGGTGAGTGTATGTGTGTGCATGTGTGCGTGTGTGTGTGTGTCTGTGTGTCCATGGCCAAGGTTGGGGGGGAAGGGGGAGGGAGGAGATCTCCCACTCCTGGTAACCTTTGGCAAAAAAAGAAGATTTGCAGGGTTGCCATGGCAACCCGATGAGCGCCGCAAGCGCGTTGGCTCAATGGGGAGCTGGGCAGGACAGTTTTCGCTGGACGAACGCCCTTGCTGTTCACACACACTTAGCGCTGCATAGCCAAGATGGCATGAG
Organism: Chitala chitala; assembly: GCA_025773905.1. NCBI lineage: Eukaryota > Metazoa > Chordata > Actinopteri > Osteoglossiformes > Notopteridae > Chitala > Chitala chitala. The sequence continues at coordinate 1,021,186 of JABJVR010000041.1, read as the reverse complement.
GACTGTCCAACAAATAAATATATAGATGAGTGCCCCAGCAACAAATACGGCCCTTAAAAAGTACCTTTTGTAAATAGAAACTGTAGAGCACATTCAAAGCAAGATGAAACTAGAAATCATTTGGAAAACGTCGTGCAGTTTTTTTTAAATTCATGATAAACTGAAGAACAACCAATTATTTATGCTTAGAGGTATGAGGCAAAATAACACTTTTTTCTTACATTATTTCAGGAAGTATATCATTGAATAAAGGAAACGTTTATTCTTTGCGATACAACTAAACGAGGGAATTAACTTAATATTTAGTTTTGAAGCCATATTTTTTAAGCATGCTTGGCTAGTCTGCAACCCTGTGGACTAAAGAGCAAGTGGCTAACACATCCTCTTCAGGAAGTGACTAATATGTAGCACTGAGAAGTGAGAAGATGATAATACTCAACGAAAGGCCAAAAAAAGCAAATACCTTCAGCTGAAACAATGTTCTTCCTATCCCCAGGAGAACGTGGAGGAGTTAAAGCCGGGCCTTCACACGCCCTCCCAGCAGGTTGGTACTGCAGACATCAGCACAGAATCACAAACAGGTCCCACAACACACAGAGACACACACACGCACGCACATAGACTCAGACACACATACACAGGGTCAGACAAAGAAATACAGAGACAGACAGACAGACAGACACACACACACACACACACACACACACAATGCATGCAGGCATTTTATACAGTGTGGTGTGTGTTGCTTTCCTCACTGTGTATTTTTATGTGTCAGGTTCCAGAGATGGAGCAGCGGTTGACTTCCGCAGAGGTGAGAACAGCTCTGCCCCCTCACCCGCAACTGCCACCCCACCGTCACCCAAACGTTTACAGAAATTATAAATTTATGAAATAAATGAAAAATCTAACATTGTTTATGGACAGCTACCAGGTGTGTCACATTGGTTAATATTTTCTCGTTCGTGATCAAACTACGTTAGAGTGACAGGGGCAGGCCTGCCTTGCTCATGCATGGGAAAAGATGATCTCCAGAGGCAACCCTCCTTTATTCCAGCAGATTATTTACAGGTTAGATGGGCCTTTTGGGCCTTTCCTTGACCCAGGGCCTGGGACAGCTGAGCTGGTGGTCCCCTCATGTCAGTGGTCCTGCACAGCAGGCCCTCAGTATAATACATGGGAGTGCACAAAATACATCATTGGTGGGGTGCTAACCTGGCTCAGGGAATCATTAATGCAGAAGGAAACCCATTCATGCCATGGAGAACACCTCACATGGTCATCAGAGGCTGGATTCAAATCCATGGGCCTGAAGGTATGAGACAGTGCATGTTGTCTCACACAAAGACAATTTCAGCAACATCAGGCAGAGAAGGATTAATGAGTGATTTAAATACTGACGCCATGGATACCAGACCAAATTTAATCACTGACTTTTGAATTGGGACACATACTTAAATGCAAATTTGAGGCAACATATTTTTCTCTTTTATCTGTCTGAGCTCTGTTTAGGTTAGACTTAAGTAAATCATGTCTGGCAGAACACGGGGCTTTAGTTTAAGATAGAGAGCTGCTGAGCTCAAAATTACTTCTGTTTAATTCTGAGTTTAAGTTCGTTTTAATCATGGCTGTACTTTATGGCTGAGATTAGGCACACTTTCCTCATGGCTGTACTTTTTGACCGAAGTTAACTTTAGTTATGGCTGTACTTTATGACCAAAGTTAACTTTAATCTAGGCTATACGTTATGACTGAAATTTAGTAAGCTTTCCTTGGGGCTGTACTTCATGGCCGAGTTTAGGTAAACTTTAATAACACTGTAAGACACATACTATACTGCAGGAGACTCACACACTGTACTACAGGAGACTCACACACTGCACTGCTGGAGGCTCACACACTACTGCAGGAGACTCACGCACTGCACTGCTGGAGGCTCACACACTACTGCAGGAGGCTCACACACTGTACTGCAGGAGACACACATACTGCATTGCAGGAGACACACACACACACTGCACTGCTGGAGACTCACACTGTACTGCAGGAGACTCATACACTGCACTGCAGGAGACTCACACTCTGTACTACAGGAGACACACACTGCACTGCAAGAGACTCACATACTGCACTGCAGGAGATTCCCACACTAGGAAGCTCGCACACTACACTGCAAGGGGACTCACTGCAGGAGGCTCACACACTGTACTGCAAGAAGCTCTTATACTCCACTGCAGGAGACTCGCACACTTCAGGAAGCTCTCACACTGCATTGTCTGAACCTCACACACTGTATTAAAGGACTTTGGCCTGGGTCCTTATACACCCATCTATCCTTAGAATGTCAGACTTTGGCCTGTGTCCTTATACACCCAGCTCTTCCTCCTCCCATTCAGATTCACATTCCTCTTGGACGGTGTACAGTGTTCTCCTTGCATGTAGAAATTCATTGCCCTTACATTTCAAGCATGTGTGCCGCATGTTTGGGATTGGGCATTCACAGTGTGCATGTCGAAGATATGTAAATGAGAATCCAGGAGGGCATCCGTATGTCTACATGTAACATAGATGCACACGTGCAGGCTTTCACATGGTCAGGTGTACCTGTCCACGTTAGTGGCCATGTACACTCTCCATGCACAGGTGAGGTGGGGTCCCCGCTAGCAGTCCTGGTTCACCTTCAGCAGATGGCTGAGCAACTTGAGGAGGGAATTAAAGAGCCCAAGAGGACGTGCACATCGATCGTGGCCAAGAGAGCCCGTGCATACCCCACACCCCCGCCCCCCCAGCCCTACACTCCACACCGCCAGCAAGGAAATGGCCATGCTTTTTTGTGTGGAAAAAAAAACACGCCCTTTCCGTCTGTCTGCAGGGAGAACACATAATCACAGGGTTACATAGCCGAATGTGGTTCGCTGACAAATAATATGGCACACTTGTTATGGCAGCTAGTTTTCACAGGCAGGCGATGTCTTTCTGCTTTGCTTGAGAGTTTATTTATAGGGATCAAATGTAGTTTGGAAATGGCATTCTGATTCACATTTGAAAAATAAATAAATAAATATATATATATATATATGTGTGTGTGTGTGTGTGTGTGTGTGTGTGTGTGTGTGTGTGTGTGTGTAAAAAAATTGGCAGCAGCACAGGAGAGAAAAGTCTTTCAATGTCTTCTTTATTTGGATTTCAGTTTTGTCACCATTCCTGCTTAAATTAGGCTGATGCTTTCATCCAAAGGTACTTGCAACATTTGACATGCATGTTACCATAATATTGCTCATATGTATTTAACCCATCCCCCTGGGGCAGCAGCAGGCAACCACACGTGATACCCAGAGAGTTAGCACTGACTGTCTTGCTCAAGCAAACACCTGGGGGGCAGGCTAGGATTTGAACCAGGAGACTGCTGTAGCGCAGCCTGAAGTTCTACCCATCGAACCATAGTATTCAGGCTAAATCCACAAAATCACTAGTTCACTGATGCCATGTTTTTGTAGATCCTTAATCTGTGATATGGTTGACTGCGCTTCTGGTTTACTGACAGTTTGCAAGCAGTGGATAAATGTGCAAAACATTATTATGGGATATTTGGGGGAATCACCAATAGGTTTCTGTATTCTTGTAGAGGGAAGCACACACGGACATCACCTCAGACAGCCAGCTGGACGACTCAGAGGACACAGACAGTTCCGATCTAACACACTTGAAGCTGAGAAGCCTACCGACTATCAAGTACAAACTGGACACCCCTGATGAACCAGAGACGCCCGTTGTCTCCTCTTCCACCAAATCCAAACTTTGTTTTAAGGACTCTCTGGAGCAGCACCGAATCAAAGGTCAGAGTGCTACATTGTCACACTTGAAATCACACATTCTGTGGCTGAAATGAGCATTCTGCCTCCAATTTGGCTTGCTGTGATTGCCATTTTCTCAAGTTCTTGGCTCGCCGTTCTTGGATTAGTAGTTTAATTCATGCTAATTCATAATGATGTGACGTCAGCAGAATGTGTAAGTAACACAGGTTTTTGAGTCCTCAGTTTCAGAACCTTTCCACTGTTGGCTACACAGCTGTAGATAGACAGTTAGAGTCCCAATCACATAATCCCCACGCCTTGGTGATTAGCATTTTTGTTTTGTTGCTTGTGGTTAAGATGTTGTTTTAGGTTGTTGGTTACACAAGATACTAATATAATAAGCTGTTCAAGTATGCCCTCACTGCTAGTTTAATATGCAAAGTACGTGCAGTACAATCTGACAGTGAATAGAGTTCTGTCAAACAAGAAAATGTTTGAGACGGTTTTCTGCATGTCTAGCTATCTGAGCATTTTTTTATGTGGCCGTAAGAGGTAGAATAACTACATTTAAAAGTTCAGCCATTAGTATTAACAGATTGTCGTGCTTGAGAGAAGCTATACAAGCACATTCAGTATAGCAGTTTTGTGTCGTCCAGTCAGTTTGTTCATGAAAAACAGGTGATTTTTTTTTCAACAAGTATGACAGACAAAACCTGAAGCATGAAGTCAGCTGGATAAGGAATGTATTCCCAAAATGAAAAAAATAAAAATAAATAGCAAAGTCGTCTAATGGCACATACTCTGCCCATAAATTCACTAGCTCATAAATTCTTGTTTTGTGTATCACTCATTTTAGTGGACAATGATTTGTGGCTTGTTTAAAAACAATTTTATTGGGTAGATTATTTTACTTATTTTTAATTAATTATTTCAAAAATGTAGCTGTGCTTTATACATTCTTTTTCCACAGCATTGTTTTCATGTTCTTGATCCTGATAGGTTATTGCTATTTTTGCCAAGCATATTTTAAAGGAAAATTATTTAAGGGAAAATATTCAGTGTTCCTGTGCTGACATTAGTATGGAAGATATTGTTATCTGGCACATATGACATAGATTCATACTGTATTCAATAATGAAGTGAATGGAGAAAGACAACTTTGTTGAGACCCAGATAATCCTGCAGGAGTGGATTCGGTATAACGTAGAGAAGAAAGACAACAACACAGTAGGAGCTCTGGGGCTAACTAAATTATACTTATAGAAAATGAGTTTGTCGTCATTGAAAACGTGTCAAGGTAACACACTTTTTTGGCCAATGGAGAGAGGAGACCCAAGACATGGTTGGACTTATTTACTGACACCAGTGAAAGGGGTGACATGAATGTGGAAGTGATAAGCAGCCACCAAAAAAAAAAAAAAAAAAAAAAGTTTTCTCCTTTCCTTTTTATATCTTTTAAATCTTAACAACCTGCTACTACTTCAGGTTTGACAAAATATAAATATATACACATACAACGTCTATAATTTAAAATTCTGTTTAACGAAGGCGTACTGAATGTCTTGGGAATGGGATCCGGAGTTGTTAGCTTCTAAAATCCACTGTGCACCCCTCTCGCTTGTTTCTGCTGTCGCCCAAATGAAAACCACTCACGTTTTTTTTTTTTCTTTTTTCTTTATTTTCAGATGAATGATTATGCAAGGCACTTGGTGTCGGTTGTTGATGTAGGAGAGGATTACGGGGGTTTCTCCAGCTTATGCTGAGGCAGAACAGCTGACTACCATCTGAGAATATTTAAGACAATTTGGCAGCGTGCAGAAGTGACATTCAGCACCACCTAGCGGATTTGTTCGGGAATACAAGATAGTAGCTCGCGCAATACCGTGTATAAACTAGCACGAGACATACTCGGTGGCAAAACTGGGTGTCGACTGATGTGACAAATCTGACACGATGTGACATTTCCATCAATTCCGATAGAAATGCTTTTGCTATTAACAGAAAGGCAATTTAAAACAGCTGTCACACAGCTGACATAAAAATACATTTTGTACGTGACTTTGTATGAGTGGAGACCGTTCAAACCCGTTTCTGTATTTTCTAAGTAACTTTAAAAGAAGAGGTTTAGAATTAAAGTGAAACGGGTCGCTGTTAACCAGCGCTTCGTTAACACCGGCTGTGGCGTTCACTGAAATAGTCTTATCTGCAAAGTATATACTTGTGATCGTCTGAAACCGCTAGGCCGCAGAAAACTGCATGTCGTGCAAGAAGTGCCGAGGAAAACCAGGGCTTCTTGTGCGCGCTTGGGCTGTTTTGTGCGTCAAAGTGGCGTGCTGCGGTTATCGTGGATTTGTATCCTTGTTCCATACTAAGTGTATACAGCATATGGCCAACACGTTCCCAACCGCATTTAAATCTACTGAGTTCAACGAGGTGTTCCACATTGCAATGAGGGAGGGGTGTAGCTGGCGTAGAAAACAGTTATCTGTTTGATGTTTTTTTTTTTGTATATCACCTTAATTGTAGAGCTAGGATTTAGGTTTCTGCAGGTTTGTGTATATCATTAATCTTAAAAACGTAACGTCAAACTTCATTATCACCAAGCATGCAGTAAATATTTTGGAAAGTAGTATCTACAGTGGATGCACTCAAAAGTGGCTGTCTTCTGTGCTCTCTACTCCCCCTGCTGGCCAATGTAACACGTGCAGCAGGATTAAGAAAAGCCTTCCGTCGTTTCCCTTTGTCTACCTTCAGATCACAAAAAACTACAAAAGGTGCCATGGTGCCAGTGTAAAATCAAACCAGAGAAGAAATTTTGTATTGTAATTCCCAGCAGGCAGAATGTGTAGCAATGTGTTTTTCTTGTGCTTAGAGACAAAGTGACTGACTATAAGAGTGTGAAAATGAAACTGGATGTTTCTGAGAGCAGCTGCACTGGCAGGTACTGGTTATGGAGAAGCAGACACCAGGTGAACCTGCTTATGGCGGCAGATGGGTATTTCCAAGCGCTTGTTGGTTAATGCGCAGCCATGGCGAAAGGCTAGCCACCGCTGCTGGCGCTGAGGCTGCTCCGGTTCTCCCCTCCCTGCTCGTCACCTTCACGAGGAAGGACACGCATTCCTGCGTCGCGTCCCGTCTCTGGCCTGGGGCGACGCGAGGCCAGAGCTGATAAGTGACAGGGCCTGCAGCCGCCATGAAACACAGCCCCCCCCCCACCCCAACAACCCTCCAAGCTTCCCTTACCAATCACCCCCCCTCACTCTCCTGGCCTGGCTCACTGCACAGACGTGCCGCTGCGGAATTCTGCCCTCTGCCCCACTTCACTGCCCCCCTTGCCTACGACTTCAGCAAAGGCGGGGAGCTTTAAAGAGACAGGAATTTTTCTTTTTTTTTTTCTCTGGTCCTCTGAGTTGACATGCATGGGAATGTAAATTGAGACGTTGTAAACTAGCGGCAGTTTAACCATGTTTGAAGTCTTGGATCAATTTTACGTTTTGTGGTCGGGTCCTGTGTGCCAGAAACCTGGACATTAAAACATACAGTAAAAAGTTGCCACAAAACATGGTGGCTTTTGCACAATCCTGAATGTTATCAGGAGGAGAAGGAGATTTGGCACAAGATGTAGCGTCATTGACGTGGAGGACCACGACAGGAAGCAGGTTTCAGCAAACGCGTTGAGCTCGATGTGAGAGTCCTCTTGTACAACCGGAAGGGCTGTACCCTCTGCACCTGAGGAGGGCTGAGAGATGAATTTAACAGAGCGGAGAAAACGGAAAGTTCTAGTTTCACATTTGTTGGCATGCTGTTCCACATAAACGCACAAAATTAGCGGCTCTCGCACACGCGCGCACACACACGGGGGCATTTAGCATTCTGCTCATGCTCACGCCGGAGCCCGCAGCTTGAAACGCCAGGCACCAAAAGCCTCAGGCCGTGCGTGTGTGTGCGTGTGTGTGTGTGAGTGTGTGTGCGTGCGCGTGTGTGTGTCCGCTCGTCGCTGGAGCCTGTCCAGGGTTTCCGTGGCGACCACACAACACAGCGAGACAATCAGCGCCAGAGGAGAAGCGCAGACCCACGCAGCGCAGTGAGAGGACATTAACACAGGAACCACGGGTCAGGGGGCAGAGGAAGGGAGGGAAGGAGAGAGGGAGGGCTGGGGGGGCAGACAGAACAAGGGAGGAAACGGATGTGAGAATGGCAGAGAGAAAGAAAACAATAGAGAAATCGTTAGAGCCATGGCTTTCGGAAGGTTTTCTGGTTTTGAGAGTACTTTTCTGAGTGTATGGCAGTGGCAGTATGTATGAGGATCCCCAGACCAGGCCTGTGTCTGTGGCCTACCTGTGATCTGGGACAGAGGGGTGGGTGTGTGTGTGTGTGGGGGGGGGGGAGGGGTCGTGGAGTAGCAGAGTGTGAAGGAGCACGGTGAGTGTGTGCGAACGTGTGTGTACACCCCACCCCCCTGAGGGGAAAGGGGGCTAAAAATATGCGTCTCCTAGAGCCTTCTGGTGTCTACGCAGCGTCTTCCTGCGCTCCACTGCGGTCCCTCCGGCCCGCTCCGTTCCCAGCGTCCCTCAATTACACCCCCGTACACCCCCCCATCCCCCCCTCCTAGTCTTCTTCCTCCCCTTGCACACACACACACACACACACACACACACATACGCACACCTCCCCTGATACAGAAACGCACGCATGCACCAACTACACCCAGCTGTGTCCCTGCTCCACTTCCTCCACAAATGACCTCCGGCTTGGCAGTCTGCAGCCCAGGAAGGAAGAGAAGCTAAAGGGAGGGAGGGAGTGAGGGAGGGAGTGAGGAGGGAGGGAGGCCTGGAAAACAGAGGAGGGAGAAGGAGTGATATGAGCAAGGAGTGGAGAAAAGGCACAACGCGCAGGCTCTCGTCACACGGGTACATGAATTACAATTTTCGATGAGGACACTCCCACAGTAGGGTTGTGTCAGCCTCAGAACGGTGCCGATGGACCCTAACACCACTTGTGCTTTTCTCTACTGCTGTGCATGTCAGGAGTTTGCTGTGTTGTCTGGGTGTTTGTTTCATCCTGGATCTGAGGTTACCCTGAACACCAACATGTTTTATCTCCCTCTCTCTCTTTCGCTCTCTTTCTTCCTCTCTCTTACTGCCCCTTTTCTCTCTCATGTTGTTGTGCTACAGGGAGAGCCTTCCGGCTGGTGGCTGCATCCTGCAGGCCTGGGGGCGGAGGCAATGAGGATGCAGGTGTGGCCCTGGGTCGGGTCGCACAGCTGACAAAGAACTTCAGCGAATTTGGCACAAGACAGGCCCCGCCCTTTTCCAAGCCCCCCATCCCTAGCAAGCCCACTCACCTGCAGCTCACCTCCTCCTCACTGAGGTGAGAGGCTGATCTCCTGTGTCACCTCCTGACCCCCCATCCTCGATTAATCCACTGCACAGTGGACACCATAACAGGCCAAATGTGTAGGAGGAACAGTCATATTGCACCTTTTTACGAAGTGATTTAATCCCTTTTAGTTCTAAAATACCAAAGTTTGTTGTTTTATAATGTACTCAGTATATGTTTTTTTGGTATTCCAGTACTGTAAATATTCCATAGATAATAAATAAAGGGGAACAGCAATGAAACCATGTATAAAAACTGCTTTTTGTAAATGGCGGGCTCCTTTCCCTTGTATGCACTTTCACATGCTTCAGTAGTGTTTCCTCCTGGGCCAGTCAGGTGCCAAGCGCCGCTTTGTTTTCGTGTGCAAAATCGTTTCGTTTATGTATTAGCGTCTCCAGTTACGGTGCAGCTCAGTTTTGGAGACTCTGCATAGCGTCATCCCTCCACTGGGGACGACCTGTCTGAACTCATTCCGCTGAGGATCAGCGGCGTCGACCCGCTGCGTTCGCGGGAGCTGCAGTTGCCGCAGAGACTGAAGAGGGGCAGCCTGGCCGGCACCGCTGAAGCTCGGCCTGTTCCTGAGCCTGCGGCAGCCCAGGACCTAGCACCGGGGATTTATATGAGCTCCACCTCACTACTTAAAAGTAGAAATCCCAGTAGTCCCCCTTTGGGGGGGTCAAAGGTCCAGTAATATTCATGCTGGGGTCGTTATGATGCCACCATAATGGCTGCAATGGAGATTTACTTTGGCCCAAGTAGGGGATAATTGTATAAACATTTTGGTACCATATATACAGTATAGGAACGTATGTGTGCATGTAAAATGTGCTAAATGCTTTATAGATCATTCACAAAAGTGTGGATAATCCTGCTGCGAAGGCCAGTTCAGACCTTCTTCAAATAAACAACCTTTCTTGTCAGAAACTTAATTTCAGCTCTTTCTGTTGTGGTCAGGTGATTCCAGTGAGCCATTTCTTCCTGCTATCTACAACGTCATTGTGACAAATATCTGTCCTTGTGATTTCAGCACTGCCCAGCTAGCTGATTAAGGGCCCATAGTGTTTACATTTTGGTGACCTGTTGTAATTTTACCTCCTTCGTGTTTGTGTTTCTTAAACCCAATTTGTTGTTTGTCCGTAATGAGGGGTGATGTCTGCTGCTTTCGTATTTGACGTGTGCAATACACGCAGTGAGACGAATTGGGGGGGTGCGGTGATGGTGTGCTGCTGAGGAGCCGTCCCTGTGTTGACACGGTCTTTCCAAGGGCACAGCAGGAGGTGTAGGGAAGGCTGGGGGGCAGGGCACGTCAGGTATGGGGCGATGGGGGGGTGTCGTCCTCTCCTCTGGAGTCTGTCCTGTCAGAGGAGACAGGTTGGGATGTAAAAGCGGCAGGTGCACTCGTGTGGGAGAGACCACCTGATTCTACTGCTCCTCACTCTCGTCTGTTGCTCCTCCTTCCATCTGTACCCCCCCACACTCTCCCACATGCCTCTCACCCCCCCCCAGGCAATCCATCTTCGCTCAAGGGGTTGTGGGAGTGCATCTGCGTGAGTGTGCACATGTTTATTTATGTCATTATTCGCATGCGTGTGGTGCGAAGATATGCACTTGTGGGGTTTGGACAGTTCGTTGGGCGGGGGAGTGGAAGGTGGAGGGGGTTGGGTTGGATCAAGGGATGGGTTGTTTGGGAATTGGGCCATGCTAGCTG
>JABJVR010000041.1:985080-1000972 GCA_025773905.1 Chitala chitala | reverse complement strand
ACCCCCCCCCCAGCCTCTGCGGACGTATGAGTCAGTGCTGCCTGCCCCAAGCTGCGAATGCATACCTCTCGCAGCCCCCCCTCCCCCAACCCCACATCTGCGTGAGTTTGCTAATGCAACACGAGAGTCCGCGTCCACACCTGCTCTCCTCAGCTCATGCCCTCGACACTCACGTCTCCCTCCACGGCACCTTTGTCAGATTTAGCAGACGCGCACACGAGCACGTCGCTGCTCGATCAAAGGTCTGAGCCGCAAGCCCCTGCGCAGGTGTGTGCGCGCGCCCCGTCTCGCGCGCGCACGTGTGCCATTGGTGGTTATTTACCTGCGCTGCGGCGGTGAGCCTACTGAAGGGGCAGGGGGGCGGGATGGAGAACCACTGTTGTGATTAGCGCAGTGTGGGGAACGCTGCTTATTGATTGGCACAGAGGAGACACCGGGCTCCCTTCCACTGCACTCTAATGAGAATCCCTGACCTCCTCCAGTCAGCAAGGTCGCCAAACCCAGCTGTAATTGCACTCGCTCTAATAGCGCCTGCCACACTCTTCCTCCAGTCCCTTTAATGACAATTACAATAATGTTACTTCCCTTCTATGGAAGCTCCTCAATCACACGTTATTGTGGTGGAATCTGAAGTGGGCGAGTCAGGATTAAATAAATCCTTCTCCCGTGATCGCCTTGGGACTTCTTTGTTTTTGGTGGCACCCCCCCCCCCCCTTGTCCCTGCCTCCACCCCCTCCTTCTCCTTCCCGTTTGGTTCATGAGTATGGAATCACCTCAAGGAGCCTCGCTGCGTGGCGGAGGCTGGCACCAGCTCGTTATCGCTCTGAGGTATCCGCGGTTCCTCAAACGCCAACACTTCCTTGCCGTGCTAACACCTCTTCACGTGCCAGTTCTTTCTTACTGCCCTGATGCCGAGTCTGACTTTAGAAGCCACCTTTATCCAGAAGGTCGTAGAGGCAGAGATGAAGGTAGCCACATTTCAGAAGGAAAGACACATGCCAACGTCACCTTCTGGAAACCACAGAGAGCAAACATCTGAGAGCCCTGTAAATGTTTGTGTGACTATGCACAGCACAGCCAAGAAAGGAGCTGCCTTTCAGTTTTACCTGTGTAAGATGGTGCAGGTGAAGTGAGAAGAGGGAAGTATGGATTATGGTCATCAGTGCAACCTGGAAAAATCCATAGATCGGCTCTTTTGCTATTATCCAACAAAATACATTTCAGTAGGTTTCCTCCTATCTTGTAAACCGAACAGCTCCAATCATGCTAAAGCACATGACACTGACACACTTATAAAGTACAGGAATACACTGAAATGTAATGAAAATTAAATGAAACTGAAATGAGGAAGGAATCTGTCTCAAGCCACATTACGCGGCGCCGTCCGGTCAAGCAAGCTGGCTTCCTTTCTTAAAACCAACCTCATTTTCATTCCTGTGGAGTAACGCAATAGGAGACTGTGGAAAAGAACCCCCCCCCCCCTCCCAGAGACCATCTCCCCAGTCATAAAGCTTGTCCTCACTGCCCAGTGACTTATAGGCCCCAGGCATACACCTCAGAATCACCTGTGGACAGTGTGGGTCCCTCCAGCCCCCACCTTTGTGAAGTGAGAAGGAACAGACAGACGGTTAAGACAGCGTTATGGACGTGTCTGTGGGTGTGCAAATGGTGCAGTGTGAGTAAACAGCTGCCAGACATTCACTGATAAGCTAAAGGAAAGTGGCAAAACAAGAAAGGAATTTGTCCCAAAACATATTACGTGGCTGCTTCCTGACAAGAAAGCTGTTAAGAGTCACAAATGCGACTTTATCTCACATAATGAAACGTAAGCAATCGCCAGCCATAGTCCTTATGCTCTTCCATTCTAACGCAAACATTTCACCCTTCTGCTGTCGCTTTGCGTCGCAGTGATCGCCGAGCTGTAATCCCGTCATTCCGTTTGCTTGAGACGATTGCTCTTGGTGGGGCTCTGCTGCAGTTCTCGGAAGCGTCTTCCTCACTGTGGAAAGATCATCGACCAAACTCGCAACAGCGACTGTCTCTCTAGGGTACTGCTAGAACTTTGTTCGGTGGAAAAGAACCGATTATGTGAGATGTGTTGCTGAGCAGAATAGGGTTACCTCAGTTTCCCCAGAGAAGCTAAGCACTGCAAGGGTTAAAGGACTGACCAGCAGTCTGTGACCAGCAGGTTAATTGGCTGTGTCTCAGCATACAGGCTGCCGTTTCGCCCTCAGGAATAATTTGGTAAAGTGTAATATTGCAATCAAAGTAAGGCATGGATTCTTAGATCAAGGTAAATACGTACAACTCCAGTATTCTGTACAGCCTTTGCAGGGCTTTGTTTCTTGGAGCAAAGCATTATCAATAAGCACTGCTGCTGTAATAATTCTTTATCAACGTGTAGCATTTGTATACATGCATTTCACACATTGCACATGTCTTAGGCAATGTATCTCGTTCTTGGAATAAAAATATAGTAAAGTGGGCAATATATAGCTGTTTGCCCTCCCCCCGGCAAAGGGTGAGGCTGATGGTATTTAGAGAAGCTCTGAGAGTCTGATTTACAACCGAGTCCGTGATTTATGCAGGAAATGTGCTTAAGGGAAACTGCAGCAAGGGGACTCTGTGATCAGGAGGCTAAATCAGGGGGAGTCAAAAAAAAAGTTTGTGTTTCTGAGGTATTGACTCTAGATTGATCAACCAGCCCCTGTTTGCATTTGACCACGCAGAAGAAGGCTTTGATGGCTGCAAAAAACTGTATGTTCCGACCTTGTGAACATTCCTTACCTTTCAGGCACATGTGACTATGCGTGTGCATGTGTGCACGGGGGCAAGGTGTTTGTGTGTGTCCTTTTTTTTCTGTGTTCAAGTCTGTGTGTTCAAACATCTGGTTGGGTGTTATCATGGTGCATTGCCTTGGTATCCGATACCCTCTAATGCTAGTGGTAATGCAGGGCACCAGCAGGTACAATTCCCACTGCCTTTTGAAGTGTGGCTACGTGTCCATGTCTAAAGTTGGTCCAGTGGAGTCAACTTCACTGGGATTATTTGTACCACTTCAGCCTCCAGGACAATCTAGTTTCCTTCATTTTTAATCAAAGGCTTAAGTCACATCTGTGTTTTAATGCACAGGACCTATAGCTCACATGAACTGCCCCTGATGAATGTCCAAACTTTCCTCCACCACTTCCCTTGGAAAGCCAGTCCTGGAAAGAGCTGCTCTTGGCCCGGGTGCAGGTGACAGAGCTCTGAGGCCTGGCATGCCCACCGCAGGACAGATGGCTCAAGGCCCCCATGGCAGCCCAGGACAAGTCTCCCTTCCTGGACCACGGTGCCATGGGCCCTCTCCCTGTCTGTACAGCGCTGTGCCTCCTTCCTCTGTGTTTGCAGTGACCAGAAGCAGGATTGCAATGCAGAGTGCTCCTCTGTAAGGTGCCCACAGGGAGCTCAACAATGGTCACACACACCCTTCAAAACACATTCTAACTGGATCAACATCTGTCTGAATGCGTTTTGCCTAAAAGCCACTTACAAGGTGAACAAAAACACAGTCAAAAATATTGCAGTCATGCAGTACGATATGTTGCTGAGCTACAGCTGCCTTCTGTATGGGGATTTACACACAGGACATGCATGTATGTATGTATGTATGTATGTATGATTATGTGAGCAGAGCTCAGCTTCAGCACTGCCCTGAGCCCACCCTTCATATTTACATTCTCCAGTGTTCATTTAAAAGCTCACACCCAGCTCACAAGTTCATGTGCCTTCATCAGACGCTGACAACAGGTGTCTTGGCCATTAAATGGAGCTTAACTGGTGATGCCGAGTTGGTGATTGGCAGGTAAGTTGTGGTTTGTTGCTGGTGTGGGGGGGCTTCTCAGATGATGCTGGATATGAGAGTAAGAAAATACATGCCTTTGAGCCCCGCACAGGAAAGAGAAGGGGGAGGGGGTCATTAGGTTTAAAACAGGAAGCACATGGGAACCGGATTTTAAATGGTACCCCACAGCCATGCCTGAAACTGGTCTCGACACTAGAGCCCAGCTTCACTCAAATGCAATTAACTTAGACCAAGGCTTATTGGGCCATGACTATAGACAGACACGCACACCTGTGCACGCGCACACACACACACACACACACACAACCACTCATGTCTGCAAGCTAGTGCTTACTCACAAGTAAAAACACATACAAACATGCGCAGACGCGTGCTTAGTTTTTGAAATGCACATACACTCAGTTCCAAACATACACATGCATGCGCGCGCACACGCGCGCGTATCTTTTACATTTCTGTAGGTGTATCTCAATGACAATCTAATAACACGAAAAAGCAGATAAAATGTGATAATATACGAAACGCTTTGGCATTTTTATTATTGAAAGTAATAAAATTATAATGAAGCTGTAAAAAAAGGTGTTCGTCTTATGAGGGCATCTTCACAATGTCTGTTTATTTTCTCAAAAATGGTCCCCACAAGGTGGCTAAAACCATGCACACTTGAATGCACAAAATCTCTTTTGCGCACAGACGCGCATGCGCACGCGCAGGGATGGACACAAAGTCTCTGACATTAAGGCGCACAGACGTCAGCCTGCGTTGGAGCACTTTTGCTCCTAATTGTGATTTCAGTCCCTGAGGTTGAAATCAGGATGGTCCGACCCGGCAGATCGCCCTGGCTCCTACTCAGAGACACTACAGCACCCTTGCACCATACACACATCTTGCCGTCAGGAGAAGTCGTATTTTCTCAGCTCCACACACTCCCAAATATCATAAGAACCCACACCCATCACCTAGGGCTGGATGTATTTACTTTCCATGTCACCACAGTGAGAAAGTGAGAGAGAAACAAAAAAAGATAGAGGAAAAACTGCAACAGTTGCAATTTTTGGCCAAAGCAGTGGAGTAAAGGTCGCTTGAGCGGACACGTTGTTTGAGCGGCGTAAAGGTGGGACGTTCGCAGGAACACGCACACTGTGGGAGGCGGGAGAGCGGGTTGCTAGGGGCCGGGGAAGGAATCAATAGCGGAGAAACTGATCGTAATCGATGGGCCTGCATACGGCGCGCGCTAGCGTCTGAGGGGGCGGCAGACCCACACAGGCTCGCCTGTTGTCCTCCGTGTGTGTGTGCAAACGGTAAACGCGCACGTCGACCACAATCACTGGCGCTTTGGCGCGCGCCTCGTAACGTCGGCCGCTGCGATGTCGTTTGTTCGTTTATTATTGGTTTCTATGGCACTGGGGAGACTGTAGGCGCTTCGCCTAACGTGTAGGGCAGGGCTGTAACACATGCAAAGCAGACCACTCGCGCCTGTTTGCACAGTGTGCGCATGACAGTTTATCTTCTAACTATATTTGTTAGCAAAGATCGAGACTGTAAAAAAACATTTTGGATTTTTAAAGTAACCCACTACCCTACGTGTCTCCCCCTCCATTTGTCCTGTTTGTTGAACTTCATCACTGCTCGTGTAAAACCTCTCCGGCTGGGACCTCTCCGCTTTTTTATAGGACACAAAAAACAGACGGGGGGAAAACAGGAGGGGTGAAAGTGCGCTGCTTTTCTGCTCGCTGCACCACGATTTCTAATTTGGAGATGGCGGCGTACCTGGCTGTGCGGCTGTGCTGTTAAAAGCACTGGCCCAATTATAGCGTAACACCTAGCCTTACCGTTTCCATGGCTGCGCGATGCATCTGTCCCCCGGGACGCACCGTGGAGGAACGAGCGTCTTATCAACCATCACCCTGGTAATAACACTCCCCCGAGCCTCCGCCGCCTGCGTCAGGCCTTAACGAGAACCTAGAGTGAAATCTCTCTCCCATTTGAGCGTGGCCATTGATTTGTGCTTAATCTCTTTCGGTGTGTGCGTGCGCGTGTGCGTGTGCGTACATGTGTGGGTGCACTCGTCTCCTTCCCTACCTGTTTGCTGTGCGCATGCAAGCGTCTCCCCATATCTCCCTTTTTATGTGAACGACTTTTCTTTTTATTCTCCTTTGATAAATTTTTTATTTTACAGATTAGTGAGGGAGACACCTGTGTGGAAAACGTTTTGCCGATTTGTTTTTCCACTTCATTGAGGAAAAAACAGTTTTACAGAACTGTGTCTCTTGGTGGATTGTGTGTTTATGGCAGTGTACATGTGGGTATGAACTTGTTTTAGATAATATTAGTCAAGGCTTGTTTAATTTAATACATTATTTAAACATCTCCATATATTTCTTAGTAAGGAAGATCTTTTTATTATTTTTTTTTATTAATTCATTTAGCAGGCGCTTTTATCCGAAGGAACTTATTCTGATTCGTGTTACAATGAGCTAGTCTTGCTCAAGGACACACCTGCTGGCTGGGCTGGGATTCGAACCAGGAGACTTCTACATCCCAGCCTGATAGTCTACGCAGTGAGTCATTTTATTCAAGGTGGCTCAAGATGTAAGAGCTCTCTTCAGGGATTTGCATGTGGAGATGTTTGGATCTCTGCTTGGTCTGCAGGTCACCTATGAAGCCAGTACATCTCCATGTGTTCATGTGTGTATCTTTTGGTCTGCAAAGTCCACTGCTTCAGCTATGTTCTGAACTCTCATCCTTGTCCAGGAAACAGATCTTGTTTAGCAACACCATTCAGGTCCAAACACCACAGCAAAGGCAATTTTACCTGCAAGCGTTTACCACATGTCCATCTCTGACCTCTCTAGCCTCTTACAGTTACTTGTCGTAAATCTTGTTTGATCATGTGCCTAAAACAACTACCTCCAATTATGATTTGATATGATCATACATGTGTAGAAATGTTCTTCCTGTAAAGATGGAAAAACAAAATCTAAAAGCTCCCTCATTACTGAACAGCAAGTTCCCAGACGGTCACTATTGTTATTTGACTACATGAATCATCAAGGTTATAATTTACAGATTATAGAAAATGGACTGAGTAATGAGGAAGAGGTAAAATGTCAGGGTCCCTCCACAAGCCCATGTGACTCCCAGCTAGTCAGCTTGAATTAAAAAGAACGTGACAATCGTTTTCACTGCGCCATAACACTTTTTGGGTCTCTTCTCTTGGTCTTGTTTCTTACTGCAGTTTCAGAATCTCTTCCTGTACAAACAGCAGAGTGGCGTACGAAACGCTCACTCAACAGACTGATAAACAGAGGGCAGGAGGACAGCTCTGGGACGCGTTTGTCTGGGACAAGCTGATCAGCACGGCTTGCTGCCTGGGGAGAGCTGATAAGAGGCCAGGCCGATGCCACATCTCAACCCGTTAGGGTGTGCGCACCCTGCCGACCCCCCCGCCATCCCCCTACCCATTGCCTAATGTACTTTAACTCTGGATGTCACCACTGCATCCCATGGCGTATGTAGACCTTCTTCTTCCTCTTGCACACATGGATGGCAGTAGACCTTGAAGACAGATGTCCAGTATCAAGCACTGGAGAAAAATGTCTCCGTGTTCCTCCCCCTCCACACAAGCGGACTCTGAGTCCATGTGGCTTGCTTGGCCCCACACCTTACACCGTCAGACAATAATTAACCAATTTATCCTCAAAAAGTAAGTTACTTTTATACTTTTATAAACACAAGAGCACTGGCGTACCTTTTTGCAGATTATCATAAGTGCTTTCAATTTTATTTTTTCACAATCTGAGAGGAGCAATTATCTGCTCTGCAAAGTGTAATTGATTCATTGATGAGGTCTAGCACAAAGCGCACTTTCACGCTGGCGCGCACCGTCGCTTCACGCGCACGTCGCGCGGAAGCGAGAACCGAGCGGGAATAACAGGAGGCGCTGGGAGTTCACCCTCCCCCCTCGCACGAATGCACTCGCTTTTGGGCGGTGGGCCGCGCTGGCGCGAATCAGCCGAAGACGCCGCGGTGCACATTAATAATGCAGGACCTCAGCTTCCTCCCAGTGCCTCCGCGGTGGCACCGGCCCCACCGCCGTCGCCGGGGGAGAGATGGAAAAGGCTCACGGAAGCCGCCAGCTCTCTGACTGGCAGCTCGTAGAGATGCACTCAAATGGGTTTCAGCTAGAAGCCTGCATTCAAGAAGTCCTGCTCAGTCACAGGAGCAATGTTTTTGTATGGTGTAGGGGAAATTCATTATCAATACACTGCTGTACAGTGTTATGCACACACATATATAGAGAGAGATTTTTGTGTGCGTGTGTTTGTGTGAGACTAGTTAGTGTATATTTAGTGTATAGTTTTAATCATCAGTATGCACAGAGCCAGCAGGCGGGAGTCAGTTCTCCGCGGTGGAGATGCAGAATGTAATGTCTTTAAGTCTGGTACACTAACGCCTCCTCCCCTGAGTGTGTTTCAGGTTCTACTATAAGCGGTGCCACTTGCTGCATAAAGAGAACGCTGGCACCGGGCGGGCCGGCTTTGGCAGCTTGCGAGTGAGAAACTTCCTCCCCCCCCCCCCACCAACCAAAAACGTTATATGGACAGAAGGCAATGTGGCCGGCAAGAATGTAGAACTGTGAATTTAAAAAAAAAACAAAAAAACAAAAAGAAGAAATCATGGCTGGTTCAAGTCCCAGGAGAGGCTAGGCTCTGCTACCCATTTATAAATGGGAAACAAGTAAATCTGCACGGCTTTGCCTAAAAGCACTCACTATATAAGCAGGAAAAGAGGGTAAGCTCACCTGTGCTTGGTGAACCCTGAGGCCTGGCAGCCAGGGCTGTGATTAACTACTCCCACTGAGAAATTCAGAATGATAACTTTCTTTCAAGTTGTTTTTTTTTTATTTCAGACAAGAGTGGCAATGGGGAGAGAGCAGCCCTGAAACACGCAGATACAACAAGTCTTCACGCAGTTGTCTTCTGCCCTTTAGCGTCTCCATCTCTACTGTAAACAGCACTTTGGCCCTTGTACTCCTCTTACTGTTTTATGTAAAATTAGCACCAAACGGAGACATTATGCATTGCAATGCTGTTTTTTTTTTCTTTCAAAAACGTAATTTGTCTCACCCTTTAATGTTATCATATAACTCAGCAGAATAAATGAGAAACAATTCCAAAATGCTTTTAGTGTTTTAACTGCATTAGTAGTTTGATGTTACGTTTTCTGAACAGTTGATATATCTTTTAAGGACACCATGCAAAAGCAGACAGACTTGAGAACTGTAAACATGGACACAAATACATGCATTCATTTTTATTCACAAAACCAGCCCAGATTTCTTGATTAATAACAAGCATCACTGATGAAATTCTGCAGAAGCAGCAAAGGAGTTGGGCTACTTCAGAGCAAGTGGAATTGGCCCAAATGTAACAATAATGCTCCTCACTTGGGGCCTGGCTATCAGCTTCACAGGTAAAAGCATTGATAAGCAGGTGGGGTGGGATGCTTTTCTGGGGGCACTTTGAGTTGTAACCTGGAACTACCACACAGAAGGTTTTCCATTTTGGAGGAGCACCGCAGCGTTCACGGACTAAAGACCGCATCTATTCAATCAGAAATTGGGATTCTATATCTTTAACGTTTCGTTTTTAATATCAAACATTGAGCAATTTCAAAAAACTGTTCTCTCATCACGTAACAAAACGGAAATTAAACCGAATATAAAAAATAACCGATCAAAAAATACAGAGGGTTGTAAGTAAAAACAAGGGTGCTAAATTACAATAGTGCTTGTCATTAGCCACTAGTCTTAAAATATAGCTGTAAATTTATATTCTCTACACAGGTATCGAATCTTTCCACACTTGAACGACATAAACACCGAGCACAAAACATATTTGATTGTCCACACTCAGTCCCTTATATCTGTTTGGCAATGAAAAGTTCCATGTCAAAGTGACTGAAAACCGCTGCAAAAAGGACAGAATGTACCAAAATGGAGCGTAGAAAAGAGTGAAAGTTGCCGCAGATCTCTTCAGGCGCGTTTTTTTTTTTGGTTCAGGAGTACGTAGATGCATCCAGTAGCAGTATTTGTATCGATGTTTGTTTTCGTTATTTATTAATATTTTGTGTGTGTGTGTGTGTGTGTGTGTGTGTGTGTTTCTCAGCCGAGACTTCCGTGCCCAGAGTGGTCCGAGCGAGTGGCGTCATTGCACTTGATCACAGAGCTTTGGGGATGGCAGTCCTATTGGAACCATCGAAACGCTGCTCCCGTTGGCAGCATCACCTTCTTGGAGGGAGAGAGAGAAGGAGAGAGAGAAAGAGATATGGAGAGGGTCAGTATTGACAAGGCAGGCCCCACACTTGTCCTTGACAGGTTTACAGAAGTGTAGCTGGGCAGTTTTAAAAGTGACTTTGCTGGAGGTCAAGCTTGAGATGCCAGTGTTCAGCATCTGCCTAACTAGACACAGAGTTCACCTGTCATCACTGCAATAAAAACCACACCTGCTCATGATGCATGCTTATACCCAGGTTTGCAATGTCATGCTTTCCCTTCTCACCATGAAGGCCGAGATCCGAGATCCAGGTGCATCACAATGTCTACGGTTGATCGATTTTAACAGTGATGCTGATCATCTTTGAAAGGGAGGTGCACGCTTTGTGTCTCCACACGCTCTCACCTGCGCGGCTGCCTCATTCTCTTTGTGGTCTCTCCTGCATCTTCCCGCTCCACTCCACGCCCATTCTGCCGCCCCTCCTCTCTCCTTCCCCGAGCCCAGAGAGCAGCTGGCTTAGTTAAGCGTCGCGCCAAGCTGTCCCAAACAGACCTCAGCACATCCCCTCAACCCACCCCACCCCCCCTGCACATCCCTCCCCTGCTGCCATGAGCTGTGGCTTTGGCTCCAAGTGAAATCCGATGCGGTACATTCATTACTTATCCACCATGCTAACACACCCTTCCTCAGCCCCCACAACTCCCCCCCCAACATTAAAACCAGGGCCCTTCTTCTCCTTCCCTGCCGCTCCACTCCCACCCCGCCTTTCTCTGCACTCTTGGCGAGGTGAGAGACGTCGAAGTGAAACACCTGAGCGGACATCTGCAGCTGCTTAAACACAGGTACAGGGCTCCGTCCGACAGTTGCGGCGGCCTCAGCAGGCAGACTCGCACCTCCGCCGGCCGCGCCTAAAGCGTGTCAGCTGCACGTTTCTGTGCGCATGCGCGGTCAAACTGTGCTCATGCATAAACATGGAAAATGTGTACATATACATAAAAAGACATTCTGTTTAAACACAGACACAAACACAGATCAATGCACAAAAACAAACACCCATACTCTCACAAAACAAATATAAATGAACAATATTCACAGACACATGCTGAAGAAATTGGACAGAAGCATATAAACTCACTTGAGAGAAAACTCAAATATATCAAGTTATATAATAAAACTACAACTTGTTTTCAGGAAACAAGTCATCACAGAAACCTGTTTTGTAATTAATAAACTATAGACTTTGTTTAAAGGGTCAAAACACTTATTATATTGGCATAATTAATAGGTCTCTACTGTACTAACAGTTTTGCTTTCATGCTACAAACAAGGTGTAATGTAAGATAGATATGTGAAGAGACTGCCCATTCATTGACGTTTGCTATGTATAACACTGACACCAGGAACCTGTCTAGCTAAAAAATTTTTTTTTTCTAAAAAAAATCTGTCTAGCTTGTGAGATCACTGTCATAATTCTTACTCATTTACTGAGTTCTCCTCTGGGAAAGATGACTATGTCTATAAAGGTCACTCCAGAGTCTGAAATGCTACCATACAAGTTCAGGTTCTTTACCATTCATAGCGTTAGATTTACAAATTACAGCAAAAGAGACCGATCTTGCAGAAATATTTAGATGAGGACCGACATAAACACCCTCTTTTTCCTGAAACCTTACTAAACGCTAACCCTAGCCCTGGTTCAGCATGTCATCACTTTGCATAATACTGAGCTGGCCACGTAATTCACATGGTTGCTGAGGTCTTTTAATTACCACCCTCTGTTCCGTTGACTAACCAGCATGCATTTGCGTTTTGAGCCTTAAAGCTCATTCTTGCCTCCCCCTCCAATGCTCCACAACTCCCCCCCCCCCCCACCACCACAACTACCTACCATAAAAACTCCCTCCCAGGTGAGAGCCCTGCTGCCTCACCTCCTACAACCACAAGTTCAGCAAACACCTTCACCTTGTGTGACCCTGCCCCCCCCCACCTTTCAGCAGCCTCTTGTTTGCGTCTCACACCGTTAGCCATGAAGCTCATGTGGAGCTAACATCAGGGCTCCTACAGGGCTAGAGGTGTGCCTTCTCTCTCTGCCCGTCACACCTGCCCACGCCTGTCTTTGGTGTACCGACGCCAGACAAACCGCTTGTAGTTGCAACAATAAATAAACAGACTAGTAAACAATCAGCTAGAAATCCTCTGAAGCGTCCAGAATGGCACCACCAAGCAGGTGGTGTAGGCTTCTATAAGCAGTCGGAGACACGTGTGTTTCCATCACCGTCATAACGGCACGCCAAAGCGCGCTGTCTTACTGGTCGCAAATGGCGACACGCACATGCGCAGGCACACGCTCGCGCAATGGTTTTAAGCCCACAGCAGGGGGATATTAACCTCCTGAAACATGTGTGTGCATGCACATGTGTGCAGCCCAGTGCGTGGGGTCCATTGTCTTTGAACTGTCAGATAAATTAATGGTCCGGATTGCAGCTGCCCTCTCGGTTCGCCCGGGTACACGTCAGACCCCTGCTGCTTCCCCAAGCCCCCATGTGACACGTCCGCGTGCCACCCCCTGCTCTGGGGCGTGTTCCTAAAATAAAGCCAGACGATCTACCCCCCCCCCCCCATCACAGCACAGGGTGTGGAAGGAGTCAGCCTGCTGTGTCCTTCTCAGCCCCCGAGCTGGCGTGAGATTTGAGCATGAAACAGCCGCGTGGCCCCACCAGTGCCACCCCACCAGACCGCACGCAGTGGCTCCCAAAGCCAAAACATTTGCGCGGCGCTGACACTCGCGGCCTTAAATAAGCAACGTCTGTCCAGGCGAAAGACGTTCGAGGTCATACTTCCGATCCCTGTAACCCACATCACACACACACACGCATGTAAACTCTTACAACGCGCTCATTATTTTCCTAACGTATCAGGCTTAGTTCTGAAAAAACTTATAGAGACACACTTGATGTTTTTGATCACATAACTGTTATATTACTAACGTTCACGTAGGTAATTCATATTCAGCAAAGTGTTTAAGATAGTGTCACACGGGCCTCTGCAGTTCCTTGACCTTGTACGTGCACCCACACGCAGTGTATTGCCATGTGTACCAGTATACAAGCACTTCATTTTTAAGAAATACACGCCCTGATATATCTGTGTCAATAGGGATTTTTCCCACCAAACTCTTGTTCAGTTTCTTCAGTTTTAATGTCTGGGCTTATTACAGGCTTTAAGGCTTCACACAACCACAGTATGTTCCTGGAGTTTCTTTGTGTGTTCAGAGAGCGTTGTAAGCCACACGTTATTTTTACTTGTCTTTACTGCATGAATGACAGCTAATGGCAATAATTACCCAGAAAAACAATACAAAATAATGAATACTTTTTGTTTAAGCCTTGGTTATTTTGTCTTTTGTGTTAAAAACTACATACTGGTACACATGTTGTAAGTAAAACAAAATCATTTCATTTTAATATAACTTTTTTCTCACTAATTAAGCAACTGAAAAATTAAAAACACATTGTGTGTTTGACAAAATGTACTTACATGGTATAATGTTATGCTGTAATTTAGTAAAAAAAATTGTAATTTTTTTGTGTTTTCTAAGTATGCTGTTGTTTTTCTTAACGCAATCTTAATGTATAAGCATGACTTTATGTAGAGAAACACTTGGCAAAATCCACCACTCTGCTTACGCTTAATTACGCCGAATTACAATTTCATCTGGATACAACATACTTTTCGGTAAATAATGTGATGTACAAGTCTGTTATCTCTGTGATAATTTGTAAAATTGCTCCATCACCACCAAACTTAACTGTAACCAAGGCAGTGGCCTCAGTGTTGCAGACTGGAAACTGACCTCAGAGTGTCAGTATAGTCACAATGAGTTTGATGTCATGTGCCGTGACCCCATTAGCAACAGCGTGTGACAATAAATCTGTCATAGTTTGTAGGAGCTTTGATTTTGCACTTCACCCTGCAGAAAGTGTGACCGTTAGAAGAGTCTTAGAGTCTTCTGCTCACATGTATGTGTGAACTGTAGCCCTGGATCATGTTGGTAAACTAATTCCAGTGTCAACCTCTCCATGGATTTTGAACTTTGTGCAAACTAGAACCATCTGAGATTCGCAGATAATTCATTGCCATATTTCTGTCCTTGTTAAAATGCTTCAGGATTAACTGCAGCAGTATAATTTTGATGTTAAGTTCACAGACTTACATGCTATTACACTGAATACAGGGTCTTTATGTCAGATCTGTAAACAAACTTCATTTTTTGTGCTTGTTCTTTCTAGTTGGTTGGTTTGGAAGATGACAGGAACTGCCTCATAACATGAAATTATGATACCACATAAAACTAAACATATTCTCCTCTTTTTCTCAATTATTGTATGTTTTGCTTAAGCGTACATGTTGCATGTCAAGAATTACCATGGTATGAGCACAACATTTACTATAAACTATAAAAGTTTATAGTATAAAAGATTAAAAGGTGAGAGAGATAACTGAATATTGCCACAGCAATCTTGTATTGTTTTTCAGACCTGCGTAGAATACTATGATATACGCTCTTTACCAAAAATAAATAAATTAAAACGTTTATCTAAAAGCAAATAGTTTATTTCAGTGTCAAAACTGTGAAAATACTAGGCTAATAAGGTATTTTCTCTCAAAGTTACAATAAGGCAAGCCCGCAGTTCCTATCCCAATCCCAACAGTTTATTTAACTTCTACCCTTGGTACTCGGAAAGGGAGAAATAATTGATAGAAATCTGACTCAGATTTGGGGGGAGGGCAAATTTTTATTCAAATTACATTACAACTATGTCATCTTATAGTTAAGTATCATGTACAATCAAACCCCGACACACTAGTTGCAACTTTTACATATGCCAGTTTTACCAAATACTGTGGTTATAAAGTTTAGCTACATATTTAGCCAGTTAGCTATTGTGTGACAAATTGTTCCCATAGACAAACTTTTAAACTAACATTGACAATTACAAAAAGTAGATGGGTAAATAACAATCAATAGTACCATCAGCCATATGCATGTAAGGTTCACTTCATGACTATTCACACTGTGAATCCTTCAAATACAATACAATTTATGAGATTATCTAATTGGCAAGGAATTAATGGCATATTAAGAATGACAAATGTTAAACGTGATTGTTCGCAACTGATCCTCAACAAATATGAACTTTGGAGTAAAGAGATCTTTAGGGTCCCACCTGAAGGTGTCAGAACCTCAGTGCAGTCTGTGCAGTTTTTATTCAGGACCAGGAGTGGCAGAGAGTTCAACAAGGTCTCTGAGGACCTTTCCGCTCCATCAGCCGACAGCAAAGCATATCCCACCAACTCTAGTTAAACCTAAAGTTGTGCCTTCGGTGAGAATGTTCCTTGTGTTTTTTTTTTTATTTTTTTATTTTTTTTGGTGCAGCTCTTCGTGGTAATAACAGCAGGACACTCCCTTTCTATAATTTACGGCATCCCAGTGGCCCCCTTTTCACCTCCGCTTCAGCGACGCGATCTGTATCCCACGGAAGAAGCGCTTGTTCAGACACTGCGCCGCTGAGCCCAGGAGCGCACTAACATACTAACCCTACATCACCCCAATACACTCGCCATGTGACCACGTTCACACACACCTCAACCGCACACTTCCTCTGATGACCTGCCTCTGAGAGCTTCTTCACTGTGAAAATTAATACTGCCGGGGGGGGGGGGGGGGGGGGGGGGGGGGGGGGGGGGGGGGGGGGGGGGGGGGGGGGGG
>JABJVR010000041.1:969612-984618 GCA_025773905.1 Chitala chitala | reverse complement strand
CCCACCCTTCCCTTCCCTCGTCCCCATTCTCACTACTCCTCTCTGGCTTAGTGACTCCCTCCCCCCTCCCAACCAGCCTGGGAAAACTGCATCCCGGTCTCTGATGCAAATACTCTGCTGTGTCTCCACACTCTGGTCCAACGTCACACGATGGCAGCGGCAACATTGTGCTTTCTTCTACGGCAAACTCCAGTTAGCCGCCTTGAGTCAATACGGCACTGTAAGGGTTTCACAAGTTGTCTGTATATTCACGTGTGCACCACACATGTGCCTCCATGACTGAGCACGAAGGGGGACGTTGCTGCCTGGCGGACACACCGCCGGACTCAAACGCAAGCACGGAGGCTAGCAACAGTGCCACATTGACACCTGGCGCCTCGGATGACAAGCCCAGAGCCAGATGGACTGGGCTAGGAGCGGCAGCCTTCACACTAACTCTGTGCCAAAGTGAACTGTCCCTGAAGCCTTTAACAGATCTCACGCGCACATACACACGCGCTCACGCTCACACACACACACATACACACACGTGGATACATGCATGCACACACATGCATGTGCACACACATGCACACATGCGTGCTCAGTCTGCCTGAGGACACGCGACTTAGCAACGTAGAGCATTGCATTTAAGGGGGATTTTTTTAACCAGAAGCCAGCTCATTTGCTGAGCAGGGAGATGAAATAGAATTGAGATGGCCTACGCTTGTCAGTTTCAACTGAGGGCGTGGAGGAAGTGAGATACTATGAGAGAGGGAGGAGAGATTAAAAAGAATCCTGTGGTGTGTGTGTGTGTGTGTATCTGTGCTGAACATCCCTTACTCGACCACCTGTCACTCCCTGAGATCAGAGCCTCATCCCTTCCTATTAGCTTTTCAAACCTCACCCACATTGAACCTTTGCCTCCTAAGTCCCACCTCTTTCAGTAACTGATCCCCATCCTTCTCAGTCCTTCATCTTATTTGCCCCGCCCAGATCTAGCTCGTTGTTAGAGAGCCTTTTAATACCCACCCTGCAGGAACCCCATACCTCCTAAACTCTGCTCACCTCTCACACCCTTACCTCCAACGCAGCGGACGGCTTCTTTTTAAGTTCCTCACACTTTCGGAATTTACAGATCTGGTGGCCCGTTTTGCGGTTCCGACAGCTGCTGCACTGCTCACAGTTTATCCGCCGGCGGCAGGGCGGGCACATGCCACACCGTTTCCGCTTCTTCTTGCCTGAGCTAATGGCAGATGCCAGCTCATTCTGCATGGGGTACTCCGCCAGGCCGGCCATGTGCAGTGCGCTGTCGGCGAGGAAGACTCCGGCGGGCGTCATGATGAAGAGCCCAGGGTTGAACGGAAATCCGCCCATGTAAGGGAAGTCCACAGGGCCGCCGACAGCGTCGGTGCCGGACACACCTTCGAGGTCACCTAAACCCGCCGCTGCCACCTGCTCCCCGGGCAGGAGCACGTGCTCCATCCCGGCCCGCTTGAGCAGCGCCGCCGCCTGTGCGAAGTGCAGCAGGCCGTTCTGTGCTTCCAGGACCTGGTCCAGGGTCCGCTCGGGCTTGCCCGGCGCGGCCTGCTGCTTATGCTGCGCGGAGGTAGAGTGGCTCTTTGCTTCCCCGGCCAGCGCTCCATTCTGGACGAGTCCATTGGCGGCCGAGCAGCTGGCGGTGTACTGGGAGAGCGCGCGCGACTTCTTCAGGCTCTTACTTAGCGGCTCGCTGATGATGCCGCTCCGGCTCCGACGCTCCGTCGCAGGCGGTTCGGCGTCCTCACCGCAGCTGCTCTTGTCCAGGCCCTCAGTGGATCGGCTGCCCTCTGGCTGTCCGCCAGACATGGTCCAGCGTGTACGAAGGGGTGTTTCTGGCGGTCGGTTCAAAGCCCAGGTGAGAGTGGAACCTCTCCTGCTGACAAATTAGCCAATGGAAGCCCCCGGAGCCCTTGACCCAGCTCTAGATCTCCGTCCTCATCCGCATCCCCCCACAGAACAACTGGAAGCTGAGCAGAAAGACAGAGAAGAAGAAGAAAATGCTGTTAAAGTGCAAGCATGAGACTCGGATGCTGCGGAACACTCTGCAATGGGTTTGATGTTTGGCTGCGCTGCTGGAACGAGCTCAACTCTCTGCCACGCTGCTGGTTTCAGAACCACTAAAGGGAGCCCTGCCTGTGACTGAAGTTTGCCCAGTAATGGTCATTTTAAACATCGACAGAGAGTGACTGTAATCTGGCACATGGCATTATGCAGACAAACGTGGTCTCCTGGCATCAACAATGGCTTTACTCACCAGCCTCCCGCGTCCACATGCCCAAAACACATACATGCCATCAACAATAACTAATTTTCGCACCACGCAGTGTAAAAATAGGAACAAGGAAACATTAACTTTTTTTTTTTGCATATTTTGGCAACTGTCATAGAGGGAAAAAATGGCTTTTACGTGACACAATCTCTACCCTGCTAACATCTACAAACTGAATTACAAAGAAGACTGACATTCATGTATAACACACGGTAGGAAAAACAAACACAAAAAAGTCATTAAAGCCCATTTATAATGGAGCTAAAACTGACCGTGTCACTGGGCACTGAAAGGAAGTCCTTCACACACACCTCTTGTATACCTTCGTCCCCTCTCAAACGTTTCCTGTGACCTGCGTCAGGTGTCTCTTGCTAAAGGAACATCTTCTATTGGTTTTCCAAAACAATATACTTTTTACCCATTTATGCCCCTTGATATTTTTACTAAAAAACCCAGGTTGTGTAACATAGGACTTGCAACAGGACCCCTCCTGGGTCTTGAACAGACAGCCTTCATGCTTCTGTCTTCAGCCACAAGGACACCTGCTGTCCTTACACAATTTGAATACCTGCCAGTTTTTTTTAACCCCATTCATGTACGCTTGCCTGACACCTTCAGCTATTAAACCATTAAAGGGACAGAAATAAGGGACTCATGAAACACCTGCCACAAAAATGAACGAGCGGAACTCGACATGGCCCACAGAAAGGGCAGGCATGCAGGTACCACTGCTCCCAATCACCAACACACCAGGTGAGGTGCTGAAGGAAAAAACAGGAAACATTCAATTCTCCTGATCTTTTCTTCAGCGGCCACACAAACATACGACGTGCATGCACGCACACCCACACCCACACGTTTGCAACACTGCAGAGAAACACCAAGGAAGGGGGCCGTGCCGGACCTGCCCTTATATGGCAGACAAAGGCAAAGGGGGGGGGGGGACTGCACAGTGTGTGTAAATTGGAAGGCCAGAATTAGTAGGAGGTAGAGCTTCAAAGGCGGGAACACAGCCCCCGCGTTCCCAGCAGCTCAGGAGCCCGCGGCGCCAGCAGAACGGGGCCAGGCGGCTCGCTGCAACACAATGCGTCTGATCAGGAGCCGGGCCGCGGGGCCCGCCGGTCCCTCTTGCTGACAGCACCCCCAGCCTCTCTCCCTGCTTCTATCCCTCTCTCTCTCTCTCTCTCTCGCTCTTACACACACACACACACACGCACACACACACACACACACACACACACACACACACACATCTCCCTCTTTCCTTCTCAGTGTTAAATAACCAAGTGAAGAGAAAAAGTTCAGTAAATAATTTGATACAACGTACATGCACAAAAAGACAAAAAGAAAGCCTTTGGCTTCCCTGTAATATTGAACCTCCCCCCACCCAATCACCACAACCATCACCATCACCATCACCACCCTATTTGAACTGTGGCAGTCAGCTGATTAACTGGCAGGTTAGGAACCTGTGCCGGAAGAAATGGCAGGGAGGGTGTATGGATGAGTATACACAACATCACATGACACCTCCAGGCCAAAACACAGACACGCTGGACATAAGCAGTTATATTCACAATGGAAGGAAATGTTAGAGAGCACAGCTGTCACAACAGACCTCCAGACTTTGCATAGCCACTAAAGTTTTGATGCAGAGAAAGAAATTGCTCATCTTCAGTTTCCAAGTCAAAACACGTGCTCACCTGACAACTGTCATACTGGTATACATTTATAGTTGATAATGTGAGGTCTCCACAGTAATTACTTACAAATGCCATGTTTACAGTGGCATACAACACGTGTCATCTTGGGAGGGGCGTTTCAATTCAAGATATATAAATACTACTTATTTAGTTCAATAGTTAATACTTTTATCCTAATATTTTCAACATTTATAAGTGTGTTGGGTATTAACACTGATTGAAAATCACCTGCTTACAGCTCACTTAGATGAGATCTTAAAAGCCAGTGTCAAGGTTGTGATATAACTTTTTTTCTTACTTTTACATGTGGTAAGATTATGTAGCCTATGTTAAACTATGTTAAAGAGATAACACAACACATTTGACCACATGCAATAATAGCATAAAACAAAAAGAGAATGGCTTTCTTAAATCGGTATCTCATCCAAATGAACACAGAAAGACAGCCTTTGGAATGCTTGATGTACAAATAACATGTAAATCCATGTCCTACTCAATTCCTACATCCAAGGGTGCAGTTCTTCCCGTCACAAGTGGGGGGGCATCTATATAACTATATAGTTATGCATAATTAACAGTCTATATAAACGGGGATGAAGCGTACCCCCCTCAATCTGCACGCCTTGCCACATCATATCGCATTTTGTTATCAAAAACATATCCCTCTTTTCGATAGTAATATTGTGTAGGTGAATAGCATTTCCAGTATTAAATTACCAATATACGTTAATTTCACTGACGATAACCTTTGTTCTTCATAAGTAAGCCGATCTTTGCCAGTAAAATTAAATGTTTAAAGTATTATCTTGTTTTGCTATACTTCATTTAAAACCCTACCGACAAAACTGAAAGCATCACTTTAAAATATTCTTCAGCATTTTCATGTTAGTCCAAAGATATCCGGTGTGACCAGCCATTCTCAGTGCCCTCCAACCATAAAGCAATAACACATCCAGCTTGAAGTTGCTGCTCTTCATCTCGTGGGAGGCACGCAAGTTATGTATTTATTAGCTCAGGTAATGCATAGCCTAACATAGTATTTGGCCCCAAGCGCGCGTTCACGCCATGCGCAAGTACGCGCGCTCACAGGCGCACACACACACACACACACACACACACACACACACTCAATAGATTGTTCAAATATTGCTTAGTATCTCGGGTTTAACGCTGCCCACTTTACTGCACACATAATATTTATTATCATACTGCATTACTGATTTAATGTTATCCATACAGTTATAAACCTAAAATGAGCCAATAAGATACTCTGCGACGCATTTTGGAGTCAAGTTGAGACACCATTTAATTGCAACCACAAAAACACGCAGCAACCACGAGCTGCCGATAGCGGATTGCGGCAGTGCTAGGGGGTCGCAGTAAATCCCCGCACGCAGCAGCGCGCAGGCAGGGGACATCGCGCACAGGCGGCAGACAGATCCCTTTATGGGAGCAACAAAGAACACGTACCACTTAATGAAAATTGCAAAATAACAATCGCGTTGTTTTCAAAAGTAAATTAAATACACCAATTATACACATATTTATACTGCTAATACGTCCATAGACAAAGATAAGAGTATCGCACAATTTTTCGAAGATTATAAATACATGAAAATTGCAGGTTTAAAAGTTCATTCATTATTTAAGAAAAAAAAAACTTATCATATAGCATAGCGTTAACTACTTAATGTGAATATAATTGCTATAATAAATAATCATTATCATAATCAAACGTGACATCATTTATTCCAAAATATATAAGGACAGCGTCAAGTTTCTGTGCAGTGAACACACGTTATTAATGAAATATTTAATACTTAACATTTTATGCGTTGCCCAGTCAAACACAACAAAATAATATCGCAACAATTTTAATCGCGTGTTATAACAACTAATTTAAGAACATTTTTCAAAGACGACAATGACTTAACGTGAAGTACTGATAAAACCTTCTAAATACCTTGTCAGTAGCACCACATGCCTTACGTACACACATGCACTAAAGAGCCCTTTGAAATTTGATTTAACATTAAAGCAACACAAAAATACCTTTTGTCTAGACTCATTGATCTGAAACCAGCGTCTCTGCGGTGCCAGCGCTCGTTCTGCAGCGGCAGGTTTGGGGGCATGAAGAAAAATCATTCTCCCGTTCTCCCCGTTAACTTGATCGTTAGGAAGATGACATCCCAACTTTCAGTAGACTTCAACAAAGTATGATTCCCCCCTTCAATGTATCTGCATATTTGCAAACACAGGCCCTTTTCATTCGCACCTACCAAAGCAGAGCCGAAGAGAGGGGAGGGATCCACTGTCCAGGCGCTCCGTCTCCGCGCCTGCTGCGGAGATTGATGCCAAAACAGGGGAAAAATCAAATTCTAGCCCAATAGAAATATTACCACCCTCGACCAAAATAAATGCGAGGGAAATTGAATGATAAACTACCGTAAAATGCACTTTCTCGGAAGCGAGCGTGTGGGCTCTCCAACCTTTCGAATCTTGCAATCCCACCTCTACATCCCTGCTCGCGGAGAAGAACATGCAAACACATTTCATAGATTTTTGGAGCTTCACGTAAAAACCGAACTGGACTTCCCCCGACGTAGCGACAAAATAATAATAATAACAACAACAACACCAAAGCGTACAGATAAAAACATTACGGTCCGGCTTCACACAGACAAATGTAACTGTGTATAATAATGGAACACGTGTTGATTATCATAACTGGAGATGACTGTATTGAGCGTGAGTCTAAACAATGGTAGTTGTCTCAATGCATTTTCGACGTTCACGTACAGCACTGTTTTGATTTCTGAGAAGAAAGCAGGTTTATTTTTGTCATACCTCTTTAAGACAGAAGTTTTCAGTCATAAACTTGCTTCCAGAGAAACCAACTGGATTGTGCTGAGGGGTAGGCTACATTATATTAAATTAAGCCCCAGGTACATTGAGGTACATTGAATTGATAAATACACGTTAGGGTGGCCTTTCTATTTTGGGGGTCGTTATTACTATGATAATATTATGAAAAGACAATCAATCATTTTAGCAACAACTACTACCGAGGTGTGAAAGTGATAAAGAGAACAATATTTCTTTATAAAGACACCACGTGCCAAACTTAAAGAATGAAATATGCGCAGAACTCTTAATGACGTCATGTACATGACAGATAAGACAGTTCTATGGTTGGATGGTCACCTTCTGTTTAGTTTTAAGCATATCATTACAAGAAGTTACAACCTGTCATCTCATTTGGTTATACGAAGTTAGATTTAACAGCTTGAAGAGTGCCTTTTTATCATAGCAAGCCCAGCCGATGTTTGACTTTTATTTTAACCGAACATAATTAAAGACGAGGCTAATGTGTGCGATCTCGTTAATGTACGGTAAATAAAAATCATTACACCGAAATGTGGGAAGGGACTGGTCATTACCCGATGTGTAAATTTTCACACTCTGGATGCAATAAAGAATCTGTCGGTGTTGGTAAGCTGTGGGCAGCGGTGGTGGCGTTGATCTGGTCCGGTAGTAGGCTACCCTCAGCTCCTCTTCGTGCTCAATAGGAGAGTCCACTCCACCTCTTGTGAATGTCCTGTCTGCTGGCAGGCGGCCAGCTGAAGTGTGTGGAAATGACACCGCCAGGGCGGCAGAGATTTTCCTTCATTTCTCTTCTTCCCGATCGCAGACGGGCTGACATTGGCTGGAAAGTGGAGCAGCTCGTCAGGGACAATCAATGCGAATCGATCGTGCGGGTTCAGGCTTCGTGCTGGAAAATAACACAGCAGCCAGAGCTCGAGAGAGAGTGAGATAAGGGGTGGTGGTGTTGTGTGTGGGGGTGTTCAGCCACTAGCGGCAGCCAAGCTCACGAATTCAGAGACACCCTCTCTCAAACACAGAGACACACTCCAAACAAACTAGACGTTAATATTCCACCACCTGGACACAAACTGCAGAACCGACCTGCCTAACGCAGGCTGTATTTCCACGGGGCACTTTAATTTCACAGGTTGGACAGCTATTGTTCATTTGCTTAAAATCAATTAACTCTGTAGATAAAGTCAACCTCATTGGATTTATCTGAATTTGAGTTTTAACTACAAATATCGATTTGTAGTTAATAGTTTTATTATTAAACGAAGGGTATTCCTTACTGGACTTATATAGGCTATAGCCTATATATTTATTACTTTTTTGGAGTGGACACTTCTGACAGATATAGATTACAGCCTGTTTAACTGTCCAGAGTTGGTCGCATGTCAAATTAAGGGACCTTAATGCGTAATTAATTGCTGGTTTGTCTTTTTTTTCGTAATTATATCGCTCTTGTTTAAAACTATAATAACATGAATTAAAAGTGTCACACAAATACCCTTCCCTTACACGCGCCTTTGCACAGAAACAACGCCGAGATTAATATAAACGTTGCACATAGGAACAAGTCAAAGTATCGGGTTACTGCGATAACTGAAACGCTATTAAATGGGCTGATGACTACAAAGCAAGACCGGTAAGTAGCCGTGCAGTCCTGAGCGCGTCTCAATCACCCTGTCCGTAAGGATATATTTTCTGAACTCGATATTTCATTACGCACCATACATTTGAAACATGCCCTTTCAGGTTTACAGCTGCTTTTTAACAAGCGTGTTGTTTGTTTTGACACATCAACATCTAAAACAGAGGTATCGCTCTGAAGGGATTTCTCTTGTCAAAATATTTTAAAGCCTTTGTTTAATGTTGAATGGATAGATGGCGTGGATTTCTGAGCGCAGTGTTTCATGTTAGTAGGAAAAAGAATAGCAAACTTTTGCTGCTACCTATTCTAAATAAACATTTTAATACAAGAGAACATAAGTTCTGTCAAGTAGATAGGCGCACAATGGTCGAAGCAGTGGTTCAGCGCGTTGGCGTGAATAAATTGGACACGCATTTCTCTGAAAATCCCTTGGAAAGAAGAACGTTGAGTTAGGACTCCCTAGGAGGCTGGATTTAGAGCATCTTGCGAAACAGACTTAATACCCTTTTGAGTTTTTCACATTCGGAAATCGCCGCCTCATACGTTATAGTGTTTCAAGTTTTACAATCCACTCTCCCAAACTCTTATTATAATTATTACTGAATCAACAATGACACAGTAAGCGCAATTTCTAGACTTTGGCGGGTTTCACGCCGTTATTCCATCCAGACTAATCAAATTATTTCTTTTCCCGCTACACGTGCCAACATTCCCGGCTCTTCGAACCCTATAGCACCATCATTCTGTCTTGCTAAATAAATAAATACACAAATGAATAAATTAATTTTAATACAAAACATTTGTAAATTTATTAGTATTAAGGTGCACTAGCTAGAGAAAACGCTCCAATAAACTCGTAAAATATCCATGTTAATGCAAGACAAATTATTAGTAGACTAATAAAAGTAGGACTGTATATAGATGACAACTGAACAATGCACTTTAGAAGCTATGTATGTCGCAATGTCGTTTTCCTGTGCAATTGCCAGACAGTCCTCAGCCATGACGGACGACCTTCATCATATATGCGAAGTAGTTCATAAAACTGTTTGAGTGTCATAACTTCAGGCATTTAATTAAACATGTTTGCCTGCCCACAATAAAATTGTGTGCTTAAAACACCCTAAGACAATAAGCCCATGCTGTTAGGTAACTACCAGGAGAAGTCCTGCTCTGAGGCACAAGAAGAATCGTTTACTTTGCCTTTGTGCTGATTCATCCCACCCGGGACACACAGCAATACAGGTTATTTTTCTTCCCTGTTTTCATTTAATTGTGTAACGCTTTCATTGTGACTTAACTTATTGTTTCCAATTTTCAAAATTATCTTTGCTACATTACCCATTTTAAAGACACGTAGAGTCCTATTGGTCTTTCGAAATTATCTTTTTTTTTTTTTTTTTTTAACATACTTTTCATTGTGCATTGCTTTAACTCGTCTGCTAATAAAGCTTGGTCTAAAAGCTCAGCGGTCTTGTGGGTGTTCCGGATCCTCCCCACTATGTCTTCAATCATTGTAATTATTTGAATTATCAGTATTGGTTTTTGCATATGGACCCCATAGTGTGCAAGGCCCCTAGGTGCACACAGAATTTGCTCTGATGGTAGATCCTTGGTGTTAATGTCATTCAAAATTAAGTATTATAGACACCATTTGTATATACTATAAATTTTGAAAGGAATAAAAAAAACATTTACCAATTAAACCAGTTCAATGCAGATGTAACAAGATTGGATAATGTTTAATAGTAATAACAGACATTTAAAGAATTAAGAATGTTAATTTTATGTCTTCTCACTTTGTCCATCCTCAATATGATGAAACAGATTTCGGTTGGTGCCTTTACAAAACAACTGTTCCTTTCTACTCGGGGGGGGGGGAGCATTTTAAGTAATGTGGTGTCCAGTCACCACCCACCATGGCAGCAGTCTTTATTATTCATACCTAACTCCAAATATTTTTGAAATCACTACATGTAAAATAATCAATGTTTCCTTTCTTTGGGCTAGGATGTGCTCCCTTAAAAATGTAAAATGTATTGTGCAGTGCTCCTGTGCACACATGTACGCACCTCACTAATGACATATGCATATACAAGTCCTTGCGTGTGAAGTTTTGCAGCTCTGCAGCTCCTGTGTTCTTTAGAATGTTCACATGGTCTGGGCAGTTAGGCTTGGTTAAGGGTGACAGATCCACGTAGGTAGAAAAGAGAAGCACGACGTGAGAGTGGAGCTGATACCATTGGCGCCCAGTAGCCCGCGGCTACAGCCACACTCAAGCCTTTGTTGTCCTCTCCCTGTGTAAAGCACGGCAGTGATGAAGCCCTTCCCTGAGTTGGGGGGGGGGGGATTAGTGTCACATGGCCTCCTCCAGCTAGACACATGACCAGCACCACAGGAGTGCCCAAGGCCAACTTAAAAAAAAAAAAAAAAAAAAAGTGGAGAAAGAACAAACGTCCGGTTTCTCAGACACTAAGGAATGTTGTCAGCTGGCTTCCCAAACAAACACCCCCCGGTCGCCATCCCTGTGAGGCCCCCACACCTCGTTCCTCAGCTCTTCCATCTTCAGTCCTCTGTCTCCTCAACTCACCAGCTCCTCTTTCACCAGTATTCACCATTTCACTCCTTCCCAAAACAGGTGTTTGACCTAATCGGCGGTTACATGTATGAAGGGTAAACAGGCCATTCTCCTCTTACAATATGACGTTAAAGCTCCTGCCCACCATCACAAAACCTCAAAGAATTACATCGGGCGATTCATGGTTTATGGCTACTACTGCTGAGCAATGCTGTTACAAGTGAAAGATTTCATGAGATTTTGAAGTTGTAAATCTGTCAAGTGATCATTTGCCAACATCAAATAGTAAAGAAGCCTGTATTACTTCTAAATGATTTTGATGTTGTGTTAACCTCCTTTCGTCGAGCTATCCTGAATTAATATAATAAAAGTAGCAGCCGTCCATCATAAAGGAATACATTTAACTTTTCAAACGAAATTAAAGTGAAACCTCAAATTTACGATGAAATCCTATGATAGAGCCCCATCTACAGGAAGGAAAAGATATAGCGTGAATTTAAACGAAGTATCAACTACAAATCGTCGTTGTTTGTATGCTTTAATCATCGACTACTTCTGTAAAATACCAAACAAATGCTATTTAGAAAGGAAACAAGGGGTGGAACAAGGGGAACGCTTGAATACTAAACTAAAGAATACTAAACAATTAGATAAAACAGAACGAAATATAATCTCGATTTTCTAGGACGTGGAATTAAACTACACATGATCCGGCAGGTATCCCTGTCGGAGTTGTGTTGACAACTATTTCGAACAAATTCATTTTCCCTTCAGTGTCAAATAGCCAAAGCCTGCATTCACAGTTCATGTGGTATCCAGGAAAGCGTCAGGGTTGTCCAGGGGAAAAAAAGTCTCACTTTGCCTATATTTATGTAAAAAGTATGGTAAAGTCAGAGAGAACAGTATTTGAAACACTTAACAGACCGAATATTTCCAAATATACCAGAAATGAAAGTCATACCCATCAGCTTGTTCTGATGTGTTTTTGACTATTTTGCATTAGGTATTAAATTAGCTTTATTCTGGCTAAAATTCTTTCAAATCATCTTAAGGATTTCTCTGACTGACGTACAAAACTTTTTTGCCTCCGATATTCACGACAATATTGAGAGTTTACACTGAAATGAATTGAAAATACAAATACGTGTCTAAGTCATTAGCATATTATACGAATGTGATGATCACAGACGGTTCGTAAATGAGGTTAATTACTCCAAATTACTCTCGCATTAGACCCTCCTTGAAAAAACTAATCTTTTTTGGCAATGCTGGTTGGGCATGTATTTCAAATGAACCATCACTCACGTCATCTTAATGATGACTTTTTGCCATTTTGAATGCTAAATTCAAGGATTGCAGACAAAGTGATGGGTTGACGGACGGTACCCTCATTACAAATAGAGTACACTACATCTTAGAGATATTGTTTTAAAAAGAGGATTAGTGTGGCCATTCTTCGTTTCCAAGGCAATGCTCGTTAACAGTTATAACAATATACCTAATATAGACGCTTTTAAGCAGATTTAAAAACATATGTACTTTACATGATAGCTGCTGAAAACACGAAATGCTCATTCCTTGTATAGGCTTCATACATTTGCCTTAAACATTCAGACTCAAAAGCATGCAATCATTTTTGCAAAGTCGTTTACTCTGATAACCTGTTCAGGGCTAACTCATAGCCAACTAAAAATGAAAGTGTGGAAGTGCATGTAATTGAAGGAGAATCATTTAACCCCCGACGAAAGCCGTTACCGAAAACCTATTACCATGACGTTGTTCTTAGGGCGTTTATTGACAAGCCTCAAGCACAAAATAATGGGTAGATATTACGTGATCGGTCTTCATCGTCAATGGGCGTTAAGTTTCTGCTTACTTCCTATGGTGCAATATACTTTAAACTGCAATACGCTGCAGTAGACAAATGCGTACTTTTACGATGAGGACGACCAATTATATTATTCATTGGTTACTCTTTCACCCTACGTATACCGTGTATGCAAGATATAAAACTTATTCTGCTCTTTGGATTATATTTCTGCGCAGTACAAGACAATTATGATCTACTGAAAAGGTCATAGCGTTGAACTGAGGATAAACACGTTTTCCTCATTAAAAGGGTAAAAGTAGATGAGTAGAGACTCCGGCACAAAGGCAAAACTATGCGCAGAACAATGCAAATCTTCACGTGTAACGAGCGCAGTCAAAACTTTAAGGACGCCGTGCTGTACGTTTCCCTTGCATACACAAAACTGACTCCCACACTGTCTTTAAGCACATGATTTGTCAAGTAAACTAACGGTAGCTATATATAGCATTTTTTTGGCACAGCATAAGGTCGCTCAAACGCTTTTTTTTTTTTTTTTTTTTTTTTTAAATCCAGAGGACTGCTTTTTGCAAAGTCCTAAAATTGGTGTCCTCTACAAGGAGTGTCCTTGCTTAGCACTATTGTTGTGATCTTGAGTTTGGAGTATGTGTACACTGCACAGAATTATGCTACAGCTAAGGTAGTTCAACACCACAAAATTTGCAGGGCCTCAGAGGGGTGTGGTCCACTTCCTTGTGTAGAGGCCCATTTGACATACCAAGCCACAGATAATGAAGACAGCACCCAAGTGATCACACCAATGCTTTTTCCAGTAGGTCAGTTAGTAACAGACTTATTGGTCTCGTTATACAGCATTAAGTTCAAATCTCACAAAGCCTCTATAGCGTCTTCCATAAATCATCCAGCAAGCTTGCAGTTTCATCATTTCTGCTACTCAGTATGAACGTTACCTTCTGTATAAGGCACAGCTGAATCCCACAGGAGGCCAGGAGCCCACACGAGCAACATCCTCCATAAATGAGAGTTGAGCAGCCAAGACCTCACGGCTGCTGTGATGCAGAGCAGGAAGACAACACTCACAAAGCAAAAGGAGAACGATGACATCCGAGGGTCGGTCTTGTGTGCACCTGCAACACCAGTTCCCAGCCCCATCAAGCAGCAGCAGTTTGGTTGACAGGGTGAGGTCACAATGATAGCTTTGTGCCACCACATGTCCCATGTTATAAAATTAACTCATAATTGTTAAAGTACTATGCATGAGATATACATGTCAAGTACACACATGAACCAGTACTCTGTCAAACTTCTACAATGACAGCTGTCTTAAGTGCTTTTACCATGTCAAAACCAGACTTAAACATCAATTATGCAGGTCAATGCCCAAAAGGGTAAAATATGATGTTAAATATAGGATTAAAAAAAGGCTCTGTCACCTGTAAGTTACATAAACTCACAGAAAATGGTAAAACAGCTTGTGAGGATGGGCCTGGACTAAAATGTCTGAAAACTAAAGCCCAGACACACAGAAAAGATCCACACTAAGCTTCACTGCTGTGGCTTACCTGTAAACTGCTAGCAAAGCTGTGTTCTGTTCTAGCAGCTGGACACCCATCACTTCGACTCAAAAAGCACAGCCAATTTATACCAACTGCTTAATTTACAACTACCCTGACTATTGCTACATTCCCTCTATCAAAACATCTAGCTTTCAGGTTTGATAACTGCAAAGGTTTTTAAAAACACATCTAGTGTGTTACTTTTAAACAACTACTCAATTCCCTAAGCACCTGTTTATGCTAGTTTCACTAATGCTAAAATTCAAAACATGACAACTTTAGTCTTTTTTTTTTTTATTACACAGTTTAATCAACACACAAGCTCCAAGAGCTTTAATTAAATATACAGATGTTTGTCAGTAATACATATTTTCTTGCACCCAAAACCTGAGAGCACAAGTCACTGAATTAACTTCCAATTCAACAATATCCAAATGCAATCTATATGGGCAAGGACTTGTTAAACTAAGTTGTTTAAATAACTGGTCCAAAAATCTGCTCAGCGTAAAATTCAGAATGAATTAATTGCATA
>JABJVR010000041.1:943178-968343 GCA_025773905.1 Chitala chitala | reverse complement strand
TATATATATAAATAAAGGGACGTGGGGTTTGGTCATGACACTGCAGAAAAAAATAATTCTGAATCCACCAGCAAAATATACTTAAGACTGAATGGTTTTCATTATTACTCACAAGGAGTTATGAATTTAACAGAATTCATTGGGGATTTATACAACCCTACACCCCTCAACCTCAACTTGCATACTAGCTGGAAGCACGGGGGCGTGGGGGGGGGAAATCTGGAATATTACCCTTGGTCTTTAAATACCAGTTGATGGTATTTTGGACTTGTGATCATTGTGGTGGACCGACCATACATGAGCGGCTTAAAAAAAAAAAAAAAAGGAGCAACAGTGGAGGGGTGGGGGCAAAGGTCAACATCTGCAGACTGAAATATGTACAATATGGCAGACGGTCAGAGTCGGGGAAGCAAGTGTGGCAAGGAGAGGAATCGTGGCTCAAAGAAGGTAGTCCAATGGAAACCAACAAGATGTTCTCTCTTTTCATACAAAGATGTACAGCTTTTCTCAACCACTCCACTCCTGGAACTACATTGCATACTTTTGTGTCCATTCCCGGGCTATTCTGTTGTACCTGGAAAGTTAGAAAGGGAAGGGGGATGGCATAATACTTACGGTGACATTTGTTCAAGTCACATCCTCGAAGCCAACGTATCCGATTTGTAGTTTAACAATCCATGCATAGTCACCGGACCACACAGAAAGTCAATATTGTTCTTGCGATTAAAATGGAGAGCCGAACTTTGAACCCCAGACGAAGCCAGTGCTTGGAGCAGTACTGGCAAACCTAAACCCATAATGTGTAACCCCTTTGACAGATCGTGGGTTAAAGAGTGTGAGTAGCCGGCCAAACTGCGTGTGGCTGTGAGGACGTCTGCGCACTCGAGTGAGGCTGTGACAACTCACTTTTCCCTGTCTGTCTTGTAGATGCGGGCTATCTCTGGCACTAGAGGGTCATCCGGGTTTGGGTCACAAAGCAGGGAGCAGATGGAGAGAAGAACTGGGAAGAAACAAGAAGAGACTCAGCATAACCTCAGGGCACAATCAAACAAGGCAGGAACACCATTCAGATTCAACACCCAATGAATGAAGAATGCTTGTTCAGTTCAAAATGGTGCAAAAATGCAATAAATACAAAATGACAGCCAGTGGAGATTACAACATGCAGCCAGTATAGTACAGCCATGGATCACTTAGGAGAGAGAGCTAAGCAATTTGGTACAAATGAAACACTTTGAACACTAGTTTGTATCATTTTGAATGTGAATTTGGAGTCATCAATAGTTGACCCTTGCATATGTCGCCAAGTCTGGCTAAATGGTGCGTTATGTCGTCCTAAATTGCCAACTTGACAATGCTGGCTAGCTTGAAGCAAAGCACAGGAAAACTGTATAGAAATTCTACCCATGACTGCAATTAATATAAGATACACCTAACAGCACCGGAACGCTCAGTACAGACTGCACACAATGCTTGGAACAGACCCCGGCAACATTTACCGCCTGCTCAGCGTGCGTACCTTTGGAGATGGTTAATGCTGGTGACCACTGTGACCTTAAGATGTCCAGGCAAATGCTGCCATTGCTATTGATGTTCGGGTGGTAGATTCTTGTAGTAAATGCCACCTGAAAACCAGGTGGGAAAGGATGAGGACAAGCAACAAGTATTACAGGTTCAAACAGCAAGAACAGCAGGAGAAGAGAATATACAGCAAACCACTCAAATTGAGACTGCTTACATGATACAAGCACGTCTCATCATGTATTTAATGAGAGTGATCTCACATCACTGCTGTACCAAACCAGATTAAAGGCAGCTATACTGAGGAACAGCGGCATAAGCAGAGAGATGCTGCCTCACCTTTGGTGGTTTGAAAGGGTAGTCTGTGGGGAAGTGAATGGTCAAGAAGAAGACACCACCCTGGTACGGACTGTCGTTCTGTTAAAAAATTAAAAAAAAACATCCCTGCCTCCAAAAAGCCAACACACACAGACAAGTGCTGCACACACGCACATATATAAAAATAAAACAAACGGAATGCCGTACTTACTGGTCCCATTATTGTAGCTTGCCAGTGAAACACTGTAAACAGGAAACAAGAGCAGAGTGAAACTACGAAGCTACTGGCAGTGATCGAGTTAAAGAGGAACAAGCCGGTCCTACACTATCAAATAATGCTGTTAGTCAGATTAACGCAAAACTAAAAAGGGTTTCCCAGTTGATTCATTTTTATCCATTGACACTGATCTTCTAATCTCAACTGAACATCATATGTGCAACTTTCTCTGAAAGTTTTAGACTTGTTTAGAAACCA
The DNA here is from genome assembly GCA_025773905.1 of Chitala chitala. NCBI lineage: Eukaryota > Metazoa > Chordata > Actinopteri > Osteoglossiformes > Notopteridae > Chitala > Chitala chitala. The sequence continues at coordinate 966,029 of JABJVR010000041.1, read as the reverse complement.
ACATACAGGTTTAAAAAACAAGTCTGTACAGGTTAAACAGCATGAAGGTCATAGTTCACAAGCAGATACTTACTGTCATCCCCAACTGGTCCTGCTGAGCACTGGGCTGGGGGGTCGCGTGCCAAATCGTTCAGCTCCTGAACACAGACAGCAGCACATTCATCAACAATCACACGTCAACAAGGCCTAGAATTAACAGAGAACCACCAACACTGCAGTTACGCATGAATGCATCATTCATGAACTCCCCTCATAGCAAAATGGCAGACAACTGTCATTCAGCTTTATGATTATCTAAAGCAAACTGAAAACGTTAAGCCCTTGTAAATCGGTTTAATCCAACATCATGTATTTGAAAAAGTGGGGACACAAGCAAATCAAAGTCAAATACTTCCCCTCTTTAGAACCACCAATATGTTAAGTGATCAATGATGCAGAGGAGTATTACAACATTAACATTTTCAGAAATTATAAATCATATAAATGCCATTAGCCATTCAATATCAAATGTTAGAGCAAGCAAACGGTGTACATATTTTAAAACAAGGAATAAAACAAATTCCAGTTTTAATAGCTACTTTACACTGATACTGTGCATGTCCCTAGATGCATTCATGACCTACAAGAATCTTAGTAAGATCTCATTTCAAATATTTTAATGATATATTTCCAAACCTTTATTATATGTGCAAGAGTGTTGCTCTGAAGTCCCTCAAGGGTAGTACCAAAGATGAAAATAATGAATACAAAGTGACCCAAGTATTTGATCTTCTCAAGCCTTAATGCCTGTTAATATTGCAGTCTTTACATTTAATTTAAAATGTAACACGCTTTTCAAGAAAGAAACTATATTGGTAGAGCCACATTTCAGCCAACATAAGGCTAGTATTTGTCTGCAGTTAACTCCGGCAGAGTTTTTGCACTCCATACTGGCAGCGTGTCCGATTCGTGCAAAGCACTCAAGTTGTACTGGATTTGAAGAGCGCACTCTCCCAACTGCTGTTTTCAGGTCTTTCTCTAGATGGTCTACAGCATCTACATCTGTACTTAGTGCAGGTCACTTAAGAACAGACCACAACCCAGTCTTGAAAAATTCCCAGCTTTTTCTTAAAATGCATCACAGGCAACACTGTACTTTTCTACCCTTAGTTCAAAAATGCCATGAATTTTCCAGATTTCACAAATCCATACAGATGATCTGCTACCTTCCCCCCCAAAAGAAGTAGCAGCACAACCCCAGAATGCCACTGAACCTCCTCAACGCCATGTTTCCTTTCAGGAATATGTTCACTGCTCTGAAGGTCACACTTAGTTTCCCATTAACAGAAAGCTCTTATTTGACCTCATTTGTCCACAAAACATCCTACCAGCAGGATTTGGGCATTTCTAGGCATGTTCTGGGTCCTGCTGCTTCTACCATAAACCCCCTTGTGTTCTGCTGAGCTTCATATAGAAGATATGAAAAGGTAAATTTGTATAAAGGTACAACAGTTAATCCCAAATTGATCAAGTACTTTTTTCCCCCCACCATTAAAACTATACTTTGCTGCAATCTCTGATCAAGCTCCCTGGTGGCCATGAACAAGGAGAATGACTACAGTGCTATTGACCTGAAACACTATGTATATAAACTGTTTGGCAAAAAAAAAAAAAAAAAAGTCATGGTGTGCCTCTGGAGGCAGTGTTATTAGCTGGTATGGCTTCAACTGGTGTGGTTTAAGCTCAGCAATGTTATGCAGCAATAAAACGAAGTCAGCCATGTATATGAATCTACCAAATGGTTGCGCTCTCACATCAGTGGATTGTTTAATTCCCTGATGACATAAGCATATTTCAAGTAGACAATGCCAAGATTCATCAGGTAAAAACTGGACAGTGGATTCAAGGAGCACGAGGGATCACATGAACTGGCCACCAGAGTCCAGACCTTAACCCACATGGAAGATATGCTGGAAAAGACTTCACAGAGTGGTTCAACTCTCATTATCACAAAATGAATGCAGATGTGGATGAAAATAAATACTGACACATTGCATAAGCTCATCAATACAAAAAAAAAAAAAAAAAAAGTTTACCATAATCAAAGGTAAAGGATGTCCAATGAAATATTAGCGTACAACTTATTTTGGCCAGGCAGCATAAATGAACCTCTCAATTACCCACTATATCAATAATAAAAATAGCAAATATAAAGCCTCAGAGTTTGTGTTGCTCTGCTGCAACATACAAGAAAAAAAAATATATATATATATTAATCACTTATTGCTTCATTCATTCAAAACGTAATGTTCACAATGTTTCTCTGACATTCAGAATTGTTACACATTTCAGACAATTCAAAGGATTTGTAATACAGCAGGCAGCATACTACATATAAATCAACGCTTCATAAAACATTATCAAGCTTAAAGCAATCAGAAAGGTAAACAAGTTTCAAACAATTTGAGTTTACAAATAAGCAAGGTGGACAAAGACAGTGAGATCACTATTCTGGTAACAAAATGATTAACGCAAGACAGATCAACCAAGAGTCCTGGCATGCTCATGATGCTAAAAGTTACAGGGTCAAGAAGGCCTGTAGCAGATGAGAGCAGGAAGTCTCTCAGGCTGCACTGCGATGGTCAGGACAATGAAAAGAGAAGACCATTTGGATTTTAACTAGGGATGCGGTATTCGTTTTATTTTGCTATTCGAATATTCAAATTTTTCGCTTACTGATGACCAACGACATATTGCGTGGCATTCCACGCCACGCGTTAATCAGCGACATCGATCGAGGCCAGCAACACTGCCGTATATATTTCGCCACGTTCGGCGATTGGTATAAGCAACACATTGGCTGCTAGTCGAGTCTCCTTCTTGTTCACTGACGGCGTTTGTATAATTAACGTTCCCCTCCTTCCCCTCAGTGTCAGACTGCACTCACGCAACACCAGTAGACGGGCTCGGACTGGCCTGGTCAGATTAAGCATTAAGACACTGACCGGATGTATGGTAACCTGTTTGGCCGAACCCATCGCCCGCAATACATACCCATAACAGACATACACTGATGACCGAGTAGCACAGGCGGACTTGCTATACCTGCTGCTGCTAGCCTGCTACTGCTGCTGTATCCTTTAACATCCGCTTTAGCCAGTCAGCCGGCCACAGTAACGTGATACGTGACGCTTAAACTTCGAAAACGCCTCAACTTCCTTCAAGTGTACTTAGGTGACATTACAGTGCTATAGGCGTTAATGTTAATGATGATTTAATTGCCTGTTTGATGCAATGTTTGAAAACAAATAAAAGCACGAGTTTCACACAAGGAAAGCCGGCTGTACAGAAACGAACATTCGAATAGTAAAATATCAATTTGAATAATGCAATATTACTGATTGCCTAATACAAATTATTAGTTAAAAGCCAACTAACAAAATAAGTACAGAATTTTAACTGACATGGGATGGATTGGGGGTATGAATGTATTGGGCCTCCGGAAATTTCAAAAATCAGTCCAAAATAAAAAGCTGCTATGAAGTGACAATGTATTCACACGCACGTTACATATACACACATACTATGTATACAAATGCCTGTGCTGACTATACCTGAGTTTGCCTGAAGCGTACTTGCATAAACAGCCACTAGATGGGAGTATTTAGTACATTTCCAACACTGCATAATTCCAGTTATGATTCTTAAACGTCTGTCCCTTAAACTCAGATTACTCTAAAGAACAGTGATGTAAATACTTTTACTTCTGTTTAAAATCTGACTCAGTGAAAACACAAAAACACATCCTCCAATTATTAGAATTTACAAACGCACATAAAATTTAAATTTTGATCAGTATAGTAGCAATACCCTTTAGTAGTAGTAGAACCCTTTGTATCTGCAGGTATATGGTTCCATGGACCATCCTTGAGCACAAAACATGGACGCTCAGGATATATGGTTTATTACTGTAAAATCAGGGAGAAATTTAAACAGCTGTCGTAACCATGGCACTGACTGTGAGAAGCAGGACCTCCACATCAGCTGAGCTGTATTATGAGTCTGGTAATTTCAAATTTTTGTTTTTGAAATGTCTTTGGATTGTTAAATTATTTTTTAGAGTGGGGTTGGTCAAATCCATAGGAAACAAATTTGTGGATAAAACCAGAAACTGTACAAATTTTGGTGCTGCTCAGTCAAGAGAGAAATCGTGTTGTTCTGTACCCACCAAAACAAGTCATAGATGTTATACACCACTGACAAATTACACTAAAATACCAACAGCTCTGTTGGACAAACATAAGTCCATAAATATAAACATTATGCACTTGGTGCTAAATGTGCATAATTTAAATGTTTCTAAAGTCTTAAAAATTTATATTAGGCAAACAACAAAAAAGAACTTCACTAGCATAACCATTACTACTTTCAGTCTTTTACACTTTTAATAAGATATGCGTTATGTCAAGGGTCACAAGCCTGTAAAAAAAAAAAAATAAATAAATACATACCACTGGAGAACCTACAGACAGACTGCTTTCTGACTTTCAGTGATTCCAAAAGCAACATTCCAAAGACAGACATTAGCACTCTGGCAGTACCTATGTGCAAAAGAACCAAAAGGCAGCTATAACCTTCTCTTCAAATAAAGAATACATTTAAAAGGTGAGAGCTGGGTTTCACAAGAGCAAGATAATACATTTTCCCCATTTTGTACAACTGCAGAGCAAAAGGGCTTAAGTGAGTAAATACAACAGCACTCTTTACTTCCTACCTACACCTGCTAAAGCCCAGTGATACAAAGCAGCCCCAGAATAACACTGCATAAAAACAACAGGAAATTCTCAACAACCATTTAACAGTACTTTTGACTATGCTAAAAAATTATATTGGTCAATGTTTAACTTTGTTTTGGTTATAAACTAAACAGACTTTTAATATATTATATTGTTGATATAAAAACAGTTTTCAAGCTGTAAATTTATTGATCCTTAATTTTAACTTTAGCCATGTGTCATCACCATTGCTGACTAAAAGTTTATCACGATTAAACAGTTTTCATTCTTTGTAAAGAAAAGTAAAATAAATACACATGAATTTCAAGTAGTACGGCTACATAAGAGCAACAACAGCACACAAATGCATTTCTGTTGGAGTTTTTGGCACAGCAAAACTGGATATCTGACTATAGCTGCCACTTCAGTATAACACGAACGTCTTTTAGAACGTGCTTTAGCTTTGACACACAATTTCCACATTACAAGAAGCCTAAACCGCAGTCTAAAAATCACAATGTTTACATTAAATTATAAATTTCCAAAATTATAAATTGGTTATGTTTTTAACTAGAGAACAAATGAACTGCTAGCAAGAAATATCGACATAACTGTATTTTTGAACAGATGGTTGTCCTTAATCATTACTTCACACTGACAACCAATGCTAAACCAATGCAACCAAAATGTCAATTTAACCAAGTCTGTTTGTATGCACTCGACAAATTCAGGTTATACATCGATTTGCACGTCTCAAGACTGAAGACTTGTCATTATTTTCAGCTGTTCTATGCACTAGTTCTTACCAGACCAAAATGTTCTAGAAAATGTTTATTTTTGGAGGAGCTCAGACTGACCACTTTACTGTAGGTGAAAGTAGCTACCTTCCTCCCGCTAACACACACACACTAGAATAACTACATCTGTGCAAATAGTATTTTGCCCAGTATTCTAAATGTTCTGCATTTCAACCCTATTTTCAAAGTTCAACTGAACTGCACCTGCATTTTAATATGGTCAAATTACAAGGATCAGTAGCAGAAAACATACCAAAACTGTTCATATATTTGGCAAAACAAACTATCTGAAATGGGATTATACAAATATGTTAAGCTAAAAGAAAACTACTACATTTGGACATCACATTACCTGCAAGGCTGCTACTGATTTTAATGAAGTCAAAAGCCGCACTGTGAAGCAGAAACGTGCCCCGAATATTTCAACTGCAAACTTACTTTAAAACATGCAATAAGGAAGAAAAGACATTCATCACTGTGGCTACTGGACAAGGGTCAAAGACCACAACCTCAGTACATACAGGATTGTGTGGATTTTTGAGTAAATCACCAGGTCTACTGTTCTAGTAAGAACATGTGAAGGATTAGGCATGCAAAAGCAGCATTACAAACTAGACATCCAGCATACAAATAATGCTACTATGAGTGCCTAACAAACATGAAAGTTATTTGCAGTCAGTGAGCAAAGCTCAGCACAAATTTAAGGAACAAACAACTAATAATTAAAACTATTGGCTCAACTAAATAAGAATATCCTTTATAAAGGGGAACTCTGTGATTGTTAGCCGGCAAGCAGCCATTTCAAAAATCTGTATAAACCACAATTTCGATATGTAAAGGGACAATTACACCAGTGCCTTGTGCCATGTTGACATCTACACAAATTACAGGGCCAGCTTGGCATAGGCACGTGCCCTTGTGCAGCAACTGCAGGCATCAGAGAAGGGCCCAATGGTGCCGGACTCCATACTCAACCATGTCACGGTGGTGTGACGGGCCAGGCCATTTTTGCTTCTGGAGTGGAGGAAGCGTTTAATGTTCGATTGAAGGTGTAATTTTTTTTTTTTTTTTTTTTAAACTCAAAACAAAGAATGCAGACCCGTAGTGTTATAACAGCACTACATTATGAATGTGCAGCAACAGTCAACATTAGGAGGAGTGTGAAAACAGAGGCAGAGCGGTTGTGATAGTGTGGTTCAGTCAAGTTAGCTGTAGGTTTTTTTTTTTCCCTTTTTAAAAATTCATTAAAATGCCTGTTAATTATGTTAAATAACTGCACAACTGGCACACTGATGTGATGTTGCCTGTTTGGTCTGGAAAAAAATATGCGACTTGGAAGGGCAAGACAGAAAAAGAAATGTGTGTTTCAAGATGCTTCTGCAAATTTAGCAGGTGTACAAAAAAGCTGCTCTCTACCATTAGAAAATATTTCAAACAATTAGCTAAACAATGCGACCTCTCAAAAAGCAATTGTGTACAGCTGTCACTTTTTGTTGAGGTAGAGTGGTCAGTGACAATACTGGTTAATTGATTTAGTTGTCGGCAGTTTAATGTTGTTTTTACTTAGAAACTCACAAATAGCATATTGAAGAATTGCAGCCAACTGAAAGTACTCGCATACCCACCAAAACAAAAAGGTGTTTTGGGACATAGCTGCAAATTTAGACAAAATGTGCTAAACATTACATGCAAGTAACACAGTGAACTCCATTTTCACAAACTATCGAATACGTGTCACTGTTTTTACAGGTCTTTTTGCTTACATGCCCAAAGTTGAGCAACACCTTTCTCTAAGCAGTACTTGCTAAGTGTGGAGATGACTGGGGCAGGGTCAGCATTTTTCAGTTCCAATATGGCCCCACAATTTGTTTAGATGTGAATGCAACATCAGCCACCTGGGATTTGCTGGTTTTGACACAGTAAAGAAAAACACATACACCCATTTCCCTTAAAACAGGAAACAGGATCAAAGGATTTCATTTTCCTTCCCTAATCGTTTGCTAGCCTCCAAGTTCTTTAAACTCATTAAATCCAATAAACCAAATAGGGGGGACGACGACTAAAAACTGCAAGTATTTTTCCTTCAATAACGTCATCGTATTTACTGTCTACACCCGGCCATTCTTCACAGAACTTACCTGTCCTGCCACATCACATGACAAACTTTGGTGGATACTTTCATTGCTATTTCATCACAAGCCTGCTAAACCGTCTGTAAACATGACAAACAAAAAGAGGTACTGTATTTAAGATTAACACATTCAGATTGCCAAAAAAATGAGGAAATATTACGAGAAGTATTTACCTAACAAGTCGGAAATATTACAATCAAAAGGTCAGATCACCAGTTTTCAATCTGTTGCGGTTCTTTAGATTACGTTTATAAGCAAAAACACGTTTTGAAGAACTGACCAGTATGAGAAGTGTTATACAAACTAATATATACAATTATCAAGTTCAGTTATTCTTATTTATAAACAGGCTCATGAGTTGACTGCTCACCTTTTACCAGGTATTACGAAGAATTTGAATAACTAAAAAAAAAAACAGGTGTGGGGACATTTTTCCTTTCTTGCCTGTTGGCTGTAAACTGGAGCGGATTTCGTGGTTTTAACACCACACGACTGCCTCCATGCAGATGCTCACGGTACTAGTACATGTTATACAACAATCCGTCTTATCAGCAACCAAAGAATATCTAAGTAATACCACCATTGCGAAAACACTCAGTACATTTCACACTGAAGCCAAAGAAGTCAAACAGCACCGCAAATGTTCCTAAATAAGAACTTTTTGTGACGACGTTGAGAGAAACTCACTGCTGGACGAACAGTTATGCTGCTTGCATGGCACATAGGATAAACCCAAAAAAAAAAAATTGAAAAGTGCCAACATACATGCCGAGGCCCTCGCAGACCCTGCTGGGTTTGAAAACACCGAAGAGCGCATTGCTTTACTGTCAGTATCGTGTGTGAGGCTGCTAGGTACTTCGACGACAACAAACGTTGGTTTAAATATTCAAGGCTTCATATTAGATTACCAACAAGGCCATCGTCACTTGAAACATTTAAACGCAGTCTGGGTAAATGTACAATGATGCGTTTGGTAGTAAAAGGCCCACCATTAGCCAGCTACTTCCTTACCTTGTGAATTCTTTTCAGAGCCATTGTTGTGCTTTCGCCTCTGTCAACGCAACGTGTATTATTCTCTTAAAACGACGCTTATCCTTTCACTATCCTTTCGGCTATCAGTTTCCTAAACAGCGACAGAGTAGCGCAGTAAGATACAAAAGTTATGTCTGCTGACAGTGTGAGTAGACCACCAATATATTTCGTAGGCGAAAGCGAAAGACACAAACGCAAAACCCGGGTCCTTCCTGCTGCTGCAGCTGCTGACTGCCGCATCACTCCCCTGCGACTCTTCCGCCTGCGAAAGCATTGGCTAACACTTTTTCAAAAGCAGGCCGCTAGTGCTCACATTTACGTAGCGTTCAACACCAGTGTCGGATCTTGCAACCGCAACTGGCGCCATATTGGCTCCGGAAAAGAACAGCGAGACTCGTTCATTCATGTACGCGGATAGAGCCAAAATGTCTGCATTAGAATATTGTTTCATTGTTCGCGTTGGACGAAGCACTGTGTAACTGATACTTTAGTTTGTCAACAAAGGAAATTGTGTCATATATGTACGTAATTATGGATTTTTATTAATCTGATTTATTTTTTAATTTTAATTTGATATACTTATTGTAAAGTCTATTTATAAGGATAAACCATTTACCAGGAAAAAGGAAGTTTGAAACACAACATATGCGGAGGGATACATCATAATTTCTCCGTGCGACACATATCGCGATGGTTAGTAACTGCAGATTGTGAAACTGGTGTGGCACGTGTTGATCTGAATTTTATGACCAAGAAACAATTTTGAAAACACTATTTTGTTAAAGTCAGGATGTGGATTGCAGCTGTATTATGAAGTATGTTATATAAATTGTAAAAACGTCTTTACGATATATATTATCCTAGTAATACGTGCATAAAATTCAGTGTTTCCGCCTGATAGTAAGTATATTGGGAATGTTATTTGAACGAATTTAATAATATAGTTTACGTTTCGTTAATGGGAGTGGCGTCAGGGTGATTAGGAACGGGATCACATAGTTGTTGAATTCGGTTAAAAATCCGAAAATTAGAAAAAGTCATGATTGTTAAGATGTAGAGTGTCAGTGATTTCTCCAACCGCAGCTATATCCTGAAATTACGTGTAAATGAATAATTCCCCCCCCCCCATTATAGAGGAGCATGTTTAATGGGTATAGGAATCTGCAGTTTTTAACCATTATGCAGTCTCTTGAAAGGAATACGAAAAAAATATTAATAATTTATAAAATATTAATTTACCGTTGGCAGCTGATGCCAACAGATTGAACAACAGATTGAACAATTATCGAAGTGGAGACTCTGTAGGATGTGTCTCAGAGGAAGATGCTACAGAAATTTTTATGCATTATGGACAATACCTCACACCCTCTGCGTGCCTCCTAGATGCAACATTGGAGCATAAGCAGCAGAAGACTCACTTCCCTTATAGTTGTAGGACTGAATGCCACAGGAGATCCTTCCTCCCTTTGGCCCTTAGACTCTACCACCCCTCCTCATCCTGTAGGGAGGGCACCTAAAGTCTTTAACAATACATTGTCTCATATCAGAGTTCTTTGTGTTCAAACTGACGTGCAATAACCTGAAATGTACAATAGGCTAATTATCCCATATGTTGTGTTTAATGTTCTTCCTTTCTCTCTGTTACTACATTCCCTCCATTAACTACACTCATCTCCTACCACTATTATTAGCACACACTGTACATTTTCCTATGCGTTATATCCATATGTTGTATTTCTTAAACATTAATAAAATTATTATTATTATTATTAATAATAATAATAAATCTAATTTGGAAAGCCAAGCATAATTTTAAAAAGCTTTCTGGAGTCTTACTTGGCATCCCAACTCAGCCCTAGCACAACAAGAATAATTTTCCACTGCCGACTAAGCGTAGAGGCTGTCAATGGGTAATTATACACACTGTAATATTTTGTAATATGTACTAGTATGTAATTGCAGTTCCCGTCAGTAGCTAAAAAACGCCATTATAAAACAAATTGTGACGGGCATCCATCTATTTCACACATTTAACAACTGCCAACTGTTAAACCAGAAATATATTTACAGCAAACACAGACTACTAAATTAAACCATTCAGTGACAAAATTCACTACAGCGACAAAATCGAACAAGTGTTTTATAATCGTCAATTGTGAACAGAAATACTCTAACTGGGATTAAAATTTGAAAAGTGTTGTATCAATTGTGGAAGAAAATGAAAGCAATTGGCACTGATATATCTATATTTTGTGACAGGATGATCAGTTGATGTGCTACGATAATAAATCAGTCTGCTGGAAACAATGCGAACAGCCCTTATCGGTGTTATTTCCTTTAAAAATGTGTACGTCCCTTTTTTACTGGGATCAAGACAACAGATCACCATATAGCCGAATGAGGGAGTGTTGTGCTGTGATGGTGACACCGCATTGGGGACAAACTCGTGTTTAGACAGAAGATAAACGCTAAAAAAATATAAAAATAATTAAAAAATATATAACATAGGCATATAATTTCATGTCATCAGTTACTTCATTCATTGATATCACAAGCGTTGTCTCGGGAGCGATATCAGATCATGCTTCTGTCACAGAGCGGCGTTTCCCCCGCGTGTTGCAGAACGTTCTATTTGACAGAACGGACTCTCCCACTCCACTCTAGAACGGACGGTTCAAACTGAGCGGCATGAAGTACCAAAACATGGCGTGAGTTGTTGGGAAACCCCGGCTTTGCCTCCACCTGATGGCAGTATCAGGCAGTCCCTGGAAGCTATTGCGTGGGAGTTCCCCCCTTCGCCATATCTTGGTGGTGAGGATCTCCAGCATCTCTTCCTCTCACTCTCTCTCTCTGCTCCCTCCTCATTCTATCTCACCATCCTCCCCCACACGACAATCCAGCACAGAACAGCACCCTTGCCTCCAACTCTTTCCCCTCCCTGAGTACCAGCAGACATTTGAAATCCACAGTCCGGCGGTGGTGAGACACGGAGAGACGCACCGAGTGATGCTACTGCACTACCATCATCTCGCCCCAGCGAAAACAAACGAAGAATAAACAGTCCATTGCTGCTGGAGGAATAGAAACGTTCGCCTCGAGAGAGCAACTGCTCATGAAGATGTCTAACGTTGACATGGTGTTAAACGCCACTGAACGAGTGGTCAAATGTAGGTGCAGTTTTTAAATTGTTCTTTATTACATGATTATTATTATTATTACCAGCTGTAGTATTCCTGTACTATCAGCAATTAGTAGTCATATGATAATCCTTTAAAAATGGATTGTGTAGTTTAAATTGTATTGCTTTTCAAGCCCAGTAAGCTAGTATTACCATCATTTTTCCGCCTACTTTACAACAATTTATTAAATTGATTTCGGATAAATGATTATTTCGCCATCTGCATTACAGCCTTGGCAAACATGGGATGCCTACAGACTGCGTTTCATTTAATTTTTTTAGATGGAGGTGAGGGGGTGGGGGCAGAGTTGCTTTGGATGTCTTTGCGGGTGCTGCGTGAGCCGGTGATGCAGCAGGATTTCACACGCAGCCTGACAGAGTGCGCCTGATGAATACGCGTGTCATTACTGGCGGCGCGCAACGCTGCGAGAAACATCAGTGATAAGACAAAGAGCGCTGTAGCAAAGACTTACGATTATTTTCTGAATTCCGATGAGACACCTTGACGTCTGACGATGACAACGAAAGGTAGACATAAAGGTATAATTCAGATCTAGGATAAGAGGGGTTTCCCCTTGTTGTCCACGGACGACAGTGGATTTAACATCTTTCTGTAAAGTAAAATGGGTAATGTCCTCGCATTTCGTTACACGTTGAAATGTGTATTTGTAAAATGTAAATATAACGCTCCGTTTCTATAGGTTTAATTCGGAGTCTGTTCTGATGACAACGTAAAATACTGTATGTTTGCACCATGATGTCTTGGATCTGACGTTGCACTTGCAAGCGTAGCTGCTGGTTTTTTCTGTGCAAAGATGTAACCGAGAGAAGTGCTAATTAATCTGTAAGGAATAAACATCGTATAATAACACAGTAAATTGCGGCTAAAGCAGTTAAGACCTTCAATGTGTCACAGTTACAGTGATCAGGTTTGTGTCATTCTTCCATATTCAGTGGTCAGCGAGGACTTCCCGATATGTTTCCTCTTGGCTTGTAAAATATTGTGTCTATAATATTAATTTCTTCTCTTATAAATTATATTGTTTTGTTCCATTAGTTTATTAACTGAACATATCGCGGCAGTTAATTGTTAATTTAATAACTCTTTGTGTCTAATACAAAACCTCTTTCATTTGTTGTCTTTGACAATATATTTTAGACTACACCGTTTATAGCTGTTTGTGCTACTGGTTTGGAGTAAGTTCCCCCCCCACTGTTCTTTGTTTCTTATTTTGTTAAGATGTACCTTACCTAAGCACGGGCCTATTTTGAACTAGTAAAGACTAAAATTCTTTACATGGGGAGAGAGTGGATATTGACAGCGAAGAAGGCTTACCTAAAACGCTAAGAAACAAAGCATTCCTTTGTGTAATGCGTCCTTTGTCCATCTATTGATATTCTGCCCTAGGCATCATCACTGACGTTTATAATGCATGTTGTGTGAGGAACAAGTGGATTGTGGTAGATCCAGAAGTGAAGTTTGTATACATTGTCTGGGACATTGGATGATTCTCCCAAAATGTGAGCAATTTGCAAAACTTATATGACTAAGATGGAAAGAAAACAGCACTTGTAGTCTGTGTTTTTTTGCGCTTTTCATAGCATAACCTCTACCAACAAAAATTTGAAATAAAGCCAGAAATTAATTATCCACTCATTACAATACCAGTTTAAAGATAATCGGAACATGTTGCTATCGGTTTATTTTTATTTTTGGATTCTTTATTGAGGTTAGCCACGCATCAGTATACCAACAGTTGTACGTGTGCCAGTCATCAACAAATGTGAGCAATTATGTTATGAGAAGTGGGTACAGTAATAGTAAAATAAATTGTTAAACTCCGAATATTTATTTCCTCCTGTGTATATATTTAACTGTTTTTGTAATTTAGCACATGCATATTAGGCTTCAGTCTCTATATTAAATTGTACAGTATATCAACCATATCTTTGTTGCAGCAAGCTTTCCTTGGCATCATCTTTGTGTTGATTAGGGGGTAAAAAAGTCTAACATTGAAGTTAGTTCTTTTTGGTCCTTGAAACAACAAGACTTTTCAAATTTAATTAAGATTAATTATTTCATTACTTGCATTACTTAATAGTTCACAGCCCCTGAAAAATTAACTAAATGAATGATTTATTGTTCCTAATAAAGATCGGTACTAATTTGTGCTGTATTCTCAAGCCCACAAATGAGCTAAATTGGATTAAGGTAACCCAATAAACTTTTAAAATTCTCACAAATGCCTCTAACAGTTTGCTGCAACATCTAGGTCAGGGATGAACAACCCTCCAAATTAATTAAATGTGCAAAGAATAAAAAAAAAATGATGGAATGTAAAATTTTCCACACCTAACATAAATTGAGAAATTATTGGGGACTAAAAACTACAATGCAAAATTTTCAGCTGTTGATTTACAAGGGTCACAGATCACATAATAAATTTTTGCAGTTATATAAAAAAAATCAATATTAATACCACTAAGGCCAACATCAGTAGTATTAAAAATAGCTGGTGCAAACGTAAAGTAAACCTTTAAAACCTTTGTATTATACATAGATAGCAGTGAGAACAGAAGGGAATTTCATATTGGTGGCAGGGTGGGGTAGGCTGATAAATTAAATAATAAAAAGAAATATTATTTAGACAAGTCTACTCATAATGTCTATAACTGATGGAAATTTATGAAAAAATTTGAAAAATTAATGTAAAATTTGACAATACAGAAAATGTTATGGATTGAATGAAAATAAGGCAAACTTAAATTTTCCTTTTTGTCATGGAAAACTTGGCTCTTGCAAAGACTGAAAATCCACATGTAGGTATTTTTTTCATTACAGCCCATCATATTTCATTCATTACCAAACTGCACAGATGCAGTGGAACTCTTGGTCTCATGGTAAGGAGCTCAATATTAGTGATGTGGGCCAAGTTTTGTTCTGTTTATAGCAGAATAGCATTCATGCAGGTCTGTAATCCTGTTAACATTCAGTAAACACAGCCCTGAGTGTGTGTGGGATAAAATGAGCACTGTTTTTGCCTTCTTCCTGGAGGGCAGTCAGTTGTAATTCAGGGAACATCCAGATAAAAATTTACATGTAGATTCTTTAAAAGATAAACTATTACATCAATTTATGATGGTTATAGCATTTAAATGTAGATTGCAGTCTGCTTGTTTTTAACATGGCACTAGTTTTTAATTTTAATAACGTTTTATTACTTCAGTGTGGAGTGTACTCATGGAATGGATTTTACTTACTTAATCAGAAATATGGTTTTAGTTGCAGGATTGAGTTTCCACTCTATGTACTCTCCAGCTGGTTTTGGTAAATATAGGCAAGTGTTTCTCAGCAAAAATATTCACCTGTGTTTTATTTGGTGTCTCAGAGTTAGCTGCATCCTTGTGGAATTTCCATCCGTTTCAATGCCATAATCATTACAGGTGTCAATGCCAGTCAATGTTAGATTTTGCTTTGTATTTCTCAAATGATATTCAGAAAATCTGGAATCATTTATCTGGAAGTCTTTTGAATGACCACACAAATATCTAAAGACAGACAAGTAGTCACTGTTGTTTAGTTGGCCTGTGAAACCAATTACAGGCAGATATATATGCTTCTGAAAATATTGTATTCCAAATACATTCAGGGAAAGAACAGTGAAATGTGTTGCAATGAGAATATCTCTACTGAGAGCTTACTGTAAATAATAAGCACGCAGTGGCATTCACAGTCCACCAACGGCCGCTGCCAGTATAGCTGGTTCCATACACGTGACGCATGGTTCACTCACTCTTAGCTGAACCCCGTTTCTATGCAGAAACTGGAGGATGCACCATGGCAACACCATGTGGGAAATGTTTTGATAGTGATGCCTGGGGACCCCATCCCCCATCCTCAGCAGATGAGCGGTACCAATGCTCACATTGGCTTTAAGGCTGAAAAGGCTGATGTACATCTTTCTGATGCCGTGAGACCAGGCAAGTTGTGTGTGTGTGTGTGTGTGTGTGTGTGTGTCTGTGCTGTCAGTAGCACTCAATTGTTTCAGCTGCTTGTGCACAGATGGTCTTTAGTGAAAGGAGCGTGAATTAATTGCAGTACTTCAAACGGCCTTAAAAAAAAAAGAAAACTCCCTTCAAAGAGTCACCAAGATGCACAGTCAATCTGGGTCAGAGGTACCAGCTTGGTACACCTACATCACCCAACCAATGCTGCTGTGCCAGTCTTCTTTTTCCCCATCCAACACCTTTTCATTTTCCTTCTCACCTTGCTAGTCTCTCCTTTCATCTCTGCCATCCTGCATAAACTCATTCAAAGACATGTGAAAGTCTTTGAAAGAGGTGCAAGAAACTGATGTGTCCCCAAAGTGAGAAAATGCTACGAAATTGAGCTGTACTATATATGATAGTGACATTTTGAGGTTTACCTTGCTTACTGGTCAGCTGGCGCACCAGGACCAAATCCATAATATTTCAGTGATTGTATTCAGTGTAAACTTCATTCTATAAGGGCTGTGTTTCTAGTGTTGGTCCCAAACTATGGTGTCAGTGTGTAAAGTATCAACTCCATACCATAATGGTCCAACTGGTTCTATATCAGTGGCTGTATAGTATCTTATTGCCTCAGCATTTTGAAGGTTACAGATCAGTGTGTATCTCTGTTGTGCTGGCTTTTGTTTAATTTGAACTGAAAATTGCTGTTTGTTAGTTCATATTGAGTCATTTAAAAATTTATGAACCACTCCCAAGTATCAAGACCACTTCCATGCAACACTTCAGTTCTGTGCTGTGTCACTATAGTAGTGCAATGCGCTGGATCTTTCTGGGAATGGAGAAATAGGAGGGATTAGTTGTATCTGAACAGAGCAAGTCCTTTACTTTAGAAGGAGGTATTTTTGTTCAGATGGAGGCAAGCCATGATGAACAAAGTTAGGTTGTATTTATGCAGTGGCAAAATTAGGAATGGGGCTGCTCTGTTCTCACGTGACCTTCCCTTGACCACGGTGACAAGGTTGTTTAGTCCAGTAGTTGGTGTCTCATCAGGTAAACTCAGTTTTGCTGTTTATTGCCTGCATCTTAAAATGTGTAGGTAATACCACGTCTTATTTTCTGTTTTTGTGCCACATAAGCATTACTAATGAGATTTATTTGCCTAATTATTTTATTTTATTTTACTAGCTCAGCTTTGGTTGTCTTGTCATTAACTTAACAGTCTGCGAGCTCTTGAAGTACAGCAAGTTTTAAGTGTAATATTACACTGACATCTCGCAACTTTGAACAAATTATTTATTATTATCCATACTGTACTGGAATAGTTTGTGGATTTACCAGGACTTTGATAAGGATAATTGTGTCTGAAACAAAATATACAATTTTTTTTGGTAGCAGGAGATTCAAGAGGCAGCACCATCATGGCTGCATGTTTCTGAGTTAAGGACAAGGTGTTTGTTCAATTTTTATTTACTTTCCTGTCCTTTGCTAAGGCCAAGCCAGAAGCTACTGCCAAATCATGGAATAGTAAATAACAAACATAGCACAGTGCTGCAACATTTCAGCTCACATGCTTTCAAAACAGGAGTTCTGTGGAATTAAGTTTAGTAGTTTTTCTCTTCAGGATATACAGCAAAAACAGAATTTGTTACCATCATCTCTGGGATCTGTGTTGGGATGGCTGTGGACCAAGGAAGCAAAGCAGAGATCAGAAACCTTCTAGTGTGCATTTGTGGAGCAAGATGAGTGTCACTTTGTGTTCTCATTACCTGTGCCTGATTGTTTATACAGTGTCAGTTTTCGCACCTGAGCCAGGTTGGCAAATCTTACGCTTATCTGATGTGTGTGGCGGCCTTTTGAGCGTGAGGCCAACCTGCATGTCGGGCACCTGTGTGCCTCGCATGTTGTCGAGGGCTTTATTTAGCGGTGCGTGTGAATTATTTAAGCATCAACTTGCAGTAGTTTTTTACTATGTGCTGGCCCCTTACATAACCCTGCACCCCTGAGGCATGGAAGTGCAATGGAGGGAGGGGGGCAGGGAGGACCACCGAACGCACCGGAGCACACACACGACCTCACACGTGCTTGAAAACGGTCCACGCCTAGAGTTATTCCACCCTGAGCACTTCACTCGCACATTTGCCTGCTTTCAGTAAATGGCAAACACAGATGTGGGTGGAGCAATTTTTAGGCTAAATGCCAATGCCTTGACATGTTGATGCAGGGTTGTGTGATCCTGGTTTGGGTCATACCACAGAGTCATCTTTATGTCTGATTCATGGCAGAATTGGGTGATGAACTGACTTACACATCTATATGTGCTGAAGGCTAATGTCCACATGCTTGTTTATGGAAGCGTCCTCTGCATGTCGTCTTTTAGTTCCTTCTGCCTGTCTACAAATTGACAGCAGTTTTGACTTCCATTCAAAAGCATATTGGGTTTTCATGCATGGGTTAATCCCGGTGCTAGTTATTTCTGTTCTTTGAAGCTGCACCATACTTTAGGATTTTTACAGTATGCCCAGCAAAGACTGAACGGTGTGTCAATTGGTGTGGGATTTTCACTTAAGAGGACAGGAGTGTGAGGGTGAAAGATGAAGTCATGGGTTGTATTGCTGCAAGACAGCCTCTTAGAAACATCCGTTAGCTTTCAGTAACAACTGTACAACAGTTGTTACTGTACAACAGTTCAATAATTCATCCAGCTGGAGTGAATTTTGGGAGGAACATGCACAAGTCATGGACACAAGCGTGTTACCTGGGATGGCTCAGATGCGTGTCAAGGCCTGTTCAATCACCATTTTACTCAGACTGTGAGTCTTTAGCCTGGGTACTTGTGCAAACACGGCGAGGAGGTATGACCTTCACTCACAGAAACCCGGGGCCAGATCCAAAGCAGGTAGCGTGGGAGTACACAACAAAATCTCTAACATGCTACCTCCTGAACTTCTGAGCAGCAGCTAAGCCTTTGTTTTGCAGAAATATTCCTGATTTGACCTGTTTTTTTCGTCTGTATATATTATTGACTAATGTTTTATTATCAATGATAGCAATGATAGCATTGTTAACAGTTCAATTTAAGCTTATGGTTCTCCTTAAAGTCTACATGTATATGGAACAGGGCTAGCACACTTCTGAATATGTTTATATGTGCTAGAGTTTTTTACTGCTTTCACACTTATAGGCATAAACCAAGCCGATCTACACTGATCCAGTTTGTTTCTAGTCTGAACGCAAAAATATATTAGGCCCAGCATTAAGATAGCATTTATTAATCTTGATATAGTTATTCAATACTGTTCATTGTGTCTTTATTTTTAGAAATTATCCACTTTATGAAGTACTTGCATGTCAATGCATTACTCATTCAAATGCCTGTATACCATTTGGATTCTGATGTTTAAACTAGAGAATTGAATGAGAGGTTATGAGTCTGTTGTTGTCTTTCACTAAAGGTGTCTTGGCTTTTCCCTCAGACAATATGAATGTAAATTGATATTGTTTGGCTTTCACATTAGGACACTACAAATAAAGTGTCAGAAGATTCAGGACAGTGAAAATTTGACCCAAATTATTGTTGATTTGGGCTGTAGACTGCATTCTCCAAAAATGGGACTAGTTGTAACATTTTGGCACATGAAGAGATGGAGGCAATGGCTGAGTCCAAATGCAAAAGGGGTTGTTCAGACAGAGAGGTTCAACACATGGGACAAAGAGCAAAACCAACAACAGAACATCAGCTAACAAAGGACCTGTGTCAAAGGGGCTATACTATAACACAACACTCTAACAACTGGCAAAAGACTAACTTACAAAGGAGGTATATATAGGGAAAAGCAGGAAAGGAAAGACAGCTCACAGCACTGATTGAATTAACATTCTCATAAGGAAAATTAAGAACAAGGGAAAGACAAGAAACAGGAAAAACTGTGACATCTAGAGGACACAGGGAACATGACAGGCTAGAGACGTTGGACTAGTGTTATTAGCTCATGACTTTGTTTTCAGATTTATGAGTAATATGCCTCCCTGTTGTTATTTTGTTACTTGACGGGAGCCACATAAATCTCAACCATGACAGAAGGATGCCTGAACTTGTGGACATTTCAAAATGCCTACGCAGCAAAAGTTGCTGTGCTAATTTATCATACTCAGCATTCATAATCCATTCAGCCTTGACTTTTTGAGTTTATTTGAGTTACGTAAGTCAAAGAACACTTGATTCTTAAGATTGTTAAATTGTTAACACTGTCAGATTTCTCGCACACCTGCCTCTACCTCAATCAAATCTCTCCTACCCCATCAGGTGTGCAGCGTTCACCTTTCAAAAAAAAAAGTTACACGGTGGAAAGTAATTTTCCTGTTTCTTCTAGTAATCAACATTTGCACTGGAAATGGTGGGGGTGGTTTTTGAAGAAACAAATGGCAGTTTTCAGACAGGCATTATTTGATATGGGGAAAATATGCATTACACACTTATTAGGCTCTGTGATGGTGGAGATGTAATGCTGAAGCACAAGATGGAAACTTCTACTTCTGCTGTTGTCTTCATCATGTAGGCTGATACATATATACAGTATGTATGCCATATGTGTGCTGTAAACAGGTGGGTGCTGCACACTGACTTTTTTCTATCTGGGATGTCAGGGCTTCAGACTCACTGTTCAGTACTCACCTTTGTAGTTCAAAGCATGTGGACAACTGGGAACCCTTCCTCAGGTTCCACACCTGCTGAGCGAAACAGGTGTTAACATGTACATTCAGTGTCATGTTATTCCAAATGATGAACGTTTGCCAGCCATGACAAAGCTTGGTTTGGGCCACTTAATCAGAAATTAACTCGGATCCTACATCCTTCCTGAGATTACATTGTAGTGTCATCATGATCATCATGATCAACATGATCATCATCATGATCATTATCATGATGATGATCATCATCATCATAATCATCATCATCACTGTTTTTAGCTTTGTCGACCACATCTGGGATGGCAGTAACTGTGTGCTGGAAGTGCTCATCACGTGGGTTTAGGGCTGTGGTGAACACTCTGAGCCACTGTCATAGCAGAGTGCACTTTGCTAAATTAAATCTGATTGAGTGATGGTTGGTTTGAAGGAACGGTGTGTTTGTCTAAATGAACTACGGGATGGTTTTGAGTCCGTGCAGAGGAAACGAGCCTGGTCAACAGTGTAGTCCTTTCATAGGAATGGCACACCAATATTGTGTGTGACCCACAGACAGTCTCTAATTAGAGTGAGGGGGTGAAGATGACAAAGTTAAGGGAGGGTACTTTTCTGGCAGCATGGCAGCTCTGTGGGTCCATGATGCTGCCCTAGTCCTCCAGTGTTGTGGGATAAAATTTGGCCAATAGCGCTTGCATGTCCTCTCCTCTCTATGCATAGTTACTATGTATGCTGTGGTTTTATATTATATTCTAAAAACAGTTCACATGAGCTATTCATTATAATTAGTCTTTTGTAAGTTTTTCCAGTTTTGCCATGTCTGTGTGTGTGTGTGTGTGTGTGTGTGTGTGTGTGTGTGATGGCTTGGTACTCCATCCAGGGTGTATCAGCTGTGTTATGCCTTACGTCACCCATGAGACTACCCTGGATGAAGTAGTCTGGGACGATTATTGATTAACCTGCTTACTTAATGCTACAGCGACTGTAATCATTTCTTGATCACTGCACAAGAGAAGGGCAAAACTATAAATACTGTTTAATGTTAGTTTTCATTTCAGGTTAATTATGTGAAAGGACTGCTGAGAGCAGTGTTGTTGTAAATGAAAGTATTTGTACAGGATGTATATGTTCATCTTTGCATTTGTCTGTACTGAAAACTGTACACATTCAAGGAGCAGTGAACTGCAGCTCGCTGCAGTTGCCCCGGCAACAACAACCACGACTTCAGCCAGCCTAGAAGTAGAGGTAGAATTGACTGCCTGCCTGACTGACTTTTTCCCTGACTGTTTCTCTGTTTACCTGACTGCCTGCATCCATGACCAATTGTGTCTGTGACTGTTTCATAAGAACCTGAAAATCAGTCTGTGACTGATTTTCTCTCTGTTTCTCTGACTGACAGCCTCTATTACTGACTTTCACCCTGACAGTTTCTCTGACAGACTACCTCCATGATCATCTGCTTCTCTGACTGACTGTTTCTCTGATTGACCGATTCATTGACTGATTTTCTCTGTAACTGTTTCTCTGTTTTCCTCACTGACTGTTTTCCTGACCGCCTCCGTTTGTCTCCATTTGTCTCTTTCTGTTCCACACAGAATTGTGTAGGTGGAACATGGCTGAACCTGGAGAAAATGTTTAGCTTGGAAGCTATGCAATGGTTTGGACGTTGCCATTATAATAATGTTGTTGAGATAGTTGGCAAACCTGCACATTAAAGTGCACTGAACGAGCTTTATCACATCGTGTTCGCTCAGTGATCTACAAGGATTAAGTCCACGAATACAACTGGAATCCACCAATATAGTGATTAAAAATGCTATGGCTGTCCTGAGTAAAAGCACAGCAGCTTGTGATAACCCTTGATGTGCATTTTGGTTTTTTGTTTTCACTTTTTGATGTGGAGTAAAAAAAAAACAATTATACACTCCTGATATTCTGAACATAGTGACACACACACACACACACACACACACACACACACACACACACACACACACACACACACACACACACGTGATTCATATGTCTCATGCATGGCTGGGCATACATAGTTGGAAGGCAGCATATCTGCTGGGAAACATTTTGTATTATGAGGTTACATACTTGAACAATTATTAAGTATTCAAAGTATGTACACTTCATAAGAACCTGAAAAAGTGAATGCTGGTAGTTTAATTCATCCATCCATCCATTAACTTAACCACATATTCCTGGTGAGGGTCGCAGGGAAGCCTGGAGCCCATCCCAGAGCACATAGGGTGCAGGGCAGGGGACACCCAGGG